>JAANYP010006485.1:24178-141566 GCA_020465985.1 Centrapalus pauciflorus
TTATCTTGCAACATTTGTTCTATTTTTAGTAATTCAGACTTGAGTGTTCCATTCTCTGTCTCAAAACTTTTAATTTTCAGTTCTAAATCAGAATTTATCTGTTCTAAAATTGAATTTGGTAAATATAGTTTTTGAGACTGAATTGGTAATTCAGACAAATCCTTTTCAGAATAAGTTTGAATGTACTCTTCTTTAGTATCAACAATGTTGCTGATTTCATTTATCTTGGTATAGTCAACATAATTTTGCATTTTGTCTGATCTTGACCTTATGATTTCTTCACTGGATTCTACTTCTTCAGATGCTTTCAAGAATGTCATTTTTAATCCTAAATTCATGTATCTGACATCATATAATGTTGGTGAATTTGATATAGCTTTTGTCAGATACTTAGGATTTTCCCAACCAATACCAGATTTAGAGTTATAAAACTATGTTCTTTTATGTTGATTTAAATATATTGTTTAATCTGTTTGCCTCTTTTCAATAAATTCATCCTCCATCTTCTTTTATTTTCTCATAGAATTTTAGATTCTTTACATTTCAATATGGCAGTGATATTTTACATGAAAAGTTTGAGGCTTCTAATTCAGCTATTCGCAGACTTTTCTTGTAATCAGATATTTCATTGCGTGATTACGTTGAGTATAATGCCTTTGAAGTTCTTTTTTCCTTTATCTTGTAAGTCTGAGACAGCTTCGTAAAACTAAGGCTTTATCTTTGGAAAATCTAGGACTAATGTTGTTCATTTAGAAAGTTTGTTTTCCAAAGAATGAACCTTTTTCTTTTCTGCTTTTAAGGATTTTTCAAACTTTTTAAGCATGAAAGCCATATGAGTTAGTTTTTCTTCTAATATGCATGAGTCGTCAATATCAGAATCTGAAATAGAATTTACCTCCTGTCCTTCTGAATCCTCTGAGTTATCAGACTCTGAATCCTCCTCATTTTCAGCTTTATTTTGACCAGATGCCATTAATGCAACTTCTTCTTTTTCTTCCTCTTCATCAGAATCAGATTCTCTTGTCTCTTCATCCTCTTCATCCGTCAGTCCAACCCACACCTCATCTTCAGCTATCATAGCTGATTCACTTAGTTCAGATTCATTGAAGATTTCTGACTTTAAACAGATATGGGCATCTTCATCTAAAATATCATCATCTTCGGATAACTGTAACCAATGATCATCCTCCGCCATAAGAGCTTTGCCTGACTCTTTCTCTTTGGCTAAGAGGGCCTTTCTTGTATAGTAGTCTGAATTTTTGACTACTGGAGATCTGCATTCCCGGACATAGTGACCTGGTTTCCACAGTTCATAGCTTTCTGTCATATTCCTTCTTTGGTGATTTATCTGACTTCTCATATTTGATCCAGCACTTCGTGGCACTACTTTCTCCAGATCTCTCATACTTATCCTTTTTCTCAACTTTCCTTGACCTGTTTTGTCAGCGCAGTTTGTTGTTTTTGGCTCACAGTAAAAATTTCTTCTGTGAATGCCTTCGTAAGCCATGCATCTTTTTTTTCATCTCTTCAATCTCACTGAGATCTGCAGATGATCTGATGATTCTGATTCTGATGATGTACTGCTGATTAACCAGCCTTTCTCCTTTTTGGAGCTTGTATTATAATAACTTTTCTCCGCCAGTAGAGCTTAGTGGATCAGAGTTTCTTTTTCCACGCTTTCTCTTTCCAGATATTTTCCTCAAAACAACTTCTGAGTTAGTATTGAGGTTTATACAAAGAGGCCATAGAAAAATTCCATCTCCTCTATATCTTTCGTTTGTTGGATGATCATAGCATATTTTTCCCATTCTGGATTTAGCACATTTAAAAATTTGACATTGATGTCCAAGTTGGACTTCGTCACTCCGTTTCTTTTTACTTCACTTACCAGATTTACAAATCTGAGATAAGTGTTTTCCAGAAGTTCACCTTCACGGGCTCTAAAGTTCTCAAATGTCATGAGACTATTCCTAGCCCTATTAGTGGCAGCTCTGTCTGATCCCCTCATGATTTTGCATACTTCATCCCAGATGGACTTAGCGAGGTCTTATGTATTTGTCAGACAATGTATATATCATTGGGGCATTGAAAATTCAACAATAACTTTCTTGCAGTCTTGTCCATAACTTCTCTTTTTTCTGGCCTCTGTTTAGGTTTGTTACCTCAACAGTCCTTGGTGGTATTGGGGGATTTCCAGTTGGTACTCCTGGGATCGTTTCCATAAAAATTGCTGGTCCTTCATTTAATGATTTCAGCATTTCTTCAGATAAATCATGGAAACTGATAAATTCAAGAAACCGCTCCCGCCATTGAACATGTTCCCCTCTGTATAAGATTGGGGGTTTGGTTTCTGATCCCATAGCAAGTGCATCTTTAGACATGTTGATTGTTTGTTGGGAAACTTTGACCAAGATCAAATGAACTCCGAATGAGATTGAAAAATTTGATCACACCTTGAAACACAGATTAGTACTGAAATCTACAACACAATGACTTGTTAGTAGCAATAAGCAGTTTAAATCAAGCAGTGAATTGTGTTTGGATTAATGTGTGTGACAAACTTGAATGATTCTTGTGTTATGAGTGAAACTTGAATGAATGTAGTGTGAAACTCGATTGTGTCTTTTACCAAACTCGATTGAATCTTTGATCAAACTCGATTGATTCTTTGAACAAACTCGAATTTGTGTTTGATCAAACTCGAATGTGTCTTTGACCAAACTCGAATGTGTGTTTGATCAAACTCGAATCAAGTATATGAAATTCACTCTCGAATGAGTCTTCTGTTAAACACGAATGAATGTTATACAAAACTCGAATGAGTGTTTTGTAAAACTCGAATCAATGTTATAGAAAACTCGAATGTGTCTGTTGCAAAACTCGAGTGAATACAACTTGAATGGGTCTTATATAAATCTCGAATTGGTCTTATATAAAACTCGAATGAGTCTTATATAAAACTCGAATGGGCTTTATATAAAACTCGAATGTGTCTTATATAAAACTCGAATGAGTCTTATATAAAACTCGAATGGGCTTTATATAAAACTCGAGTCTTTCTTATATAAAACTCGAATGTTGTTCTGAAATTCAAGTTAGATTGTTATCAACTCGACTATTACAGTTTGGCAACTCGAGTAATAGTAAGACACAACTCGAATAACAAAGCTAACCGACTCGATTAACTAAGATACCCGACTCGATTAACTAAGATACCCGACTCGATTAACTGTTATATTCAACTCGATTTACACACAAGATGTGTATAATTCGAGTTTCTTAGAATTTTCAGTTTTTCAAGTCTTAAATTCAGATTAAATCCAAATTTTACCCAATTTCATTCAAATTGTAATCGAAGGTAAGGTTTTTGAATACAAACACTTTTTGTAAAGCACTTTTATGCAAAAATGGATCTAAACCAGACTTTTTCAATGAAACAGTACCGGTTTTTGAACTTTTCAAAATTTCAGAAAATTGCTCAGGTCTTTTTCTGTGTTTTGAAAATCAAAACAAGTTTGTATTCAGTTGATTCGTCTTTGAAACCTGAACCTTCGATCCAATTTACACTTTAAATGAACAACAGAATCAAAACCCCTAGTGATTTTAGGGTTTTTCCGAAAAATGCTCAAGAACACGAAGAACAGATTCAATCTCAAACAGAATTATTCATTCCTAAGTCTCTGATACCAATTGTGAAATACAGTTTCTACGAATTCAATCAACAATATCCAATTTATAAGAACAATAAATGTAATCAATACTGACCGAATGATTTGATTGACACTCTTGATGATTACAAAATGATTTCTGGAATATTCTTGTACAGAGGAGCTTTCTCTAAATCAAATGCGTACAAAATGATATCTGACAGATCTCACAAAATCTACCTATTTTGAAAGTCAACATGACTATTTATACACATTTACAAACTATAAGGAAATTACATAATAAGTCCCTAGACTTTGATATTTCATCAACTAAAACATATTCCAACAGTTTGTACTACACCAATGCATATTTGTGAAGGTTTTAACTCGAAGGTTTTTAGCAAATCCTAGTTTGGGGATGCATAATGCATGTAGATTATGTGTAGGGTTTCATTTTTTTTAATTGTGCACGTAGAAAAACGTATGCATTCATGTTTGAATAGAAAGTCAACAAAAATGCAATCTATCCTAACTAAAGACTCCACATTTTAAGCAATTACCATATATATCCGGTTATTTTAATAAGAAATATTTTAAATGACCCTAAATAATTCTTTAAATGACCCTAAAAGACCGTATGTATACATGCATGGATAGAAAGTCAAAACAAATGCAATCTATCCTAACTAGAAACTCCACGATTTTAGCAATTACCATAATATATCCGGTTATTTGAATATAGAATATTTTAAATATCTTAATCTAACTAAATAATTGTTTAAACTTTCAATTATGCCATTATTGCATCCTTATTTAATATATTGGCATTTTTGGTTCCCCTGGTTCACAATGCATCGTGGTGCCCCATAGAACCTCTCTCTCTCTCTCTCTCTCTATATATATATATATATATATATATATATATATATATATATATATATATATATATATATATATATATATATATATATATATATATATATATATATACTAACTTATAATCAAATGAGATGCTAAATATATTTGTAGAAATGTGGGAAGCATTGTGGTTCATTTTTACATATTGATTCATAATTGTTTGATTGTATAAATAATGAATCATAAATTTTAAAAAGGTGAATCAACAATTCACTACGTTTTAAGATAATTTATTATTTTTTGAATTTATAAATATGAATCATAAATTCAAAATAAGTGAATCAATGTACAAAATTAACGAATCATAGTGCTTCTCACATTTCTCAAAATATATTCAGCTTCTCACGATAACTTAAACACACACACATATTAAATTTGCTCGATTGCAATTGACCCTTTTAAATAATAATAACATCAAAATTAGGGATAATTTCGTATATACCCTTCCAAAACTTTATAATATCATATTTACCCAACCTAAAATTTTAATATCATATATACCCCTCCTAAACATCATAATATCATATATACCCAATTTTAATTATTAATATCACATATATCCCTCTTAAACATCATTAATATCATATATACCCAAATTCATTAATTTAATTATTTTTATAACATTTAAAACTCATAATTAATATTGCTTATTAATTAATGATCATTATACCCTTACTCATTTCTTCTTCCAACTTAAATTAAAATATCATATCTCTTTTAATAATTTTAGATAATTTATTTTTTTAAACTTTACTAAATAAATTCTTCAAATTAACAATAAAAATAAATTTAAAAAAATTATATCATGTTTTTGCTCGTTTGTTATCAAATCGTATCGTCTTATTATATTTTCTTATTTGTTTTTTTCTACATTAATCTATATACAATTAACTGATTACATATTATGTTCTCTCTTTTCTTTTTCTTTTTGAATTTTATAGTTGTATCACATTTTGTTTTTTTTTTTTTAATTTCGTATATATTTTTTGTTTTCTAATACATTAGTTTCAAATTTTTTTCAAGTTTGCATTCGTTTTATAAGTATTGTTTATTTAGTTTACTTTTTTAAATTTTTATATTTAATCTAGTATATGAGTTATAACTTGTTATCCGATGTAATTAGTTGTGTATATTTTGTGTTAACGATAAGAATATATATATATATATATATATATATATATATATATATATATATATATATATATATATAAAATCCTATGTATTTAGAGTCCAGTTTTATAATAATTTGTTTAATAATTAATTACTAGAAATTAATTCTAATATTAAATTTACCGTATGAAATTTGTATATTGTTAGTAAATTAATTTTTTTATTATAAATATATGGTTATTTTCATTAGTAAAAAATTCAATTTTTTTAAACAAAATTTTAATATTAAAATATTTTCTAGTTACTAATTATTAAACAAATTATTATAAAACTGGACTTTAAATATATAGGATTATATATAGAGGTAATTACTAAAATAGCCAAAAATCACATCTCATTATCAAGTTTTAGCCAAATAATATCAATATAACCAAAATAGCCACACTTTACATTATCACATTTACGTGATAATCATCATTTACGTGATCTGTACATTTTATTAATATTTTAATGCATTACGTT
This sequence comes from Centrapalus pauciflorus, assembly GCA_020465985.1. Lineage (NCBI taxonomy): Eukaryota > Viridiplantae > Streptophyta > Magnoliopsida > Asterales > Asteraceae > Centrapalus > Centrapalus pauciflorus. The sequence continues at coordinate 30,376 of JAANYP010006485.1, forward strand.
ACAAAAGGTGTTTGGTAACGTAAAGTAATGGTACTTTACGTTACCAAAGGTGTTTGCCATGAAATGACAAGTCACCTACTTTTTATTGGGAATGAACAACATTTGAATTTGGTAACGTAAAGCACCACTACTTTACGTTACCAATTACCTTTTGTAATGTAATGCATTAAAATATTAATAAAAAGTACAGATCACGTAAATGATGATTATCACGTAAATGTGGTACCGTAAAGTGTGACTATTTTGGTTAGATTGATTTATTTGGCTATAACTTGATAATGGTGTGTGATTTTGGCTATTTTAGTAATTTTCCCTTATACATATAATCTTGTAGTTAACACAAAATATATACAACTAATTACATCGGATAACAAGTTATAACTCATATTCTAGACGAAATATAAAAATTAAAAAAAGTAAACTAAATAAACAATAGTTTTAAAACGCATGCAAACTTGAAAAAAAAAATTAGAAACCAATGTATTTATAAACAAAAACATATATACTAAATTTAAAAAAAAATGTGATGCAACTATAAAAGTTCGAAAAGAAAAAGGAAAAAAAGAAGATAATATGTAATCAATTAATTGTATATAGATTATTGTAGTAAAAAACAAATAAGAAAATATAATAAGATGATACGATTTGATTACAAACGAGCAAAAACATAATACAACTTATTTATTTTTATTTTTAATGTTAATTTGTTTTAGTTTGAAGAATTTATTTATTAAAGTTTACAAATATAAATTATATAGAATAATTAAAAGGGATATGATATTTTAATTTAAGTTGGATAAATATGATATTTTGAAGTTTAGTTGAAAGAAGAAATGAGTAAGTGTATAATGGTCATTAATTAATAAGCAATTTAATTATGAGGTTTAAATGTTTTAAAAATAATTAAATTAATGAATTTGGGTATATATGATATTAATGATGTTTAAGAGGTATATATGTGATATTAATAATTAAAATTGGGTATATATGATATTATGATATTTAGGAGGGATGTATATGATATTAAAATTTTAGGTTGGATATATATGATATTATGAAGTTTTGGAGGGGTATATATGAAATTCTCACTTCTTCAAAAGTGGTGTTTTTTTTTTAAAAATAATCTTCATTCCATTTTTTTTACTGCCAAATAGCACATCTGAATGAAATTTTCATTCTAATTCCATCAGATTCTATGAACCCCTTATTGCTTGTCACATTCACAATTCACTATAGAAGATAATTACAAATTATTATTTTTAAATAAAATAAAAAATAAATTCTACGCATTATTTTTAATTATCCATTATTTGGCATTATAAAATAATAATATTTGTTATCATTATCAATTATCTATTTGTTATATTATTAGCTAATGTATACTTAAAAAAACTCTAAAATTATATAATATTTTCTATAAACTTCAAACCTATATAATAAAGGAGAACACAAATTGATACATGACGTCACTAGAAAAGTAAATATCTACGTAATACATGGTTTATGTTTTATGTAAAACTGAAATTTCAAATCATATCGATTAAATATCTATAAAATTAAAAATAAAAAATTTAAGAAAATGTTAAAAAAAAGTAACTATTATTCATGTATATTTAAAAAATAGATAAATAATAGTATTTAAAACATCCACGTATATAATACTAAACAAACTCCATGGAATTTGATACTAGTAACGAACATACTAAAACTACCATAATTATGTCATACAAACGATCGGTCTATTATACTAAAATCATATTCAGTATTTGGAATTTAAAATTTACATCAAATAAATCCCACCCAAAACCTACCTTAAATGGAATTTATTTATACCAAGTTTTGATGGGAGTCTTTCATATCCGTTATTTAGTCAGAATCTAGCTAGAAGGTCCTCCAGCTCCTTTACCATTGTATGTAAAAATGTCAACAACTATAGTTAATGTTAAGCTTTGTGAGTAGATAGATTATATATTTTGCATATGTTAAACGCCTCACATTGTATATGAGCAACACATGCTCATTTATGCCTTACTCAAGGATTCCATAAATTATAAATATCAACTAAGTCGGTTAAAAACAATTTCCATCAAGGATCTTATGTCGTGCTTATAATATTCACATGGTGATCATCCAGGGATGGGGCCTAACCATCTTATCCATAACACGATAACATTAGAGTACAAAAAATATCATGCTGAAACATGTCCATAAATCAATTCACTGAAATGCAATGCTAATCATGTAAAAGCATCTAAGTAATCGAATAGTGCAACAAATCATATATTAAGAGGGTCAAACTAACCATTAGCAAAGTGGACATGCCTTTTGTATGCAAATGCAACAATATTAATTTGTTACTCACATGTGTTCTTTTGCTAATCAAACGAATTTCAGTTCATTCTAATTCTATGGATTTTCTTAGAGACGTTTTCGCATCCGCTTATGTCTTTAACCACTGAAATGTTTTACAATCGTCAAATTATGCCCATACTAGGCCCAACTTATACAGTGATATCAAAGTTATAGCTCCCCCCCCCCCCTCCCAAAAAAAAAAATAATAATAATATACTGACTATACGAATATAATCACCACAATTAAAAGTTTAAACTTTTCGAACTGATGTATAGTTCGTGGGCAGCAATGAGAATGTCATGATGAGGAAGTCTCGGATGGTGAACTTGGCCACAACCCTTGGACTGTGAGTCGTGATGGTTTGAATGTAGTCCTTCGGTGTTTAACATCAATTGAACCCCATCGTTGGCCGAGCTTGGGATGGAGATCGCGGCCGCGACGACATGTAAGCATGTCTAGTTTGAGCAGTAACATAGTTGATCGCCCAGAATAGGAAATCTACAACATTTAGACAAAAAATTACTCCAAAACACTTGTAACTCAATACCAAATGGTACCAAACAACCCTAAATCATTTGCAAGATCAAAACAACACTGTTGGGGTCAAATGTAACCCCATTATTGTCGATTTTATCAAGAGTAATGATTGCAATCTACCTTGGTAGATTCTCATAGATTAGATTCAATGAAATAACCTCAATTCCTTCAACAATCTGTAGTAATCACAATGCAACACAATTTACTAAAGAACCCTACTTTACCTTAAAAGTTATCAAGGGAATGAATCCTTACTCAAAATTTGCTAAAGAACCCAACATTACCTTAAAAATTGACCTTCTAAGCACTTTGGATTTGTTATAAGGGCAAATTACCAAGAAAGGTAATATAAAATTCAAAAATTGCCAATAAGGGTAATGTAAAATTTTTTAGGCCAAGAAACATAACATAAAATTCAAATTTGACAAAAAAGGGTATTGATGACAAATTAAGAAGGTAAATTTTTTATTTTATGCTCCTTTTTTGGTAACCAAATAATATTTGATTATCTTTCTTAGCCTAAAATTTGAATTTCATGTTCTTTCTCGGCTAAAATAGAATTTTATATTACCTTTCTTGGCAAAACAAATTTTACAATACCTTTATTGTCAAATTTTGTATTTTATATTACCTTTCTTGGTAATTTTCCCTTGTTATAAAACACGAATTTTATTCGACTTGATGAATACCAACAGTAAATTTTCAAGACTGAGATGTAAAAGAAAAGTTCTCTGTATGTATGTTATTAATAACCTTGAAGGATGAAAATTATATTAATATTTTTTAATTCTTATAATTTGTATCGATCATATTATTTTTACAAAAACTTATCTCTATATAAATATGGTTGCATAGTTGACAACAAACTCAAATATGATTGTATAAATTCATAAAATTTCAAGATGATTGTATAAAGTATATGAACAATTATTACGTTAAAATAAAACGTGTGGTTAACCTTTTTTTACATTACCTATTTTTCTATAATTTTTCAGTTTCTTTAGAATGTTTTCAATAATTAAAATGAAGATATAAGTAGGCCGGGTTTTCTAAGAAGAATCCAAGAACGTGGTTGTCATCACATCACGAAAGAGTGATTGGTTCCATTTAAAAGAGATAAGTGGGTCCATGGTATCTTTTAGGGATGAACATTTGAATCAAACTCATTCGAACCGAAAAAAACCGATAACAGATATTAAGGAAATGAGAAAACCAAAAATCAATCCAACGTTCTCTCTTAACTCTTTCTCTTTATGAAATTATCAAGTTTATCGCATTTTGCTTTAACAAAATAAATGATCAAATTTATCTTACTTATCTCTATAGTATTATAACAGAAAAAATTATTTACACTGTTCAAAACACGCATGATTATATATTTACGAAAGAGTACAATAGCTATTCAATGAACTTTTTATATGGTTTACAAACACTATTTAAATTGTTGTTTCTCTATGGACTATAAAAAAAATAATAATATAACATAAAGTTTAAAACTGATAACATAAAGAGAGTAGTTTATATATAAACCTACAACGAAAATATTGTTACATTGATTGTCAACTTTGCAAATCGATAGTAGAATTAAGGGTTAAAGCCGTAGAATAGTTGTGTACTTTTTAAAATGTATCGATATGGTACGTGTACTATTTTATTTATTCATATTATACGTGTACTTTCTGAATCGTTCAAATTTGATACGCGTACTATATTTTTTCATACCAATATGATACCTTTGGTAACCAATTACTGGCTATACCTGTTAAGAGTGGAATTTTTCTTTATATTAATGTTCAAATTTCCATAATTGAAGCATCAAATACACTCTCTCGTCCTTGTGATAACCTGATTAGAGAAATCACACAGCACAACCTACTTCAAACACCTACAGAACTTTGTAGAAATCTCCAATAACGATCTCCACAATCCAGATCGAAGAACTATGTGTTGAGAAGCTTCTCCTCAAATTTCATGCAGATCCAACGGTGAACAAGTTCGTACCAATGATTCTCCCACAACTGCGCAAAGCTAGACGAAATAACCTGTCATAAAAAGTAAGGTATCATATTAACAATATAAAAAGTACATGTACTATATTGATACACCTTAAGAAGTATACTGCTATTGTATGACTTTAACCCTAGAATTAAAGGGCTATATATAAAGCCAAATGAAAATCAGTTTGTCATCGATTTTGCTTAACAATGCAAGTAAGATCATACATAAACCCAAAAGGAAAAACAGTAATTAAGTTCAAAAACCAAAACTCTAATCCTCAAATGCTTTGTCGTCCACTTTGCTCTATGTTTACGCAATCTCTATATAAACCCAAAACGAAAAATATTGTTAGTATTACCATAATCATATCTAAAAAGGAATACACACACATACACAAAGTTTCTTGTAAGTTTGAAACATACTTTATAATTTTGTTATAAATCTAATAACCTTTTAAATTTCGGTTTAGGCCAGGTTAAAAACCGAAAACCGGTGGACCAAACCTGAAAAACCAAAAACCGAAATTAGTGATTTTAAAGAAACCAATACCGGACTAACTTAATTAATAATGGTATCCTTTGATTTAATCCAAACTTTTTAATAAATAAAAATACATAAGAATAAAGTGAATAGTGACAACAAATATAATGAGACGTTAGATGGAGAAGTTGTTTTCTTTTGACAAAAAAACCTCATAATTATATCAATCACCGGTTTCTTGACAACCAATAGTCAATTTTCATTTATTACATAAAATAAATAAGTTTCTAAATATATTCATTCGTCTAAATCCAATGCTATACAGACGCAAATCTGATAAAGTATTCACGATCGAAGGCTATCGACCTATCGTGGACATAAAAAGTTCATTTTCATCTTTAGATTGATTTCTCAACTCTTACAACGTTTTTAATTGAAATAGTTTCAAAATGGTAGGTTTATTGTCATGATTTTCAACATTTTAGTGACAATATGTCTTGATGTTTGTTACATGGTAGTTGAAAACCATGATTGGTATTTAATCTATATCTATTTATACTAATAAAAGAGTAAATATAATCAACTCTCATGAAACCACGTGTCAATACCATGAATCGACACATGACATTTATAATTTTAAAAAATAATAAATAAATTTAAGTTATATCTATCCAAATCTAATATAATCTAGTTTATCAAATCAAATCAAATCCAATAAAATTTGATACACTAATAACTTACTGATTATAATATTAATATAATAAAATTTTAAAATATTTAAAAAAATAATTATATTTGTGTGTGTAGAATTATACAAAATTAATAGGTCATAATAAATAATAATATCATTATTATATATTTTTATTTAAAAAAAATATTTATATATTTACCTTTTAGTTTGTTATATTTTATATATATGAAAAATATCCGCGTAATATGTGGGTAATAAACTATTCAATAATAAAAGAAAACAATTTTCGCCACATGTCACATTTCTAGAGCCATTATATTGTAACACCCTCGAACTAACTCTCAAAGCCACGTAAATGACATGTCAACAAGAATATAATATAATAATCCCTAGCTAATCCCAAAACATACATATGGAAACCCCGATAATTTTAAAACTTTAATCACATAATTAAGTCACGGAAGTCTCTGATCAAACAACACAATATCCGAAGTACACATAAACATTCCCCAAAATATAACTACCTCTAAAACAGGTAGCTAACTCCTCAAACACGCCGATATAAACCTACTTGGGTCCAGCAGGCCTACTAGAAATCCGATCACCTGAGACACACACACAAACACACACGGGGTCAGCTAACGCTGGTGAGAATGCAAGGGTTAGTGTACGATTATAAATCTCAATAAAAGTAAAAACACGTAAGCTCAATAATAAAAACGTTCAGCGTTCTCTACTGAACAAGTATATGAGATCCCACATGATACTCAAATAGGTACTCAACTCGTGTGGACGAATCCACGTACCCAAATCCCTAGACCGCACAAAGCAGTCGTCAGGACTCAAAAGGGAATCGGGAGCGACCCGACCCCTGCCCAGCCGTACGGTTTAGAATCTCGATAGCTCGTGTGTCTCAAATCTCATATAGTAAAACTCAGTTCACAATAAACACAATATACATGCATGACAGTATCTCAGTAATAAAACTCGTAAGAAACTCATAATAATCTCATAAAGAAAGCTCAGTAAAAGGTCATGCAAGTATAAATAAATAATCGTACAATTATCTCAGAAAAGCATGCAAACTCACCTGCCCTGAAGTCTCACTACTTAGTCTCGGTTCCCTGCCCGTCCCCAACCCTATCAACTCGAGACCCTGGAATCACAACACAATTCTCAATATCACAATCACAACCCAACAACTCTATACACAATACTCAGGCAACTCGCACGAACCCAGATACCCAACTACTAAACCCACACAACCCGAATACCCAAATACAAGGGAATAACCCAATATCACTAACTCATCCTTAAATAAACGCTTAAAATATATTTATTTTTCTGAATTCTCATGCGGCCGTGTAACATTTCTTACGCGGTGGTGTAGCAGTCTCCTTACGCGGTGGTGTAGAATTTTCTGCAAGATGGTGTGACTGCAACCCACGCGGCCGCGTAACAAAACCCACGCGGCCGCGTAGCTCAATCTTTACACCACCCTGTAGCTTTTTACACGGGCTTGTAAACGAATATCTACGCTGCCGCGTAGCTAACCCTACGCGGCCGCGTAAACTGACCTCCAGCAACTTACGCTCTATTATTTGACAGGATCGTTTTTACACCTCCAAACTCGATTTTTTCCATTTTTAGCTCACGAAATTAACCCAAAAACATGATAAACACATATAGGGACAACCCCAACTATTTGGTATTAATTATCAACTCAAACCCATGAATTTAATGCTTGATTTCAAGCTTAGAAACTTACCTCAAGCTTCTTCAATGGAGGAGAAGGAAGAGGATGAATGTCTATCACTTAAATCCCAGATTGGAAATTGGTTCTTGCTGCTGTAGCTACTGGAGGTAAGACACACACATACAAACTTAGGGCTCTGGGTTGAGAAAAACGAAAAGAGGAAGCAAAGAAATAAACAATATATACGTTTTAGGTTTAACTCGGTTCGACACCCAATATCCGATCCCGTTATCTCAAAATACAAACTTTATATTATCGGGTCCCAATTTAACTAATAATTCTCAAAATTATAATATTTTATTAAAACTTAATCTCGTCATCCGATTAGCCCAAAATCTTATCACGTGACGGTTCCACGTATAACCCAATAATTCACCCAGCTCAAATGTAATATTAAAATCAACCACTTAAATATTTCCACGTATCTGTCCCAAAATTGGGATGTTACATATATATTTCGTTTTCCCGCTCTTTTTTTCTAATTTAGAACATGATCACAACCAATTTAATTAATTAAAAAGTAAATATATTTATCTTAGATTGATTTCCTAATTTATTCGACTCAAATATCAATCAAGTTTATTGTATTAAAAACAACTGAATTACCAATTTTCTTGATGAAATATGATACAATTAAAATCTATACTATATATTTGTAAATAAAAAATTGTTTATCACCATACTTCGTCATAATATTGTATGATAATTTTTCACTTTCATATTTACTTATTAGATTAATCAATTATATTTCAATATACTAAAGTATTTATAACCATTGAAATGAAGTACCTTAAATTCTCATAAATATCATAAAATTGATCATCCTAAAAAATAATATTTCTGTCAAATTTAAATGCTTTTTTATTTATATTTGAAATTATAATTAATAAAGCAAAAATGTTAATTTCAAATTTAAAACACACCACATATGATATTTGATTTGTTAATATTCTATTTATTGCAAAATTAATATTTCAAAACATATTATAATATAGTATGACAAAATTAAAAATTTTCATATGTATTAAATACAAAATACTAACATCTTTATAATTGTTTTTCAATTAATGGAATTTTATTTTCATTATAAATATACACTCATATTCCTAAAATTGTGTTTTATTCTTATATGACTTATCTTATCTTTTTATTTATATTTATTTTTATAAAAAAAATCACCGTGTAATACATGGGTTAGTAGACTATTAGTATAAAATACTATTTGGTATTTGAATCTTTGGTGTAATTGGACTTTTAGAGTTTAGCTTTTTAGGTTTTGTGTTTTGGCTTTTTCAAGCTCTGTATATAGGGTTACTGTTATATTTCCCTATTATCAATTTGTATTGTTTATCTAGTTTGCATAATAATAAAACCTTAATCGTTTTGTCATATCTATTTCATCATGGTACAGATTGCTCGTAATTTGGTTTTCATGAATGAACGAAACACATTGAAATCGATAGTCACTTTACTCGTAATCATCTTCAGCTGGGAACTATTTCCTTACCGTTTGTTAATTTCCTCCAATTTTCAAGATACTGACCTCTTTACTAACGCGCATTCTGCTTCTCAATTTTGATTTTTGTCTGACTAACTCTCAATGTTCATTGTTGTGTCATAGTGAGTTTGACGGGGATATTAGTGTAATATACTATTTGGTATTTGGGTCTATTATATTATTGGGTTTTTTAGGGTTTAGCCTTTTAGGATTTTGCGTTTTGGCCTTTTCTATCTCTATATATAGGGTTACTGTTATAATTTCCTATTATCACTTTGTATTGTTTCTCCGGTTTGCATAATAATAAAACCCTAATCATTCGGTCATATCTATTTCATCAGTTTTAAGTTATAGACGGGATGAACATAAAAGTTGAATTTAGTGTAATACTTTAGATACAACTTATATAAACTAAATAATAAAAGAATTAATATTTTTTAAATAAAAAACTTATGCCATTAAAATATAAATTTATCATCTTCAAAATGTGACCGATAATGTTACAATTTAAAAAAAAATGAATATATTACCTCTGAATATTCGACTTGAATATTTGACAGTGGATATTGAACATCCAATTCAATGTTAAAATATTTGAATATTCAACGTTGAATACTGGTTTACATTCTCACCTCTCAACCTTTGAGTTATATAAATATATATAAATATATATGTGTGTATATATATATATATATATATATATATATATATATAAATATATATGTGTGTGTGTGTGTATATATATATATATATATATATATATATATATACAGGTTTATCAGCGTACCTATAATGTATTAATCAATTGACCATAATAAAAACTTCATACGAAGCTATACAAAATTTAACAAAATAATTTAAAAATATATATATATATATATATATATATATATATATATATATATATATATATATATATATTCTATAATAAATCAAAACACATTCACTTAACAAAATAAATACATTTAGAATAGTTACAAATTTTATAAATGAAAAGTAATAAACAAAATATATACATTTAGAAAAAATAAATATATAAATAATTCAATATATATCTAAATCAATATGTATGAACGATAATTATAGTACTATTAACAATAATTAACAAAAATACAACATATTAGATTAAGTCATATACAAGTTATTTTCATTTATTACTACTTACTCATGTAAATACTTAAATCATAATAAAATAATAATACTAATACTAGTAATACTAATATCAAATAAATAAATACAACATATTGAATAATGTATACTTCAATTAAATTTTAATAGTAATAATTAGACCATATAATAAATAAATAGTAAATATATTAAATAAATAGTAAGAAATTTAATAAATACTCTTTAAAAAATAAATATATAGATAGTTCAGTGTATATTTAAAATTTATATGTAAAAACAATAATATTAACATTAATAACAATAATTAACAACACTACAATAAATTAAATTGAGTCATATACAAGTTATTTTCCATAACTACTACTTATTCATGTAATACTTCAACTACACAAAATAATAATAATAGTGTCAGATAAATAATGAAAATAAAACATATTAAATATTTTATTACTTCAGTTAAATTTTAATAGTAATAATAAGATAATATATTAAATGAATAATAAAAGAATAACAAATCATTGAGAAAATGAAATATTTTGATTAGGGACCAAGAATGAAATAAAATTCAACGGTAAAATCGTCATTTTTTAAAAATTATTAGAGAAAGGGACCAAAAGCAAAACAAATTTCTAAATATAAGTACTATAATTGTAATTTTACCGTGAAAAGGACGATAACCATAATTTTGATATAACCACAGGGACGAAATTGTAATTTACCCTTTTATTTAAGTCTTCAATAATTATTATTAGAGTAAATTACAAAAATGGTCCCTGTGGTTTAGTCGAAAATATGAATATGGTCCCTAGTCTTTAAAAATTACATAAATGGTCCCTCAAAATACTATTTATTTGCAAAAATGGTCCCTCTTTCTCTTAACTTTTTTTAAATGACGGTTTTGCCCTTATCTCAATAACATTTTAGTCCTCAACTATGTAATTTATTTTCAATTTTTAGTCTTTTTTATGAATTTTCACCTTTTGTTTTAAATTTATTATTATTATTAATATTACTATTTATACATTTTTATTTTAAATATAGGGTAAATTACAATTTTCGTCCCTGTGCTTATATAAAATTATGGTTACCGTCCTTTTCACGATAAAATTACACATTCAGTACTTATAGTTGGTGTTTTGTTATGCTTTTGGTTCCTTTATCCAAAAATTTTTTAAAAATGACAAATTTACCTTTTCACTTTATTTCATTTTTTGTCACTCAAAAATATGTCTTTTATATTTTATTTTTCTTAATGATTTATTATTCGTTTTATTATTTATTTAATATACATTTCTTAATATTACTATTAGAATTTAAATAAAGTAATAATATATTTAACATGTTTTATTTCATATTTATTTGACATTAGTAATACTAGTATTATTATTATTTTATTATAGTTTAAGTATTTACATGAATAAGTATTATTAATTAAAAATAACTTGTATGCGACTAAATTTAACTATATTGTATTGTTGTTAATTATTGTTATTAATATTATTAATATTGATCTTACATATAAAATTTAAACATACATTGAACTATCTATATATTTAGTTTTTAAAAGGTATTTATTTATTTTATTACTTTTCATTTATAAAGTTTTTAAATATTTATCATTTAATTTATTTATGTTTTGTCTCTACTTTATATAAATCCTTATAAATTTGTTCATATTTTTGTCTAGATTTATACATATATGTATTAATTTATATATTTTAATTTTAATTTTTTATAAACATTTTATGTTCAACGTAATTTTCACTTAACAAAATATATTATATAATGTGTTATCCATTCTAATTTATTCATTTAATAAAGTTAATATTCATATAAATTACAAATGTTCAATGTATTAATCCATTAATCGTAACGAAAATTACATTCGAATTTATTGCCAATTTTAACAAATTAATTTAATTTATACATATAATATGTCAAGTTCTTATATTTTGTTAAGTTTAAATACATTTAAACATATGCAGTTTACATACATATAAAAAATTTAGTTTAAAAAAATTATAGATTTAATTAAAATGTTATACACACACACACATATACATACATGTATGTATATATTCTAAAATAAATCAAAATATATTCACTTAACAAAGTAAATAAATTAAAGATAAGTAAGTATTTTTATGAGTAATATATAATATTGAAAAAGATAAATAAATTATATATGAAAATAATCATAAGTTCTAAAAAAGTAATAAAATTTTAAAAAATAAATGTATATATAGTTGAATAAATAATTAAACTTAATTGTAATATTAATAATAATACAACTTATTAATATACAAATCCATATATGTAAAAATTATTTTAATTAAATTCTTGTAATGATTAATAAAAAAAGCATATCATATAAATAAATAAATAATAATAATAATAGTAAAATAAAACATATGAAAAAAATTATACTTTAGTAAATTTGTAACAATAAGAAAAAAAAAACTAAATATCAAATAAATAATAATAGGATAAAAGTAATTAAAATAATATATATAAAAAAGTAATTAGTTAGGGACCATAAGTGAAAGAAAGTTTAAAGGGCAAAATGGTCATTTAAAAAAAATGATTGGTTAAAGGACTAAAAGCATAAAAAATGACAACCATATATATTAAAATTGTAATTTTGACAAGAAAAGGATCATAACCATAATTTATATATAACCACAGGGACGAAAATTGTAATTTACCCTTAAATATAGTTATGTTATTAAATATATTGATGTTTTTATTAAAAATTATCCCTATTATAATTTTTAAATAATTTATTTAACGTTTTGTTTATATATTCAATTTAATTATTAACAATCATTTATCTTACATTTCATTTGATAAAACGTTTATACATTTTTATGTTAATATGTTTGGATTCAAATTAGTATTTTATTTATTTTTTATTTTAATATTTTGTAGCATTAATACGTTTCATTTTAAACTTAGTACTTTATTCGTTTTGTTTTAATTATTTCGTTACTTACCACATTTCGATTTAATTATAATTTTTAATAAAAATATGTAAACTCCACATTTTATTAATTTTCAATTTAATATTTGTTTACGTTTCTAAGTTTTGACTTAGTTTTGAAGAAAAATATATAAACTTAGCATTTTATTCATTTTTAACATAAATATTTGTAACGTTAATACATTTGAAATTAAAAAATAACTTTTAAGTAAAATATATAAATTGCTCATAAACTTAACACAAACATTTATATGTTTTGATTTAACGAAGCGTATACGTTTTTAACAACTTTGGTTCCCATTATATTTTGCACTCAAACACAATTAAACCAAACGATTTGTATTACGAAATATGAAGATTACAAGAGAGAATTTTTACACTCAATCTCTATGAACTTTCAAACTCTCAAAACACACACTTAGGTGGAGGCTACTTGGAGGCTACTCTTAGACTTTTCTAAAACCTTAGGAGAACAAGATTATTTATATCTAAGCTTACTTTGGGGGTTTGTTCAAACACTCCCCTTAAATTCTAGGAAATTGAGATTCCCCACAAAGTAAACTAATCCTATTTGCAAATTAAACTTAGACTTTTATTATATTTAATTATACACTATTTTAGGGCTAACAATCTCCCCTTTAGTGTATAATTAAATATTTACAATTAAGCGCAATTACACAAGCTTGAATTACAAGAAATAAAGTTTCTAACAATCTCCCCCTTCTTGTAATCAAGGCTTGTATTCTTCTGAAGTCTTGGGCTCTGAACTTTGATCTCTAAAGTTTGAAGAAACTCTGACCTCTGAACTTTGAAGTAACTCTGATTGATTTTCTTCAGATGACTCTTCCCTTAAATCTTTCAGTTCGGTGGCTCTCCCCTTGCATTTAGTAGGTCTTTCTCCCGTGAAAAACTTCAGCATACTTTGCAAGTTTATTCAAAACATTCTCCCCCTCATGATGATCATGAGAATTATGATCATCATGTAATCCCTTCAGCTCTCCCCTTCAAATGAACAATCTCAATGTGTCTTCAAATCTTATTTCTTTGTAGAAGCAGATGATTACAGACTCAGAATGAAAATATTACATTTTAGAACATTACAGACACAGATTTACTTCTCTCTCTCATGTTACAAACTCCCCGTCAATAACAGAATATAAACATTTACATCATAAACTTTCTCTCCCCTTCTAAACAACAATATCTCTTCCTCATTACAAAATATTCAGGACCAAAAGGATATTATAGTGAAGTTCATGACTTTGAAACCTGAATATAAGAAAATGAAACAAATTCATTTGTAAGTAACAATCCAGATTCGACATAGGAATTTTGTTTGCACAATAGACTAAGTCTATGTGACCTACGTTTAGCGCTGGCATGACGTTAACACTGGTAGGATTTCCAAATAATCATCGTAAAACCCTTTATCATGAAAGAATCACTCATATTTGTTCTGGCTTTGTCTCGGTAGACAAGCTGTTTATAGTCACGCAGACTGTAGACTCCATGTGTCCTAGAAGTGTATAACATTAAGCTCTAGACTCAAAGTGCATCAACTGAAGTCGGAGACGGGAGAGGATGTCTTCCTTGTTTCAATATCAACAATATCCAAATGATATGTCGATAGAGTATGTGATATAACTGTGTGAATTGAAACAGAAGTCTTTTAAGAGACAACTGAGTAGCTAGGGGGGTTAGGTGCATGCGTCAATGGGTCCATGACGTCTTGTTCAATACCTAATTCCAACACATGGAATTTGATAGTAGAGGTAGGAAACCCAGCAGACTGACACGGTGTTGGTAGAATTTCCATTTTCTTTTAATCCTTTCTCACCCCTCAACTTTCAGCATTTTTCAACTGTACTCCCTCCGGCTCACTTTTAAAATACAAAGATAGACATAAAGCGTAGCATTGTTAGTTCATGATGCACCCCCATCTCCTTTCGATTTCCCCTCTCAATTGCATTTTACCTTTGCTCGACCCTGTTAGTACCCCGTGGTAACTAACACTCCTCAACTAATTGACCTAAGAACCCTTACTCACACAAACTAAAGTGGTTTGCTCCTTGGGTAGGTCTTCCGGCTCTGGTTTAGACCATATGAGTGATATATGCCTAATCACACATATTGGGCATCATCGGAGTCAGCATGATATCTTGAAAGATATAGCAATTAAGCTCAACAGTTTAAGATCATGAGGTATTCAGAATGCTTACACACTTTTCGTTAAGATGTCATCTTCAGAGCGCATCTGAAACTCCCCCTGTGAATAAGAACAATATCAGTGAAACATAAAATGTTATGAGTGAATTTCAAGAACGAAACTCAAACTCAAACTGATAAGCATAAAAAGTAAGGAAATTCTAGAGAAGTTGCGGAAAAACGAGTTCTAAATTGGGTGTTTAGAAACCATCTAGACATTAAAGAACGACATCTGATCTATCTTGATGCAGAAGCCATTGCCTTGAAGCACGAGTTCTACTCAAAAGTAAGTAGAAGCCATTTCACTGAATTCCGGGTTTTGATATGAAGTAATCAAAAACCATTTGCTTGGAAGAATGGGTTCCAGTCTGAAGTGATCTGAAAACCATCTGCATAAATATAAACCACTTTTGGTACCTGTCGAAAGATGGGTCCTTTCTTGTTAGATTCAGGATTTCCATCGTCATGTAACAGCACAACAGTAGGAATCCATTTAACATTCGACACAGGTTTAGATGCAGAACCTTTTGACACCCATTTCTATATGGGTCCAACTGGTTTTGAAACAACCTTAGGTAATGGAACTACCTTTGGATTGGGTGACTTTGGAAATGCCTTAGGTTTGACCTTTGGCGATGGTTTTTCTAATTTGACAAGCGGTGATGAGGCATGCACTTTTGTTTTCTTAGATTGACGGCGTTTCCGTTTTTCAGGATAAGTAATCTTTCAGAAAAACACAAAAAGATTTTATATTTTATTAATTTATCAAAAAACTCAAAAATATTTTGTTTGTGTCGTAGTTAAATTTTTTGTTTTGTTTGTCTCTCAGAAAAACTCAAAAAATAATTTTGTTAGTTCTTATTTTTGTTTTTTTTAATCTTTCTGAATTTTTTCTTAATTATTAGATTAATGTTAAGTTTAATTATTTACTTGAGTTTAGCTATTTTAATTTTGTCTTAGTAATTTATCTAAAAAGAAAATACAAAAATATTTTTATTTTATTTTATTTTTGTTTAGTTTTTAGTTAGAAATATTTAAGTCCAAAATTTTTGTGTTTAATCGGTTATGCTTTGCCCATTTATTAAAAAAAACGTGCGGACCCTCTTGCCCCTACCCGACCCGACCCGCCTATTTAAATAGGCGGGACACAGTTTCTTCTTCATTACGCAATCACTTCACTTCTTCACAAACAACCCACCACCGTCATTATCATCAATTTTCAAGCTTTCAAGCTCATTTGGCAGCCGATTTCTTCTATTTTTCTTGCATTTTCTTGCATCTGCACTTCCAGGTAACCATTTTCTTGCTTTATCTTAGATTATAACATCTTATTTCGTGTTTTTAATTTTCGAATTTTTAAGGGTTTTAAAGTCTGTTTTTTGCATTTTTAGGTTGATTAATCTGTTCATTTTAACTTAGTGTAGTACAATAAAATGTTCCTTATATGTTTTAGCATTATGATATGCATTTTCATGCAATTTTATGAATTTTTAGATCTGTTCACGTTTGCATGTTCATGAACACATTAACTGCAAATTTGACTAAGTCTACAATTCGGATCCATCCGAAATTCGGATGACTCCCACTTAGGCAAAATTTCAGTCAAGTGTTTCTCTAATTGGACCAATCCAAATTTCTGATCCACCCGAAAGTCGGATCAGTAGACATCACTTAGAAAATTTACAAGTATACTATATGTTGCACCCGAATTTCGGTTCACTCGAAATTTGGATGAACTCATATAATATTACATGTCTGTTTTTTGCAACTAAGTACTTGTCTCGGCCCACCCGAAATTCGGGTCCACATGAATTCGGTTCTCATCCGAATTTGTGACATTCATTTTTAATTTCTAAGTATTCACATAGTAATCATCACACGAAATTTGGATCCATCCGAATTCGGTCCCATCTGAGTTTGTAACTGTCATTTTAAATTGTAAGTATTCACATAGTTATGATCATCCGAAATTTGGATCCATACGAATTTCGTTCCCCCCCCCCCCCCCCCATCTTTAAGTTTCATACTTAGTTTTTAATTTTCTTGCATCATTCCATCCGAATTTCTATCCCACCAAAAATTCGGATCATTTCATCCGAATTTCTTTTGCACATGAAATTCGAGTCAAATTTCATCCGAAATTCGGATCATCCGAATTTTGACACTTAGAATATTTTTTTTCATTTTTTCATTTCACTAAAATCAAAAACCACAAAAATATTCCATGTCCTATGCACCATTGGTTATAGTTAGAATAATTGTTGAGTGAAAACGTCTATTCTAACATTGGTCACTCAATGTAACAACCTAGCTTTTATCTGAACTTAATTTTCTGTTTTTGAGCTAATAATTTAATTTTATTACATTATTAATTTTGGAATTTAATTGATTAATGAAATTTAATTAATTAAATATGATATAAATTATATAAATGTTATAAATTATTAGATGATAAAAATTAAGAGAGATGTAAAATACAAAGTAAGGGGTTAAGTACACATAAAGCTAAAATGAAGTATATAAACTCAATTAATAGTCATTTAACACCATTTAAGAAAAATTCTCTCTCTCTCTCTCTCTCTCTCTCTCTCTCTCTCTCTCTCTTCATCATACGGTTCCTCCAAGTTTTCACCAAGAAATCCAAATTTGTTCAATTAAATGAAGATTTAATTCAAGAAAAGGTTAGAAGAAGCATTCAACAACAACAATCTACAAGATTTCGAGGTAATTCTTGATTAAATTTCGAAATTTTAAGAGTTCGGTTCGGTTTTGTGAAAAACCGAAACTAAAGATTAAAACATGAAAATTATATGTTGCATGTTGAAAATTCTAGTAGAAAATCATGTAATGAAGTTATTAAATGTTAAGAAACAAAAAATTAATGCTTGGATCGTCCAAATATGGAAAAAAATATGAATTTTTGATAAATATGTGTTCTTGACAAAAAAGTACCTATTTTGGACGATTTTAGGAGATTTATTGTGTTAATGATAGGGAAAATTGTATAAAAACAACCTAAATATGATAATATAACATTATATTAAGTTGCATGTTAATGAAAATAAGTTTAGTGAATTTTTGGTGAAAATCCGAATGAACACAAGATAGAACATCAAGAACAATTTCTGGAAAGTTTATAAGTATAAGGATCCGAATTCGGTTGGGACCGAATTCGGATGGAATGCCCATTTCGGATCTATTGTGGGTCTACTTCGGATGAAGCCTAATTCGGATCCATTTCGGATCCTATGTTCCGGATGGGTCTGAATTCGGATGAACCAATCCGGATGACCTACTTCGGATGATGCACTTTGGACAAATCCAGTTCGGATGGTCCGAATCCGGATCACCCAATCCGGATGGTTCGAATTCGGATGATCCGAATCCGGATGTCATATTTTTGATATTTTAAATAAACAAATAAATGATTATAATGATTAAAGATCAATAAAGCAACATTATATATATATATATATATATATATATATATATATATATATATATATATATATATATATATATATATATATATATATCTTGAGAATTCAAAGAAACAAAGAAAATGAACCAATGAATGATTGATGAGTTATCAGTTATCAGAATCAGATAAAATAAAGATTTTAAAGCTAAAAGCTAATTATATGATATGATATAATTCTAGACAGGTTCAGTTAAATTCTGAACAAAGATCTAAAGATTTAAAAGATATTGAAAGCGGGTCACAGAATTGAAAAGAATTGACAGAGATCATATAGACAAAGATTAAAGATAAAATCCTGGGATAACTCAGGTGGTAGATTTTAAATCTGCTTGATAAAGACCACAGAACCTGTGAGTTATAGATATTCAGTTATACATGCTAGATTCTGGTTGAGACATATTGTTGATGATAGATTAATTTGACATTCATTTATGATCAGCTGGATTGTGACCTGTGCTCACCATGGTTCGGTGATGCCCTGTGGATCATGATAGCTATTTGATTTATCATTCCGCATGATATTGTACTTACAGTTTACTTCAGATATTGTTATGAGATTATTGCTATCATGACCTTGATTACTATGCTTTCATTATTGCTCGCATCCTTGACATATCAATTCAGCTTAGAATGATTAGCCTTGACGGTCTATTGTTCTAGACCATGCTATATTGAACTTGGTAATGATACTCCGATGTTCCGCCAAGTTGATTTACTGGTAGCTAGCCCAGTATGTGGTTGATCCCCATAATTAAATCGTGAGCGTGGCCTTAACATCATCCTACTCTATGACTACTATGTCTCAATCATGAGTGGCTGTAGCGGCAGTCAAGACATATCACACTAGACCCATGATCCGCTTGATTAATGCATGTAATCTAAAAATCTATATTCTCACTAAGCTTTGCTTACAGATGTTGTTTACACTTTCTACAGGAAAAGATAAAGGAAAGTCACCCGCCGGACCTAGTTACTAGGTCTTACAAGATCAAGATTGAAGTTTTCATAGACCACTACTCAACAAACCCTTCGGTACTGGTTGGCAGACGATAATTGTGGTGGTCTGGGTAGATTTGATTTGGATGTATGATGACATGAATTAGATTAGTATTGTACCCTTTATAAGTTTAATTTGAAAGCTGTAATTTGCACTAAAACTGTATTAAACTTAATCCTAATATTTTGTACTTGTAATTTTAAATTCCGCAATATAATTACTCTATCTTAGTTATGATTGATATCGTGTTGCATGATGTGGGACCTAGACTCGTGACGACTGCCCCGTAAGGGGTGGTCTTCACACTCAACGATCGACTTTGGACTTTATTCAGTAGAAGTTACATTCTACTGATAAAAGACCCGATGCTTTAAATAGAATAGACGGTTTCAAATTCATGCTTATTTCAGACTTAATATCAATGCTTCATAGCTTTACAAGTCTGATAAACTAACATTGTTGCATGTTTACAGGACCAATGGATCATCAGATCACCCTAACCATTCCTCAACCTCCGATCCCAAATAATAATGCTCAGCTGCCAGAAGAATCCCTTCTACCATCTGCCCAGTTCGCTGAATTTGCACCTCACAACTGGCAGCTCGACCTTTCCATCCTACGCCATGAAGCCGAGGATATCGCATTTGATATTCTCAAAGGTCACCCACTCTTCTACGCCCTAACCACTGCCATTTCTGTACCAACTATTTATCTACAACAATTCTGGCATCATCTAACATTTGTTACTAATGTCGAACCTCACTTCACCACAATCATCGACTCCGTTCCCATAAAACTCACCCTCGAAGCCATTCACCACATTCTACGCCTTCCAGATGAAAACTTTTCACTTCATAAATACGCCTTTGCCCCCATTCCCTCTCCTGCCCAAACACTTCAGGAAATCCTAACCATTGGTTATGATGGCCAACTCACGAGGCCTTCAGAATTTCGGACCAACAACTCCAGTCCCACTGGAGGGTCCTTTTCGATGTAATCAATAAATGCTTCACCGGTAAGCATTCCACCCATGACTCAGCCTCCATCCAAGTCGTCACAATGTTCGCTGCATTCGCCTTTGACCGCCACTACGACTACGCAACTCTTTTGAGGAATTGAAGCGAGCAATTCTAGAATGAGGAACAAAAAGAGGGAGAAAATGCATACCATTCCAACGATTCCTCTAACTGTTCATACATTTCGCCATGGACCAAGACGATGACATCCACGAACGCCCCGAGGCCCACGTCTACAACACTGCTGCGCTTCAGAGTATAAAAATTCCAACAGATTCTGCAGATGTCCCGGTAATGGACATCCCTCTATCACTACTTTATCTGGCGGATCAGACAGAAAGGGTTCGGGATTATATTCGGGCAGTGTTTCCGGATGAGACTCAGTCAGAACCGACTGAGCCAAACCAATCCGAAGGTGAGATGCATAAGATTGTGGATGAGGGAGTAGAGGCAGCAATGGAAAATATCTTGGGTACTGGGGAGAGGGAGCTATCTATAGTGAGGGAGGGAGCAACAGGTGAGCAGGCAGAGGCGGTCGATTCTGAAAGTACCGTCTCTGACCAAATGAGGGCAAAGGGTAACATATCTGAGGGTGTTTCAAGCCCCATTAGCTGGACTTCCCTGCATAAGACCACTAGTCCAATGGTCGAAGAAACCGTAACCAGCCACTCGGTTTCCCCTCTACGGGAAACTGTTTCATTTCACGGGGAATCAATTCATACACCATCACCCTCTCACTCGGAGAGAGGTGATGTTGAAACAACTCACTTGTCACCCCCAGTGACCAACCCTCCTTTGATCACAGCTCACTCCCCACCCCATAACACGTTGCACGACGCCTCCGTGGCATCCACTCCTGAAAGAGCCGCCTCCGTGGTGGCTCTCGCAACTTCAGGATTTGCACTCCCTACAGCGGAGCCAGAGATGATGGAAGAAAAACCTGTTGTCGACCACAACGCCATCAACCTCAGGCCATCTCGGGATCACTCTCGAGATGCTAACGACAGTTATCCGTGCTGCCAGGCTCGTATCCTGGGCTGACCAAGACGCCCTTAAGGCCGCATCTGAGGAACAGCATACCGCCTTTCTATCATTTTTAGGGTAAGGGTGTTGCAACTCAGGAGTTGCGACTAGGATCCCAATCAGTCCAAGCACAAATAGCCGCACTCTCCAACAAAATCGAGGATCTTAAAAGGCTAGTTCTTCAAGTTCAAAAACAATTAAATGGAAGGTTGGACCGACTGGAATCTGTAGTCATTGAGCTACAATGCCGACCTCATGCTGAAACCCATAAAAGGAAGCATGATGATCAGGACGACCCTGATCATCATGAGGGGGAGAATCACCCCAGGTTCAGTCTGAGGGTAAAATGTTGATTGTAGGGGGAGCAGAGGCTGAGCAAGAAGGGCATGGGGAAGGTAGTTCAGGGACTCAGGAAGGCCCAGCAGAGTTAGATCCATTATGGGCTATGGTGGAATATGATCCTATATTTGAAAAAGTTGAGGTCATATTGGTGTCTGACACAGACTCCGATACTGACCAAGTCTATCTTTTGATAACCCCTAAGCCTGAGCCTGAGTCACCTCAGAAATCATCTTATTCATTTTAATTTCTAAATTCTCCAACCCATGTACCCCAACATGAAATTTTATCATCCATTAAAGCTCCCTCCCCCACTCAAATAAAATTCCCAGAAGTCCAACAAACTCCACAAGTCCAATCAATTCCTCAACCTCAAGCCCAACCCCAAACCCAAACAGCTGAGTCATCAGGCCCCAGAACTGTAGATTACTTTGAGACAAGGGCTGATGTTACTCCACGGAACGACATAAGTGATTTAGAATGGGTGAGGTGGTACTCAAATGGAAATGTGCACACTATGACTGAAGAGGAAAAGGAAGCTTTAAGGCAGGACCGTCGAGGTCGTATTCTGAAACTGCTTAAAGCTCATCATGCTGAGCTAGAGGAACCTCCTACTTAGGCTTAAAGGATTTCTTGAGGAAACTTCCAGCTGAGGAGTTCCAGAGTCCATATCTTGAAGAAAGATTCAAGATGGTATTTAGAAAGAGTCAAGGGTCTTACAGCAGACGGCTGTTAATGGTTATTGTTGACGCATCACAGGCTGAACAGGCAGAATACAATCAGATGATGCTAAAGGACAAAAGACCTAAATCTAAATATTGATCTAAATCAAATATTATAAAGATGAATAACATCCACATGTATAAGCGAGCTCGAGTGTTCATTCCAACATTCGAAGTTCTCAGAGAAGATGGATCTGTTCAGTTTTTGCATGAGAATGATTTGGACTTTGTGAACATTGACGATATTGAGTTTCTCCATAACAAGCTGAAAAATAAAATCAAAAAGCGTTAACTCACGTCACTGCCGTCGCCGGCCTAACAAAAAGCATGAATCATTGCTCAATAATCATGTGCTTACGGGATTTTCAAATGGCGATTGAAAGTTTCTTAGTTAAAGTTGGACTCAAGGCCCCAGAACAAGACATTTTCCTTCTAGATCACTATCCAGCATATAAAGTTCTGATGGGAGGCCGACAGGGGATTATATTTTTGTATCAGAAAGGGCACAAAAGGTTCATGCGCATTGAGGACTTGCCTTGTTATTGCGACGGTACACTCAGATTGGTTAGAGCCGAGCTCAACATGAGACTGCAAGAAGACGATGCTCAACCAATTTTGGAGTTTAAACGAAAACCGAAAGAGATTCAATACCCCATAGAACTGCTGAACGAAAGGCTGCACATTAGGCAAGTGACTCGACGATTCGAAGTCGTCCTTGGCTTCATAGAAAATGTAGAGCAGGCATGTCATCGTCCACAGTGATCGAAAAGGGGGAGATCGTTAGACCTTAATTTCGATCATGTGGAATTTATTTTGTAATAATTAGTTTGTTTTATTTCCATCTAATTTATTTCAAGTGTTTTCTTTTATTTGTAATTTTCCTTAGTGCATTTTAGAAGTTAAGGGGGCAGTTTTGTAATTGTTTCTATGTTGAATTAATGATGTAAGGGAAACCCCACATAGGGTTTCCCACAAGATTTGGAATTATTGAAAATACAACATATGGCTGCCGTTTTTCTCTGAAACATTCTCTCATCATTCAAAGCAGAAATTGAGTGTTCTTGTTCTTTTTGTATTGGATTTTGTGCTGAAATCATTATCGTGAGTGCTGATTATCTTTGGGACGAGTACAACAGTTTTGAATTGTATACTTAGACAGATTTGTTTTCGTTTGTATATTTGTAATTAAGTCAGAACATATTAATGTAACAAAAGTATCAGAATAAAATGAATAAAGTAGTAGGTGTAAATTAAAATGTATTACTTATAACAAAATATTTAAATCAATATGAATAAAACCCCTCTAAATAATTAGAAAAAAAATGATACCACGAGTGCCACAATACTTTACAAAATAATTAAAATAAAATGTCCTAATATTTATACTTTTCTAATAAAAATTATAATCAAATAAAAATATATTAACATAATTAAATATTCATAAGAAAATGTATAAAAGAGAAAAATGTACAAATATTTTTAAAAAATAAAGTATCAGATAAATAAAATTTAATAAATAAATTTGATATTTAAAATAGATGTAAATTAAATAAATTTAAACATACAAATTAGGATAAGTGTAATAATAAAACAATATATTTTAAAAAATAAAATAAAATAATAATAATAAGTTTTTTAAATTAACATTTTTAAATTTTATCATAAAGTAAAAATTCATGTAAAGGACTAAAATTGAAATAAATTACATAGTTGAGGGATCAAATATGTTATTGAGAAAATGACAAAATCGACATTTAGAAAAAAAAAATGAGAAAGAGGGACCATGTAACATCCAGACACTAGCAACAAGTACGTGAAATTTATTTGTTGGCTTTGAGAATTATTTTAATGTGTTGGCGGAATTTAATTGGTTAATTACACGTGACTAGGTAAAGTAGATTGCTATTACGTGTAAATCTTAATCGGTTGGGATAATAACCGGTTTAGTAGTAATTATGGGTTCGGGATTGTTTTAATGAGTTAATTAACATTCCAAACCCGAGGTATTAAAATGTGGATTAATTGGGTTAACGGGTGTTCATCTAGCGAATATTGAGCGTCGTACCCGTTTTAATTGGGATCGAGACTCAAAACGTATATATATCACGTATATGCTCCTCTCTCTTCACTTTTCACCAAAACTCAAAGTGTAAGTGTGTGTATATGTGTTGTTTAGCTGAACCAGAGAAAGAGAGATTTGAGAGCTAGGATACAAGCAACCAGGAGCCAAGAAGCAAGATTTACCATCTTCTTCAATTGCAAAACTTAAGATTGAGCCACGCAACTACGCTGAGGTTAGTTAGTTGTTGTAAACTAAATGAATTGCATTTAAACAACGCTACTGTTGTGTGGGGATGATTTATAATCCCTGGAATACGTACAATTGAGATTGGGGAGTTGGCCCCCATGGCTGTGTAAAACAGAGCACGAACTGCTCTGTTCGTCACCGCATCGCGGCCGCGCGCCCCTGGTCGCGACCGCGATCAGGGTGAGTCGGCTGTCGTTAGTTGCTGGTAGTGGGACGCGATCGAGATGATGATCGCGGGTCGTGTGAGCACGGTCGCGCTCAAATGAACCCGACCGCGATGGGATGGTCAGCGCGGGGTCACCGCGGTCGCGATGACTGGCCGTGATGAAGCGACCGCGATCACGGCCGCACTCGTGGGTCTTGACCTGTAGACTTGTATTGAGTTCGTGAATCTAGTAGTATAGTTGTTATGATTTCAGTAGCTAGTCGTTACAGTGTAGTAGTATTTATTGTTGCCAGGATTCGTAGTCCAGCCTGGGACCTATCTAGACCGCCGTAGATAGCGGGTTAGTTGTCGTGCTTCATGTGAGTTACTTACTTATTGTTTATTATCCAGGTCCAGTGAGGATCCGTTTCATATGTTGATACCTGTTAGCACAGAGTAGAGCACGTGGATTACGCGTATAGTTGTCGTACGCAGAGTAGAGAGTCCTGTTGGGTCATTCCCAACTCAGAGGTCCTGACTTAGCCACTACTTTGTGGAGTGGGCTATGTAGGCTATCCCGGGTCGCTCCCGATGAGGCGTCGGGCAGTTGAGGTCGGCCGCACGTTAATTATTAGTCGTTATATTGTGCTAACTATTTTATAAACTGTTTTAAAGTTGTTTATAGTAACTCAGCAGCTTCCCGCTGACCGTTGTTTTAAAGGTGGATCTCAGGTGCGAGGACAGAGGCTAGGGATATAGCGGGCACCAGTAGAGACCCGCCGCGGGGATAGTAGCTAGTGACTACTTTCGTAAGTAGTCTTGATGTTTTATGGTTTGGCTTATCAGCCAGTAATACTTTGATGATTGTAACCCGTAACCTTAACGTGGACGACTGACTTTACTGACGGGGGTTGGTTCCCGTCTCGTGGATACTTTATGGTTGACGTGATGTTTAGTAGTTAAATAGTTGTTTTACCCTTGATGATGATGTTTTATTG
Source organism: Centrapalus pauciflorus (assembly GCA_020465985.1). Lineage (NCBI taxonomy): Eukaryota > Viridiplantae > Streptophyta > Magnoliopsida > Asterales > Asteraceae > Centrapalus > Centrapalus pauciflorus. The sequence goes on from JAANYP010006485.1 coordinate 57,031, forward strand.
GGTGACGTGGACTATATGTCCTACGTGGTATTAGTAGTAAATGTAGGGTGTTACAGCTTTGTATCAGAGCATTAGTTTAAGGTTTAAGTATCATTAGGGTTACGCTTAAATCAGTCTCTAAATTCTTGGGCTTGATCTCTGATGAGTAGGTCTAAGAAATTTTATGGTTATGCTATTGTTGTCATAGTAATGTTGTTTGTATTGTGCAGAGACCTCATGGCAGACGAGCAGAGACCTGAGGGTCCCACCGGGGGACGTGTGTCGGATGAAGAGTTTTCCCGGCGACTACAGGAGGCCTATGAGAAGGGCCGCACCGATGTCGGGAAATATTCTAAGTATGTCAAGCTGTTAGTTAGATTTCTCAAACTGTTAGTAGTATTACTGTGTAATTACAAAGTTCAAGCTGCTAGTTAAATAAGTTCGAGCTGCTAGTTCAAAAGTTCAAGCTGCCAGAATAAAAGTTCAAGCTGCTCAACAGATTAACAACATAAAGTGCTGAAATTCAGGAAGTGATTTATATTTCAAGATTTGAATATCTTCCAAGCATATCTACTATCAGAGAAATCAGAGTTCATCAAGGAAACAAATCAGAAGGCTATATATATATAGATAGACTAGGTCTTTCTATTGTAAGTCTGTACGAAAAAGCTCTGTAATTCTGTGCTTCATTGTAATTGCCTTTTGATAAAGCTACTCAATCCTCTAAGGTTGTAAAACCCTAAGAACAGTCTGTGTTCTTCGTCTAATTAAACAGATTAGAGGTGATTGTAATTAGTGATTTTGGCAATATAAAGGATTTGATTTTGATTATATTTATTTGTTATTTATTCTGAAAGTTTTCTTAAAACAATTAAGTGTGATTCCGCAAACTTCTTAATTGGACTTTGATTCAATACAAGGTTATTGGTTTACACTCTGATTTATTAAAACCAGTTAATCTTAGGTGGTATTTTGATCTTGACAAGTGGTATCAGAACCACAGGTTTTTGTTTGTTATTCTTTGTTTTCAAAGTCAGAAACTTTCTTTGTTTTAAAATTTTATTTTTCTGCAATGGAGTTTGAAAATAGCAGTAGTGGATCTGGGCAAGGACTCAAAGTGCCTATGCTCAAACCCACTGAGTTCGAGATGTGAAAACTCAGGATTCAACAGCACATTCAATTTATTGATTATGCCATATGGGAAGCTGTTGAAAATCCTCCTGCAGTTGATCCTGAACTAGATGCTGAGGGCAAACCTATAAAAACACCTCCAAAAACTAAAATTGAAAGAAAGGCTAGAATGAATGAAGTGAAAGCTCTTACTCTTTTACAAATAGCCATTCCTAATGCTTATCAACATCAGTTTAAAAAGTTCTATACTGCTCATTCTCTTTGGATTGCTTTAGAGAAAAGATTTGCTGGCAATGCTAGCACCAAAAGGAATCAAAAGGATCTTTTAAAACAGCAGTATGAAAACTTTTCTGGTGGCAAGAATGAAAACCTTACTCAGAGTTTTGATAGGTTTAATAAGCTAATAGGTGAATTGGAGAGTGCTAAAGTCAGCCTGGATCAAGATGAAGTAAACAGAAAATTCCTCAGATCTCTTGGTGAAGAATATACAGTCTATGCTGCCCAATGGAGAACCAAAGACACTCTAGATGAAATTGAGTTGGATGATCTTTACAACAGCCTGAGAGTGTTTGAATCTGAGATTGAAAATAAAAAGAAATCCTTTTCTTACAATCACAACACTGCTCTGCTGTCATCAACATTAACTGATAGATCAAACTGTTGTGATTCTTTTTCAGGTGCTGACGGTAACTCTTCTGAAGTTCATTATGAAGCATTTGTTGCAAGTGATGGACTGTTTGCTCTAAATGCTGAAGATCTGGAACAAATCCATCCAGATGATTTAGAAGAGATGGACTTAAAGTGGCAGCATGCTATGTTGACTATGAGGGCCAAAAGATTTCTGAAAGGGACTGGCAGACCAAACTTTCAAGCCAGAACAGAAGGCAAGCCAGCATTTGATAAATCAAAGGTTGAGTGCTTTAAATGCCACAAGCTTGGCCACTTTGCTAGAGAGTGCAGATCCCAAGGTCAGCAGCCACCAAGACCCCAACAAACCAATCAAACTTCATCCTCACAAGCTCTTGTCTCTCAAGAAGACAATGTGTTTGACTGGAGTGATCAGACAGAAGAGGAGTTTTAAAATCAAGCTCTTATGGCAGAAACATCCACTGTCACTTCCACTGAACTACCATCTGAGGTAAATGCTAAACTCTGCTCTCAAACATGCAAAAATATGGTTAAAAAGTACAGAGATCATAATGAGAGTATGTGCAAAACTCTAGCTAAGATGGAAGAGAGGAGATATGAGTATATGCAGGCTATAGAAGATTTTGAAAAACAGATTAATGACTATAAGGATAATGAGATTCAGATGGGACATGATAGAACATATCATGAGTGGGAGAAAAAGGAACTGAAAGAGAAAATAGAGACCCTAAATAAGAAACTAGATGAGGCTGAACAGAAGGTGTTAGAAGCTAACAAGAAAATAGAATCTATTAATATAGATTTAGGTAGCTTCAAGCTGGCCAATCAAAAGCTAGAACACCTAATGGAGGTCCAATTTAAAGATAGGGTAAAATCTCAACTCAATCCCAAGGAAGGTATAGGATACAAAGCTACTCCACCCCCATACAACAACAAATACATTCATCCCATGAGTGAAGTTGCTGATAGGCTTGTGAATGAACCATTAGATGAGACAATGAAAACTGTAGTTCCTATCCTTGAAGTCCCTGAATTCAGTCTAGCTGCCTTATAACATGCATGCTTCATGTCACAATTAGAGCCAAAGAAGGCATCTGAGGCTCTGAAAGATCCATCCTGGATTGAGGCAATGCAAGAAGAACTTTTCCAATTCAAGATTCAGAATGTATGGACTCTAGTTGAATTGCATAAAGGAAATAGGGCAATTGGTACAAGATGGGTTTTCAGAAACAAGAAGGATGAGAGAGGTGTGGTGATCAAGATCGAACAAAGCAAGATTGGTATCTCAAGGGTATACTCAAGAAGAAGGAATATATTATGATGATGTCTTTGCCCCAGTAGCAAGGATAGAAGCCATCAGACTGTTCCTAGCTTATGCCAGCTTCAAAGGGTTCAAAGTGTACCAAATGGATATGAAATATGCATTCTTGTATCATACAATCGAAGAAGAGTTTTATGTGTGTCAACCCCCTGGATTTGAGGACTATAAGTATCCAGACAGAGTCTACAAGTTAGACAAAGCCCTCTATGGACTCCACCAAGCCCCAAGAGCATGGTATGACACTTTGTCTTCATACCTTCTACAAAATGGATTCAAGAGAGGTACTTTGGACAAGACATTGTTCACAAAGTCCATCAAATCAGAGATTCTTCTTGTTCAGATCCATGTTGATGATATCATTTTTGGATCAACAAATGACATTTTGTGCAAGGAGTTTGAAACCTTAATGCACAATAAGTTGCAAATGAGTTCAATGGGGGAACTAACTTTCTTTCTAGGATTGCAGGTCAAGCAGAAACCCACTGGACTTTTTATAAGTCAATCAAAGTATGTAAATGACATCCTGGAAAAGTTTGGATACACGCTAGCACTCCAATGGACACTCACAAGCAGCTTGATGCAGATAAAGATGGAGTGGATGTGGATATTCACTTATACAGATCCTTGATCGGTTCACTAATGTATCTCACATCTTCTAGACCTGATATAATGTTTGCTGTTTGTGTTTGTGCCAGGTTTCAATGAGCTTCAAAGGACTCACATTTGTTTGCTGTTAAGAGAATCTTTAGATACCTCAAGGACCAACCAAAATTGGGACTATGGTATCCTAAGGACTCTCCTCTTGAACTAACAGCCTATTCTGACAGTGACTATGGAGGTTGCAACATAGACAGAAAATCCACAACTGGTGGATGTCAATATCTAGGAGCAAGACTGGTCTCTTGGCAGTGCAAAAAGCAGACCACTGTTTCCACCTCATCTACTGAAGCAGAATATGTTGCAGCTGCCAGCAGCTGTTCCCAAGTGATGTGGATTCAGAACCAACTGAGAGACTACAGTATGAACTTCCTATCTACTCCTATTTATATTGACAACTCAAGTGCAATAAGCATTGTACAAAATCCAGTGAAATTTCCCAAAACCAAGCACATAGACATTAGATTTCATTTTATAAGGGACTGTAATGAGAAGAAATTAATCCGAGTTACCAAAATTCATACAGATGATCAGTTAGCTGATCTATCTACAAAACCATTTGATGTAGGAAGATTCACCTTCCTAGTATCAAATATTGGTATGGTTAATATGGATTAATTTGTTTTTCATTATTCTCTCTTATTCTATGAGGAACATATATATTGAATGCGCTTAGTTAAGGGGGAGACACTGTTTCATTAGAAAATGCTTAATTTTCAACTAACAGCTTGAGTCTATTCTCAAGCTGCTAGTTCATTTTACTCGGACTGTTAGTTGTTTCACTTGGTCTATCAAAGTGTGCAGGGTAATTCCGTAATTCCTTATAAGCTTGTGCGCGGGACTAGATATTTTTGAAAAGCAAAAACCTTTAAAAGTCCCAGTCTCGTTCAATTGTAACTACCAATGCAAAAATATCTTCCACAATCTTTTCATCTTCTCTATCTGAGCGATTCTCACACAGTCGATTCAAACCCTAAATCACCGTCATGATCTCTAATGGAGTTTGTCAAAGAACACAACTGCCTTCCCTACTCTCTCAAACACACTGAACTTCAACCATTCCATGACATGATGGATTTTCTTTGTGGTTCCCATATCCATTACGCTCTAACTGTTAATCCCACTATACACGTCTCTCATATAGAGCAGTTCTGGAAATCAGCCACTGTCAATACCTCCAATGGAGTCACCTTTTTTGTATCTAACATTGATGGTAATTCCATTACCATCACCGAGGACTCTATACCCCAACATCTGCATCTTCAAGATGCCACAGGTATAACTGACCTCTCCCTTAATGCTTTGCATGAAGGACTTTTTGCTATTGGGTATAGGGGCCATACTGATTCTTTTACTTTCTTCAAAGCACATTTTGCCCCTAAATGGAAATATCTTGTGCATATTATTCAACAGTTCATAAGCCCTAAAAGAACTGGTTGGTCTGAATTTTCTTCGAATATTGCCACTGCCTTAGTGTGCTTATCAACAGGCCAACAGTTCAATTTTTCAAACATGATTTTTCAGGGGATGTTAAGGCATCATGCCCTAAAGAATGGGAAATTTTTGATGTAATTACGGTTTTTGGCAGAAATAATTGCAAAATCTTGCAATAATTTTAAAATTCTTAAAAGGATACATGTTTCTCATAGGCACTCTTTACCTTCTATTAAAAGACTTTTGAAACCAAGTGCCAATTTTCTCAATGTGGATGTCCCATTGCCTTCTGCAATGCTGGACATCAATCCAAGAAACAGAGGAGAGGGTCCTGAGCAGGCTCAGCCATCCATTACTGCTTCACCCCGAGGACCCCAACCCACTCCTCATGATACAAACACTTCCTCTGCTCCTTCTATTATACATACATCCCCAGCCCCCTCACTGCTAATGTATAAAAGACACAGGGTTTCAGGAGCTCCTTCCTCCTCAGCCCAACTACAAGAGCCAAATAGCCATGTGCAGGGGGACACTCCTGCACAGAATATCGAAAGGGAACCCATTGAGGACACTCCCACCCTCAATTTGGAGGTGAACATCCCATCAGAGGATGTTCATATGGGTTCTGTGGCTGGTACTACTGATGTTTCTATACAAGAAGCACAGGACAGTATCAACATACCTAAGACCACACCCATGGAAACAGAGGGTGTGCAAGCACCTTCTGGAAGTCCCCAGTACCAAGAACATAGGGGCCCAGATGTTTCTACTTCTGGAATTCCTGCCAGTGATAGATCTCAAATATCACTATCATTTGAAGATCTTGAGGCTAGTCTGCAACTAATGACTTTAACGGATCAATAGCTAAAACCTGTTGTAGCTATTTTGGAACATTACAAGTCCATTATTGCTGCACAGGGGGCTCAAATCACAGCTTTGCAACATTTAACATCAGCTCAACAACAAAGACTGGATCAGTTTCACCTTGGATTCACACTTTGTGGTAACAAGATCATACAGCTTGAGAAGTTAGTTCGAACCCTGCTTGCAAAGGTTTTTGGTTCCCCTGGCCAAACCAATGCATCCAAAAAGAGGGAGAATCAGGAGATCCCTCATCCAGTCCAAATAGCTTAAACTTCTCCTCCAACAGCTTCAGTTTCTAGGCTAACAGTCCCAACAGCTTCTCAAGCTGTTAGTCTAGAAACTCAAGCTGCTCCCACCAAGACAAGTGGAGTTGTCATCCGAGAAGGTTCTCAAGCTCCTGTCACAGCAGTCCAACCCACAACATCAGCTTCCAAAGATAAGGGCAAGGGTATTCTGATTGAGTCTCCAAAGATCAAATTCACTTCTAAAGAAGCCCAAGTTGCTCATGATGCTGAACTGGCAAGGAAATTAACAGAAGAAAAAGATGAGATCTTAAACCAGCAAACTCATGAATCAATGAGAGATGATGAAGCCTTAGGTGATTATCTAAGAGGGTTTGTGGTCAAGGAAAATCAAAAGAAGAGGAAAAGGCCAACAGGGCCTTCAAAGGCAGAACATAGAAGATTTTTGATAAATTTCTCTGCTTCACCTGGAATATCAAAAGTAATTGCTCAGTCATGGTCAACCGAAAAAATTCAGGCTCTATATGACAAAGAAAAGGAGAAAGAAAAAGCATCCACAGCCTCCCAACAAGTCCAAGGTCCACAAGAACCAGTTCAAACTGTTGCTAATGATCCTCCTTCTGAAGTCATTAAACAAGCAAAGTTTGATCAGGTTAAGAGAGTGCTGTTTGAACAACAGTTGCAAAAGGCAATGGAAATCGAAAAGGTCCTGGATCAGTATGACTTCTCTAAACCTTTTATTACTTACTGGTATGCTAAGTCAATGGATGACATTGATTTAGACTATCATTTTGTGATCAAAAGAGAGGCTGGTCCAGAAGAAGAATTTAAAAGCCTAATTCATCTGGTACAGAGACTAACTAGAGATGAGCTGACATGAATGCATCATATTGGAACTGCCAGTCATTCAAGGTCTTGATGTGTTTGGGTTCAACGAAATTTGAAAGATCTCATAAGCATTTTTGACCCAGAGTCTACCAGAGTAGATATAGAAGCTGCCAAGGATATGAAGATTGTACAGGTTGATTTATATGCCAAATCAATGACATATAGACTCAAGCTTGCAGACGGATCCAACAGGTTCTACAATTTTGAATTTCTCAATCTGCCAAAGGCATGGCTACTCCAAATGAGCTCAATGAAGATTAATTGTGATAAAAAGGAGTTGAAGAGAGATTTCATAAAGGCTATAAGGCAGAAACTTTCACAGTTGTAAGTTTTTGGATGCCTTAGTTTGTATATAATAGTTTTACTTTGTTTTATTTCCTTATTTGTATAGAAACTTAAAGTCTTGTGTAAAGAATTTAAGTTAGGGGGAGATTGTTGGGAAATATTCTAAGTATGTCAAGCTGTTAGTTAGATTTCTCAAACTGTTAGTAGTATTTCTATGTAATTACAAAGTTCAAGCTGCTAGTTAAATAAGTTCGAGCTGCTAGTTCAAAAGTTCAAGCTGCCAGAATAAAAGTTCAAGCTGCTCAACAGATTAACAACAGAAAGTGCTGAAATTCAGGAAGTGATTTATATTTCAAGATTTGAATATCTTCCAAGCATATCTACTATCAGAGAAATCAGAGTTCATCAAGGAAACAAATCAGAAGGCTATATATATAGATAGACTAGGTCTTTCTATTGTAAGTCTGTACGAAAAAGCTCTGTAATTCTATGCTTCATTGTAATTGCGTTTTGATAAAGTTTCTCAAGCCTCTAAGGTTGTAAAACCCTAAGAACAGTCTGTGTTCTTCGTCTAATTAAACATATTAGAGGTGATTGTAATTAGTGATTTTGGCAATATAAATGATTTGATTTTGATTATATTTATTTGTTATTTATTCTGAAAGTTTTCTTAAAACAATTAAGTGTTATTCTGCAAACTTCTTAATTGGACTTTGATTCAATACAAGGTTATTGGTTTACACTCTGATTTATTAAAACCAGTTAATCTTAGGTGGTATTTTGATCTTGATAACCGAGGGTATGTAGTCCCTGACGCAGGGGACAGGAGGCACAGGGGGTCAGAGTTCAGGGGCCGGACCATCGTGAGAGGCCGACAAGGGATCTAAGTATAAGGAATTTTTGGCTGCGCACCCACCAGAGTACCACGGAGAGCCCAGGGCCGTTAAGGGCCATGTACAGGCTGCAGGACATGGAGATGGCTTTTCGTATTACAGGATGCCACCCTGATAAGATGAAGACATTCACTAGTTCTCAGCTACGGACTAGCGCCCAGCAGTGGTGGCAGACTATTAGGGATATGATGGAAGATGGACCGACGTATAAGATGACGTGGAGCCAGTTTAGAGCTCGTTTTGAGGAACAATACTGCCCCGAGGACCGCCGAGCTCAGTTATAGATTGACTTTTTGATTCTATTCCAGGGACAGGGGTCGGTTGACGAGTATGAGAAGATTTTCAACGACCTGAGTTTGTTCGCACCGCTACAGATTAGTACAGAGTCGCGGAAGATTAACAGGTTCATGATGGGTTTGCGTAAGGAGATCCGAGAGTTTATTGGTACCGGTTACATTCCGACATAGCTATGGCAGTTTAGTTGGCTCCGAGACGGGAGAGTGAGCTATCCCGTAGAGATCCTGTGGTAGAGCAACCTAGCCTTAACTGAACTTTAATTTTTGTATTTGATCCAATAATGTGATTTAATTACATTATTTATCTTGTAAATTAATTAATTAATGAAATTATTTAATTAAGTTAAATAAATGATATAAATTAATTAGATGATCAAAATTAAAAGAGATGTAAAATACAAAAGTGGAGGGGGTTAAATTGCACATATAGCTAAAGTTGAATATATATTTACCCCAAATTAATTAAAAGCTCATTATCACACATTAAAGAAAAATTGAAATCTCTTTCTCTCTCTTCACCATCTACGGCTTCTTCATAAGAACATCAAGAATTCTCATTAAATTAGCAATCAATTGAAGAATTGAAGTCAAGGAGAAGTTACAACAATCATCAAACATCAATAAACTACAAAGATTTGAGGTAATACTCATTTAAATTTCGATATTTTTGGGTTTATGTTCGGTTTTATGAAAAACCGAATTGATGATCTAAGATTTAACATAAATGTTGTTGCATGTTTGTATAAAAGGTTAGAAATCATGTATTTAAGTATATAGAAATCATAGAAACAAAAATCAGTGATTAGATCGTCCAAATGAAAGAGAAATCTGAATTTTTGTAATATTTCGTGTTCTTGAAGTTTTTATCATATTCTTTGGACCATTTTGATTAATTAATGGTGTTTATGATAGGGAATAAAGTGTAAAAACACTCTAATAATGATAATATAACCTATTTATAAGTTGCATGTTAATAAAAATGTGTTTTAGAGAATTTTGATGAAAAATCCGTATGAACAAAAGTTGGAACATCAAGAACAAATCTGGAAAAAAATTCTAAGTCTTGGGATCCGAATTCGGTTGGGACCCGAATTTGGATGATGTATCTATTTCGAACCCAATTCGGATCCAATTTCGGATCCTATGTCCCGGATGAGTCTGAATTCGGATGAACCAATCCGGATGGTCCCAATTCGGATTAGCTATTTCGGATCTATTTCGGTCCCAATCCGTATGACCTATTCGGATGGTCCGAATCTGGTTAATCCGAATTCGGATGATCTACTTTTTCATGCTTTAAATTAATAAAATAAATGATGTGCCACAAATTATAAGACCCCTGATTATATGATGAAAGGACATTAATAAAGCAACATGACACACACACACACACACACACACACACATATATATATATATATATATATATATCCTTTGAGATTTCAAAGAGTCAAAGAAAATGTAAAATGATTGATGAGTTATCAGTTATCAGAATCAGATCAAATAAAGATTTAAAGCTAAAATGTTCTTGCTATGATATAATTCCGGACAGGTTCAGATAAATTCTGAACAAAGAATTAAAGATTTAAAGATACTGAAAGTGCGTCACAGATTTGAAAAGAAAAGCCAGAGCCCAGAAAGACATGATTAAAGATAAAATCCTGAGATAACTCAGGTGGTGGAGAAATCTGCTTGATAAGACAACAGAACCTGTGAGTTATAGATATTCAGTTTTACATGCTAGATTCCGGTTGAGACATATTTTTGATGATAGTTTATTTTGACATTCATACATGCTCAGCTGGATTGTGACCTGTGCTCACCATGGTACGGTGATGCCCAGTGGATTATGATAGATATTTGACTTATCATGTTGCATAACATTGTACTTACAGATCATTTCAGATATTGTTATCAGTTGAGATTGCTCTCATGACCTTGATTATTTATGCTTCCATTATTGATCGCATCTTTGACATATTGATTTAGCTTAGCATGATTAGCCTTGTCGGTCTATTGTTCTAGACCTAGCTATGTCACCAGTTCTATTGAACTTGGTATTGATTATTCCGATGTTCCCCCATGATGACCGCTGGTAGCTAGCCCAGCATAAGTGGATAGCTTCCACTAAAAGCGTGAGCATGGCCTGGACATCATCCTATATAATGACTACTATGTCTCAATCATGAGTGGCTGTAGCGGCAGTCAAGACATATCACGCTAGACCCATGATCTGCTTGAAATGCATGTAATCTGAAAATCTATATTATCACTAAGCATTGCTTATAGTTGTTGTTTAAACTTTTTACAGGAAAAGATAAGGGAAAAGCACCTACTGGACCTAGTTCTTAGGTCTTTCAAGAATCAAGATTGAAGTTTTCTATAGACCACTACTCAACAAACCTTCGGTACTGATTGGCAGATGATAATTATGGTGTTCTGGGTAGATTTGATTTGATTGTATGATGACATGAATTAGATTAGTCTTGTACCCTTTATAAGTTTAATTTGAAATCTGCAACTTGTACTAAAACTGTATTAAACTTAATCCTAAATGTTTGTACTGTAATTTGAAATTTTGCAATATAATTACTCTATCTTAGTTATGATTGATATCGTGTTGCAAGATGTGGGACCTAGACTCTGAGGACTGCCCCGTAAGGGGAGGCCTTCACAGGATGGTATCAGAGCCCATAGTTTGAGTGAATCAAGTATTACGTGAGTAATACTTGATCTCAAACTGAAGCAACACATATGTATCAATCATTTATGTGGTTTGAACTGAGATAGGATGTATAGACTGTTAGGATGGGAAAAAGGGAACATAGCTCTAAGTCTAATAAACTGATAGATACATGATTTTAAATTTCAGTAAAGATATCAGGATCAGGTGATTTCCCCAACAATATGACCCCTCAGCAAATGTTTGAAATGGTACAACAACTATTAGCCCAACAATCTGAACAACAAAACAAGAACATGCAAGAATAGTTTCGGGCCAGAGATGAGGCTGAAGCTAAGAGACGTGCAGATAAAAAGAATAAGAGAAAAGAAAAACAAGTCCAAAATGACGAGTCTGATTCTGATAACTCAAACCCTGAAACCCAAATTGTACAGCCGAAAGGCTGCAAGTTTAAAGATTTTAAAGCGAGCGGTGCCCTTAACTTTTAAGGTACAGTCAACCCAATCCAGGCGATGAATTGGATAAGCCACACTAAAGAAATCTTCAGAATATCTGATTGCCTAGAGTCAAAGAAAGTCAGTTATGCTTCTGCTTTATTCGTCGGTGCTGCCCGTGCTTGGTGGAAGACTCAGAGGAGCATTTATGGAGAGGAGGTCATCCAGACTTTAGAATGGGATCAGTTTCTTGAAATGTTTAATGCAAAGTATTGTCCTGTTGATCAACAAGAAAAAATGGAGGTTCAACTGATGCAACTAACTCAGGAACTAAGACTGTTGACAAGTACGAGCACGAATTCTCGCAACTCTGTGGCTATTCCTCATATCAAGTAGCCACTGAGGAAAGAAAAATGACTAGATTTCGCGTAGGTCTTAACCCGAGGTACAGACATCGATAAAGTATAAGAGTTATGTCAAGATCAAAATCACTACCTAAGATTAACTGGTTTGAATTAATCAGCGTATAAACCAATAACCTTGTATTGAATCAAAGTCCAATTAAGAAGTTTGCGGAATAACACTAAACTGTTTTAAGAAAAGCTTTCAGAACAAATAAACACATAAACACAATCAATAATCAAAAGTCCTTTCTCAGCTTCTTTGCACTCACAGTTTTCATTGTTAGTGAGATCTGCTTTAGATACAGGACTGGTTTCTAGGACAGGATCTACAGTGGTCATAGACTTATCTAATGGTTCATTAACAAGCCTATCAGCAACTTCACTCATTGGATGAATGTATTTGTTGTTGTATGGAGGTGGAGTGGCTATGTAGCCTATACCTTCTTTGGGATTGAGCTGAGATTTTACCCTATCTTTAAATTGAACTTCCATTAGGTGTTCCAGCTTTTGATTTGCCAATTTGAAATTTCCTAGATCTATATTGACAGATTCTAGTTTCTTATTAGCTTCTAACACCTTCTGATCAGCCTCATCTAATTTCTTATTTAGGGACTCTATTTTCTTTTTCAGCTCCTTTTTCTCCCACTCATGATATGTTCTATCATGTCCCATTTGAATCTCATTATCCTTATAGTCATTAATCTGTTTTTCAAGATCTTCTATGGCCTGCATATATTCATATCTCCTTTCTTCCATCTTAGCTAGAGTTTTGCACATGCTCTCATTATGATCCATGTACTTTTTAACCATATTTTTGCATGTTTGAGAGCAAAGTTTAGCATTTATCTCAGATGGTAGGTCAGTGGAGGTTACAGTTGATGTTTCTGCCATTACTTGATTTTGAAACTCTTCCTCTGTCTGATCACTCCAGTCAAACACATTGTCTTCTTGAGAAACAAGTGCTTGAGATGATGAAGCTTGAGTATTTTGCTGGGTTCTTGGTGGTTGTTGACCTTGGGATCTGCATTCTCTGGCAAAGTGGCCAAGCTTGTGACATTTAAAGCATTCAACTTTGGATTTATCAAATGCTGGTTTCCCTTCAGGTCTGGCTTGGAAGTTGGATCTGCCAGTTCTTTTCAGAATTCTTTTAGCCCTCATAGTTAACATTGCATGCTGCCATCTCAAGTCCATCTCTTCTAGATCATCTGGATGGATCTGTTCTAAATCTTCAGCATTTAAAGCAAACAGTCCATCATTGGCAACAAAGGCCTCATGATGAACATCAGTAGAGTTACCATAAGCACCTGAAAAGGAATCACAGCAGTTAGATTTATCAGTTAATGCTGATGACAGCAGAGCAGTGTTATGATTATAAGAAAAAGATTTCTTTTTAGTTTCAATCTCAGTTTCAAACACTCTCAAACTGTTGTAAAGATCATCCAGCTCTATTTCATCAAGAGTGTCTTTGGTTCTCCATTGTGCAGCATAAACTGTCCACTCTTCACCAAGAGATTTGAGAAATTTTCTGTTTACTTCATCTTGATCCAAGCAGACTTTGGCACTCTCCAATTCACCTATCAGTTTGTTAAACCTGTCAAATATTTGAGTGAGGTTTTCATTCTTGCCACCAGAAAAGTTTTCATACTGCTGTTTTTGATTTCTCTTGGTGCTAGCATTACCAGCAAATCTTTTCTCTAAAGCAATCCAAAGAGAATGAGCAGTGTAAAACTTTTTAAACTGGTGTTGATAAGCATTAGGAATGGCTATTTGAAGAAGTGTAAGAGCTTTCACTTCATTCATTCTAGCCTTTCTTTCAAGTTCAGTTTTTGGAGGAGTTCTTATGGGTTTGCCCTCAGCATCAAGTTCAGGATCAACTACAGGAGGAAATTCAACAGCTTCCGATATGGCATAATCAATAAATTGAATGTGCTGTTGAATCCTGAGTTTCCACATCTCAAACTCAGTGGGTTTGAGCATAGGCACTTTGAGTCCTTGCCCAGATCCACTACTGCTATTATCAAATTCCATTGCAGAAAATTTAAAATTTTAAAAGAAAGCTTCTGACTTTGAAAACAAAGAAAGACCTGTGGCTCTGATACCACTTGTCAAGATCAAAATCACTACCTAAGATTAACTAGTTTGAATTAATCAGAGTATAAACCAATAACCTTGTATTGAATCAAAGTCCAATTAAGAAGTTTATGGAATAACACTTAACTGTTTTAAGAAAAGCTTTCAGAACAAATAAACACATAAACACAATCAATAATCAAAAGTCATTTGTTTTTCCAATCTCAATGATTACAATCACCTCTAATCTGTTTGATTAGACGAAGAACACAGATTGTTCTTAGGGTTTTACAACCTTAGAGGCTTATGAAAAACTTAATCAGAAAGACAAAATACAACTGAATAAACTTGTACGTGCAGACTTACAATAGAAAAACCTATTCTATGTATATATACTGCTTTCTGATTTGTTTCCTTGATAAACTCTGATTTCTCTGATAGTAGATATGCTTGAATCTTCAAAATATATCTTTTCCTGAATATCAACACTTTCTGTTTATTGAACTTTTGAGCAGCTTGAGCTTTAACACTGGCAGCTTGAACTTTTGTACTAGCAGCTCGAACTTCTTCAACTAACAGCTTGAACTTTGTACTTACATAGAAAATCTACTAACAGTCTGAGAAATCTAACTAACAGCTTGACATACTTAGAATATTTCCCAACAAGTTACTTAGAGATGGTTGAAGCAGCAAGACAAATAGAGAGGGGATATCTAGAGTACGATGATCAACTCTATGCTCCATCAACGAAACCCGGCATGTCCTTCTCCCCAAAAGAAGCAGAGATTCGGCAGATTCTTTAAGCCCAACAAATCTCAATCCCAGCAACCCCAGTAGTCTCAACAATACAGCTCGCCTCAGAAAGCTCAAGCCTATTCTCTAACGAATGAACCACGATTCTGCAAGAGATGCAGAAAATCACACATGGGATTGTGTAATCCAGACGACGTCACTTGCTATGTGTTTAGCAAGATCGGCCATAGTAGTGAAGAGTGCCCCCAGAGAGGACTTGGATGTGCAAAATGTGAAAAGCATGGACACTTTATGTATC
This sequence comes from Centrapalus pauciflorus, assembly GCA_020465985.1. Taxonomy (NCBI): domain Eukaryota; kingdom Viridiplantae; phylum Streptophyta; class Magnoliopsida; order Asterales; family Asteraceae; genus Centrapalus; species Centrapalus pauciflorus. The sequence continues at coordinate 72,311 of JAANYP010006485.1, forward strand.
AGTGTCAGAGCGGACGCCGAGGTCAATCACAATCATCAGCTGGAGGTTCTACGATGAAAAGCTCAGCTGCAACTCCAACTGCAAGGAACCGCGCATTTCAGATAACAGTTGAGGAAGCGAAAGAAATCCCTGATGTGGTCACCGGTACGTTCTTGCTAAATTCGATACCTGCTCGTGTACTATTCGATTCCGGTGCAAGTCGTTCATACATATCGACTGCTTTTGCTCAAAGATTGCCTAAGTTTCCCTCAAAGCTTCCTGTTATACTCGATATAGAGAAGACCAGTAACAATTACGTTATGGCAGATTCCGTTTACCGAAATTGCACATTACTCGTCGATAACATTGTGTTCAACCTCGATCTAATCCCGAATCTGTTAAAAGAGTTCGACATTATTATCGGCATGGACTGGCTAACAAATAATGAAGCTACGATCGTCTGCAACCGCCGAATCATTAGAATCAAGACTTCAGACGGCCAAGTGTTAGAAATCAAAGGCGACAAGCGAAAAGGTGCTCACTGCTTCATATCTATTGAGAAAGCGCGTAAATGTCTATCTAACAAGAAATCTATTTCTGGAGTGCCACCAGAACATCTGAATCCGTCTCTGAAGCCAACAAGAAATCTATTTCTGATATTCTGATCGTCTGTGAGTTCCCAGACGTATTCCCCGATGATATTTCTAGAGTGCCACCAGAACGTCAAGTCAAATTCGGCATTGACTTAGTTCCTGGTGCGGCTCCAATCGCTAAAGCTCCCTACAGACTTGCGCCTGCAGAAATGCAGGAAATGTCAAAGCAATTGCAAGATCTGTTAGAGAAGGGATTTATCCGACCGAGTTCATCTCCGTGGGGTGGACCTGTCTTGTTTGTTAAAAAGAAAGACGGAACTCTCCGAATGTGCATCGACTATCGAGAGTTGAACAAAGTCACCATCAAGAATAAGTATCCTCTGTCCATAATCGATGATTTATTTGATCAGCTACAAGGAGCAAGTTATTTCTCCAAAATTGATCTTCGTTCTGGGTATCATCAGCTGAAAGTAAAAGATGAAGATATTCCAAAGACAGCCTTCCGAACGAGATACAACCATTATAAATTTCTCGTAATGCCGTTTAGTTTAACGAATGCACCAGCGGCGTTCATGGATCTTATGAATCGCGTGTGCAGACCAATGCTAGATAAGTCAGTTATCGTATTCATAGATGATATTCTTATTTACTCCAAAACGGAAGCTGATCATATTGTTCATTTACGTCAACTGCTAGAGTTATTGAGAAAGGAAAGACTCTACGCAAAATTTTCGAAGTGCGAATTCTGGCTCAGACAGATCCAATTCCTTGGCCATTTTGCTCAAAGATTGTCTAAGTTTCCTTCAAAGCTTCCTGTTATACTCGATATAGAGAAGGCCAGTAACAATTACGTTATGGCTGATTCCGTTTACCGAAATTGCACATTACTCGTCGATAACATTGTGTTCAACCTCGATTTAATCCCGAATCTGTTAAAAGAGTTCGACGTTATTATCGGCATGGACTGGCTAACAAATAATGAAGCTACGATCGTCTGCAACCGCCGAATCATTAGAATAAAGACTTCAGATGGCCGAGTGTTAGAAATCAAAAGCGACAAGCGAAAAGGTGCTCACTGCTTCATATCTATTGAGAAAGCGCGTAAATGTCTATATAAGGGTCATGAATCCTATCTATGTTTTGTCTCGTCTGAATCCGTCTCTGAAGCCAACAAGAAATCTATTTCTGATATTCCGATCGTCTGTGAGTTCCCAGACGCATTCCCCGATGATATTTCAGGAGTGCCACCAGAACGTCAAGTCGAATTCGGCATTGACTTAGTTCATGGTGCGGCTCCAATCTCTAAAGCTGATGTTCAAACAACACCCTCTTTACTAGATCAAGCTTTGCTTGAGTGATTTCTTCTGATTGAGGATTAGAAGCAACAGCTTGAACAGGTGGATCTGGATTACTGCCACCAACTTGACTTGATTCCTGTTGGCTTTGGACTTGATGGGAGACTTTAGCTGTTTTTCGTTTTTCCATTTCTTTATCATGAATATCTTGCAGCCTCTCTGTACTCATAGACTGAGCCATTTTCTTTGGAATTTCGGCTGAATATGCAAAATTCATCAAAAACTTTCTGTACTCTGCCTTTGAATGCTCTGTTGGCATTTTTCTTTTCTTCTCATTCTGCTTAACCACAAACCCTCTTAGGTAGTCGCCTAAGGTTTCATCATCTTGCATTGGAGCATGGGTTTGCTGGTCCAGAATTTTATCTTGTTCCTCTGATAACTTTCTAGCAAACTCAGCATCATGAGCAACCTGGGCATCTCTGGATGAAAATTTGTATTTTGGAGATTCTATGAGAATGCCATTGCCCTTATCCTTAGTTGCAGAGGATGTAGCTTGGACTGTACTGATGGGAGCTTGACTGCCTTCTCTGATAACAACTCCTGTTGTTCTTGTGGGAGCAACTTGAGTTTCTAGGCTAACAGCTTAAGTAGCTGTTGGGACTGTTAGCTTAGAATCTTGGACTGTTGGAGTAGGAGTTGGAGCTGCTTGGACTGATTTAGGGATCTTTTGATTCTCCCCCTTTTTGGATGCATTGATTTGGTCAGGAGGACCTACAACCTTTGCCATTAGGGTTCGAATTACCTTCTTGAGTTGAATGATCTTATTCCCACAAAGGGTGAACCCTTTATGAAAATAATCCATCCTCTGATTCTGACCTGATATTGTCTGATGAAGTGCTCTGATTTGTGCCCCCTGTGTGGCAATAAGAGACTGATAATATTCAAATACTGCCGCAACAGGTTTCAGCTTAGGATCCGTTAATATCATCAGTTGCAGACTAGCCTCAATCCGTTAATATCATCAGTTGCAGACTAGCCTCAAGTTGAAGCTTCTGGGCCCCTCTTTTCTTGGTTCTGGGGACTTCCAGAAGGTGCTTGCACACCCTCTGTTGCCATGAGTGTGGTCTTAATTATGTTGACACTGTCCTGTGCCTCTTGTGCAGAAACAACAGTAGTGTCAGCCACAGTTCCCATATGGACATCTTCTGTTGAGATGCCCACCTCCAAATTGAGGATGGGAGAGTCCTCAATGGGTGCCCTTTGGATATTCTGTGCAGGAGTATCCTCCTGCACAGGGACATTTGGCTCTTGTAATTGGGCTGAGGAGGAAGGAGCTCCTGAAACCCTTTTTCTTTTGTAAATATGAGTGGGGATGAGGGATTAACAGAAGGAACAGAGGGATTATTTGTATCATGAGGAGTGGGTTGGGGTCCTGGGGGTGAAGCAGTGATGTTAGGCTGAGCCTGCTCAGGACCCTCTCCTCTGTTTAGTGGATTGATGCCCAACATTGCAGAGGGCAATGGGACATCAACTGACAAAAAATTGGCACTTGTTTTTAAAAGACGTTTTATTGTTGGTAAAGAGTGCCTATGGGAAACATGAATCCTTTTATGTACATTGAAATTACTGCAAGTTCTTGCAATAATTTCAGCCAAAAATCTAGGATACATAAAAAATTTCCCATGTTTTAGGGCATGATGCCTTAGCATACCCTGAAAAATCATATTAGAAAAATTGAACTGTTGGCCTGTAGATAAACACACTAAGGCAGTGGCTATGTTTGAGGAAAATTCTGACTAACCAGTTCGTTTAGGGCTTATGCATTGCTGTATAATATGTACCAGATATTTCCACTTATGGGAAAAATGAGTTTTAAAGAACGTATAAGAATCAGTAGGGCCCCTATACCCTATAGCAAAAAGGCCTTCATGTAAGGCAGTAAGGGGGAAATCGGTTATACCTGCGACATCTTGAAGATGCAAGTGTTGGCATATGAGATCCTCAGTGATGGTGACAGTGGTTCCATCAATCTTGGACGTCAAAGAAGTGACTCCATTGATGGTTTGAATAGAGGCATGTTTCCAAAATTGCTCTATATGAGATATGTATATTGTAGGGTTTATGGTAAGAGCATGATGAATATGAGAACTTCGAAGGAAGTCCATCATGTCATGGAATGGTTGAAAGTCAGCGTGTTTGAGAGAGTAGGGAAGACAGTTATGTTCTTTGACAAACTCCGTTGACAATCAATCAGTGATTTAGGGTTTCAAAGAGGTGTGTGGGAATCGCTCAGAGAGAAAAGAAAGTGGAAGATATTTTGCAACTGGTAGTTACAATTGAACGAAACTGGGACCTTTAAAGGTTTCGAAAATATCTAATCCCACGCACACACTTATGGAAGTTACCAAACTACCCTGCACACTTTGACAGATCAAGTGAAACAAGTAGCTGTCCGAGAAAATGAACTACCAGCTTGAGCAAAGACTCAAGCTGTTAGTTGAAAAATGAGCATATCCGAATGGAACAGTGTCTCCCCCTTAAACAAGCATATGAAATAGATACATTTTTCATAAAATAAGAAAGAATAATGAAAAACAAATTAATCCATATTAACCATGCCAATATTTGAAACTAGGAAGGTGAATCTTCGTACATCAAATGGTTTTGTAAATAGATCAGCTAACTGATCATCAGTATGAATTTTGGTAACTTGGATTAATTTCTTCTTATTGCAGTCCCTTATAAAATGAAATCTGATGTCTATATGCTTGGTTTTGGGAAATTTCACTGGATTTTGCACAATGCTTATTACACTTGAGTTGTCAATGTAAAAAGGAGTGGATAGGAAATTCATACCATAGTCTCTCAGTTGATTCAGAATCCACATCACTTGGGAACAGCAACTTGCAGCTGCTACATATTCTGCTTCAGTAGATGAGGTGGAGACAGTTGTTTGCTTTTTACACTGCCAAGAGACCAATCTTGCTCCTAGATATTGACATCCACCAGTTGTGGACTTTCTGTCAATGTTGCAGCCTCCATAATCACTGTCAGAATAGGCTGTTAGTTCAAGAGGAGAGTCATTAGGATACCAGAGGCCCAAATGTGGTTGGCCTTTGAGATATCTAAAGTTCTCTTAACAGCAAACAGATGTGAGTCCTTTGGAGCACATTGAAACCTGGCACAAACACAAACAGCAAACATTATATCAGGTCTAGAAGATGTTAGATACATAAGTGATCCAATCAAGGATCTGTATAGATGAATGTCCACATCTACTCCTTCTTTGTCTGCATCAAGCTGCTTGTGAGTGTCCATTGGAGTACTTGCAACTTTTGTATCCTTGTATCCAAACTTTTCCAGTATGTCTTTAACATACTTTGATTGGCTTAAAAAGAGCCCTGTAGGCTTTTGTTTAACCTGCAATCCTAGAAAGAAAGTGAGTTCCCCCATTGAACTCATTTGAAACTTTTTGTGCATTAATGCCTCAAACTCCTTGCACAGACTGTCATTGGTAGACCCAAAGATAATATCATCAACATATATTTGAACAAGCAGAATCTCAGATTTGATGGACTTGGTGAATAAAGTTTTGTCCAGTGTACCTCTCTTGAATCCATTCTGTAGAAGATATGATGATAGAGTGTCATACCATGCTCTAGGGGCTTGGTGGAGTCCATAGAGGGCTTTGTCCAATTTGTAGACTCTGTCTGGATACTTGTAGTCCTCATATCCAGGAGGTTGACACACATAGACCTCTTCTTCAATTGTGCCATACAGGAAAGCAGACTTCACATCCATTTGATACACTTTAAATCCTTTGAAGCTTGCATAGGCTAGGAACAGTCTGATGGCTTCAATTCTTGCCACTAGAGCAAAGATATCATCATAATCTATTCCTTCTTCTTAAGTGTATCCATGTGCTACCAATCTTGCTTTGTTCTTGATGACTCTCCCTCTCTCATCCTTCTTGTTTCTGAAAACCCATCTTGTACCAATTGCTCTCTTTCCTTTAGGAAGATCAACTAGAGTCCATACATTCTGAATCTTGAATTGTAGTAGCTCTTCCTGCATTGCCTCAATCCAAGATGGATCTTTCAAAGCCTCTGATGCCTTTTTGGGTTCTAACTGTGACATAAAACAGGCATGTTCAAAGGCAGCTAGACTGAATTCTGGAACTGCTGATTTAGCATCAGTAGACTCTTTGTGAACCATTTTCCTTGTTTGCACAGGAGTTCGTGGATCACCCATTATCTGATTGAGAGGATGATACTTGTGAACTCTGAGGGTTGGCTCTCTGTCTGTCTGAAAAGAGGTTCCTAGATTTGTATCATCTCCATCAGGACCACTTGATGGTTCAGCTTCAGGAACAACTTGACTTGAATCTGGGACTGTTTCCCTTTGTGATGAAGCTGTTCTCTCAGGACTTGGGATTGGCCCTTTATAGTTTGGATTTAAAACATGTTGTGCATCCAGTACCCCTGGTGGGTCAGAAGAGAGAAGTGGTATGACCGTATACTCATCCCAATGACCAGAATCTGCAACAGTCTGAATCTATGTACCAACAACTTGATCATTTGTACTACCAGCCTGAGAATTTGTGTTAGCAGCTGCAACCCTGTTTTCACCAGTTTCTGCATGATACTCAACAAAGCTCAGAGAATTAGTTAGTGAATCTAAATCAAACAACCAATCAGGACCAGTGCCTTTGACATTTGCAGTGTTTTCATTAAATTCAACATTGGCACTTTCTTCAATAGTTTTAGACACACTGTTATATACCCTATAGGCTTTGCTTTGAGTGGAGTATCCTACAAAGAAACCTTCTTCAGCCTTGCTTTCAAACTTTCCTAAGTGAGTCTTAGTGTGAAGAATTGTGCATGAACAGCCAAAAGACTTTAGGAAGGCTATTAAGGGGATTCTATGATGGAATAACTCATATGGAGTTTTCCCTTGTGATTGGACAACCTGAACCCTATTCAGAACATAACAAGCTGTATTAACTGCTTCTGCCCAAAAGGTCATTGGCAGTTTGGAATCAGCTAGCATGGTTCTAGCAGCCTCAATTAAAGTTATGTTCTTTCTTTCAGCTACACCATTTTGATGTGGTGTTCTTGGTGCACTATATTGCCTAGCAATGCCTTTAGACTCACAGAAACTGTTTAGGATATGGTTTTTAAATTCAGTCCCATTGTCTGATCTAATCACCTTAACTTTTAAGTTGGATTGGTTTTCTATCTTAACAATAAAAGATTTAACTAGCTCAGCAGTTTCATCAGTCCTAAGAAAGTATACCCGTGTGAATCTGGTGAAATCATCAACAATGACTAAACAATAAGCCCTTTTATTCAAACTCAAAACAGATGTTGGACCAAAGAGATCCATATGAATAAGATGAAGAGCAGATGAGATTGAATTTACTTCTTTGGTCTTATGAGAAGATTTGTGTTGCTTGCCTTTAAGACATGCTACACAATGATCATCACAAATGAACTCCTTTTGTGGTAAACCTCTTACCAAATTCTTTTTAACCAGCACATTCATAGATTTGAAGTTCATGTGACACATTCTTCTATGCCAAAGAGCAGACTCATTTGATGATGCTTTAGATATCAAACAGCTTAAAGTACTTGATTTGGATAAAATATCTGTGTCCAAACAGTAGACATTGTCCTTTCTTGGTGTTCTAAGTAAAACAAGATTTTCAGGTATTTTAAAATCCTTTGAAAGAATAATGCACTCAGAATCTGTGAAGACAACAATATTTTGTTTATCACAGATTTGAGACACACTTAATAAATTGTACTTCAGCTGTTCAACATACAAAACATCATTAAAAAGCATATTGCCTGCTTTTACAGTACCTTTACCTGTGACCTTACCTCCCTTGGAATTTCCTCCAAATGCAACAAAACCTCCTTCAAAGCCTTTGAAATTTGACAAGCATTCAGAATTGCCTGTCATGTGCCTAGAGCATCCACTTTCCAAATGCCATCTTGTTTTATGTTGTGACATGTGGTTGCCCTGCACAAATAAAAGCTTAGTTAGTAGTGGAGTAAACCCAAACCAAGTTGGTTTTGGGTTGTCCTTGTGCATTGACATAACTAAACACTGTCTTTGACTTCTTATACTTAGTGAGATCCACTGATGGATTCTGTGGAGAGTATTTAGTTATGACATGAGGTATCCAAGTGTTTTGTCCATCCTTTGCAGTAACAGTCTTAGATGATCCATCACCAGTTCCAGTTTTGAGCCTAGCAGTCTGAACTGAGTCTGTAGTGCTAACAACTTCAGAATTTGCACTAACAGCTTCAACTTTAGACTTGGCAGTTTCAACATTTGTATCAACAGTTTCACCTGAGGTTTTGCCTTTAACACACCATATCTGTTTAAAATTCGATTTTGGTTTTGCTAAAACTTGTTTTTGATGTGTGGACTGTTTTTTATTGACTTTTGAGAACCTGTGATCAACTGTTTTCTTTGGAACTGGTGCAACAGGAGGCTTGACCTTAAGATTTTTAGTGCTTTTAACAAGTGCCTGTTGCTGAACCACAGTCTGTTTTGCAACAGATGGTTTGTACAAGCAATGTCTGGCCAAATGGTTTTTCCAGCCACAGTGAAAACATCTTTTCACTGTTTTGATTTTAGAACCAGTTTTATCAGACCATAACTGGTTCTTATTCCTTTGATTTCCCCTTACTTGCTGTTGTTTGGGAAACTTTTGGACACCACCCTTTTGGCATGTGCAGATTGAAACAGTCTTACCTCTTTTATTACCTTTTGAGGAAGATGCAGTGTTACAATTAGAAGGTACAGACACCTGAGGAGTAGCATGGCATACAGTCATCTTCTCTTTTCCTTTCTTACTAGGGTTTGTGGCTGCTATAGGTACATTCATTGTTTTGTGTCCTTTCTCAGCTTCTTTGCACTCACAGCTTTCATTGTTAGTGAGATCTGCTTTAGATACAGGACTGGTTTCTAGGACAGGATCTACAGTGGTCATAGACTTATCTAATGGTTCATTAACAAGCCTATCAGCAACTTCACTCATTGGATGAATGTATTTGTTGTTGTATGGAGGTGGAGTGGCTCTGTAGCCTATACCTTCTTTGGGATTGAGCTGAGATTTTACCCTATCTTTAAATTGAACTTCCATTAGGTGTTCCAGCTTTTGATTTGCCAATTTGAAATTTCCTAGATCTATATTGACAGATTCTAGTTTCTTATTAGCTTCTAACACCTTCTGATCAGCCTCATCTAATTTCTTATTTAGGGACTCTATTTTCTTATTCAGCTCCTTTTTCTCCCACTCATGATATGTTCTATCATGTCCCATTTGAATCTCATTATCCTTATAGTCATTAATATGTTTTTCAAGATCTTCTATGGCCTGCATATATTCATATCTCCTTTCTTCCATCTTAGCTAGAGTTTTACACATGCTCTCATTATGATCCCTGTACTTTTTAACCATATTTTTGCATGTTTGAGAGCAAAGTTTAGCATTTACCTCAGATGGTAGGTCAGTGGAGGTTACAGTTGATGTTTCTGCCATTAGAGCTTGATTTTGAAACTCTTCCTCTGTCTGATCACTCCAGTCAAACACATTGTCTTCTTGAGAAACAAGTGCTTGAGATGATGAAGCGTGAGTATTTTACTGGGGTCTTGGTGGTTGTTGACCTTGGGATCTGCATTCTCTGGCAAAGTGGCCAAGCTTGTGACATTTAAAGCATTCAACTTTGGATTTATCAAATGCTGGTTTCCCTTCAGGTCTGGCTTGGAAGTTGGATCTGCCAGTTCTTTTCAGAATCCTTTTAGCCCTCATAGTTAACATTGCATGCTGCCATTTCAAGTCCATCTCTTCTAGATCATCTGGATGGATCTGTTCTAAATCTTCAGCTTTTAAAGCAAACAGTCCATCATTGGCAACAAAGGCCTCATAATTAACATCAGTAGAGTTACCATCAGCACCTGAAAAGGAATCACAACAGTTAGATTTATCAGTTAATGCTGATGACAGCAGAGCAGTGTTATGATTATAAGAAAAAGATTTCTTTTTAGTTTCAATCTCAGTTTCAAACACTCTCAAACTGTTGTAAAGATCATCCAGCTCTATTTCATCAAGAGTGTCTTTGGTTCTCCATTGTGTAGCATAAACTGTCCAGTCTTCACCAAGAAATCTGAGAAATTTTCTGTTTACTTCATCTTGATCCAAGCAGACTTTGGCACTCTCCAATTCACCTATCAGTTTGTTAAACCTGTCAAATATTTGAGTGAAGTTTTCATTCTTGCCACCAGAAAAGTTTTCATATTGCTGTTTTAAAAGATCCTTTTGATTTCTCTTGGTGCTAGCATTACCAGCAAATCTTTTCTCTAAAGCAATCCAAAGAGAATGAGCAGTGTAAAACTTTTTAAACTGGTGTTGATAAGCATTAGGAATGGCTATTTGAAGAAGTGTAAGAGCTTTCACTTCATTCATTCTAGCCTTTCTTTCAAGTTCAGTTTTTGGAGGAGTTTTTATGGGTTTGCCCTCAGCATCAAGTTCAGGATCAACTACAGGAGGAAATTCAACAGCTTCCCATATGGCATAATCAATAAATTGAATGTGCTGTTGAATCCTGAGTTTCCACATCTCAAACTCAGTGGGTTTGAGCATAGGCACTTTGAGTCCTTGCCCAGATCCACTACTGCTATTATCAAATTCCATTGCAGAAAATTTAAAATTTTAAAAGAAAGCTTCTGACTTTGAAAACAAAGAAAGACCTGTGGCTCTGATACCACTTGTCAAGATCAAAATCACTACCTAAGATTAACTAGTTTGAATTAATCAGAGTATAAACCAATAACCTTGTATTGAATCAAAGTCCAATTAAGAAGTTTGCGGAATAACACTTAACTGTTTTAAGAAAAGCTTTCAGAACAAATAAACACATAAACACAATCAATAATCAAAAGTCATTTGTTTTGCCAATCTCAATGATTACAATCACCTATAATCTGTTTGATTAGACGAAGAACACAGATTGTTCTTAGGGTTTTACAACCTTAGAGGCTTATGAAAAATTTAATCAGAAAGACAAAATACAACTGAATAAACTTGTACGTGCAGACTTACAATAGAAAAACCTATCCAATGTATATATACTGCTTTCTGATTTGTTTCCTTGATAAACTCTGATTTCTCTGATAGTTGATATGCTTGAATCTTCAAAATATATCTTTTCCTGAATATCAACACTTTCTGTTTATTGAACTTTTGAGCAGCTTGAGCTTTAACACTGGCAGCTTGAACTTTAGTACTAGCAGCTCGAACTTCTTCAACTAACAGCTTGAACTTTGTACTTACACAGAAAATCTACTAACAGTCTGAGAAATCTAACTAACAGCTTGACATACTTAGAATATTTCCCAACAAGTTACTTAGAGATGGTTGAAGCAGCAAGACAAATAGAGAGGGGATATCTAGAGTACGATGATCAACTCTATGCTCCATCAACGAAACCCGGCATGTCCTTCTCCCCAAAAGAAGCAGAGATTCGGCAGATTCTTTAAGCCCAACAAATCTCAATCCCAGCAACCCCAGTAGTCTCAACAATACAGCTCGCCTCAGAAAGCTCAAGCCTATTCTCTAACGAATGAACCACGATTCTGCAAGAGATGCAGAAAATCACACATGGGATTGTGTAATCCAGACGACGTCACTTGCTATGTGTTTAGCAAGATCGGCCATAGTAGTGAAGAGTGCCCCCAGAGAGGACTTGGATGTGCAAAATGTGGAAAGCATGGACACTTTATGTATCAGTGTCAGAGCGGACGCCGAGGTCAATCGCAATCATCAGCTGGAGGTTCTACGATGAAAAGCTCAGCTGCAACTCCAACTGCAAGGAACCGCGCATTTCAGATAACAGTGGAGGAAGCGAAAGAAATCCCTGATGTGGTCACCGGTACGTTCTTGCTAAATTCGATACCTGCTCGTGTACTATTCGATTCCGGTGCAAGTCGTTCATACATATCGACTGCTTTTGCTCAAAGATTGTCTAAGTTTCCTTCAAAGCTTCCTGTTATACTCGATATAGAGAAGGCCAGTAACAATTACGTTATGGCAGATTCCATTTACCGAAATTGCACATTACTCGTCGATAACATTGTGTTCAACCTCGATCTAATCCCGAATCTGTTAAAAGAGTTCGACGTTATTATCGGCATGGACTGGCTAACAAATAATGAAGCTACGATCGTCTGCAACTGCCGAATCATTAGAATCAAGACTTCAGACGGCCGAGTGTTAGAAATCAAAGGCGACAAGCGAAAAGGTGCTCACTGCTTCATATCTATTGAGAAAGCGCGTAAATGTCTATCTAACAAGAAATCTATTTCTGGAGTGCCACCAGAACGTCTGAATCCGTCTCTGAAGCCAACAAGAAATCTATTTCTGATATTCTGATCGTCTGTGAGTTCCCAGACGTATTCCCCGATGATATTTCTGGAGTGCCACCAGAACGTCAAGTCGAATTCGGCATTGACTTAGTTCCTGGTGCGGCTCCAATCGCTAAAGCTCCCTACAGACTTGCGCCTGCAGAAATGAAGGAAATGTCAAAGCAATTGCAAGATCTGTTAGAGAAGGGATTTATCCGACCAAGTTCATCTCCGTGGGGTGCACCTGTCTTGTTTGTTAAAAAGAAAGACGGAACTCTCCGAATGTGCATCGACTATCGAGAGTTGAACAAAGTCACCATCAAGAATAAGTATCCTCTGTCCAGAATCGATGATTTATTTGATCAGCTACAAGGAGCAAGTTATTTCTCCAAAATTGATCTTCGTTCTGGGTATCATCAGCTGAAAGTAAAAGATGAAGATATTCCAAAGACAGCCTTCCGAACGAGATACAACCATTATAAATTTCTCGTAATGCCGTTTGGTTTAACGAATGCACCAGCGGCGTTCATGGATCTCATGAATCGCGTGTGCAGACCAATGCTAGATAAGTCAGTTATCGTATTCATAGATGATATTCTGATTTACTCCAAAACGGAAGCTGATCATATTGTTCATTTACGTCAACTGCTAGAGTTATTGAGAAAGGAAAGACTCTACGCAAAATTTTCGAAGTGCGAATTCTGGCTCAGACAGATCCAATTCCTTGGCCATGTTGTATCTGGCAAAGGTATCTCAGTTGATCCATCTAAAGTCGAGGCTGTTCAAAAGTGGCAAACGCCTCGCAATGCCTCCGAAATCAGAAGTTTCCTTGGATTGGCTGGTTACTACCGACGATTCATTAAAGACTTCTCGAATATTGCTGTGCCACTCACGATGCTAACACGAAAGAACACACCTTTCGTATGGGCGAATAAACAGCAAAAAGCATTTGAAACTCTGAAGCAGAATCTTATACAAGCGCCAATCCTAGCTTTACCAGAAGGCAATGATGACTTTGTCGTCTATAGTGATGCATCTGGTACAGGTTTAGGATGTGTCCTCATGCAAAGGGGAAAGCTCATTGCCTACGCTTCAAGGCAATTGAAAGATTGAGAGAAAACTGCACCAACTCATGATCTTGAGTTGGCTGCTAGTACCTTTGCACTGAAAATCTGGCGTCACTATCTTTATGGGACTAAGTGTCAGCTTTATACTGACCATAAATGCCTCAAGCATCTATTTACTCAAAAGGATCTGAACATGAAACAACGACGGTCCTTGGAGCTTATCAAGGAATATGATTGCGAGATCCTATATCATCCCAGCAAAGCCAACGTGGTCGCGGATGCTTTGAGTAGAAAGGTTTATCCCGAAAAGTGTTGCTATGCCCTGACTCCTGTTGTATTTTCTTCTGATCTTATCGAAGATATCAAATCTGCTCAAGCTGAAGCATTGAAAGAAGAAAATATCTGTTCTGAAAATCTCAAAGGGCAACTTTAATTCTTATCCATGAATCATTTGGGACTTCAATGTCTCAAGGGAAACTGAATCTGGATTCCTAAGTATGATTCAATCCGCAACACTCTTATATCAGAAGCTCATCAGTCTAAGTTATCTATTCATCCTGGCAGCTCAAAGATGTACTTCGATCTGAAAGCTGATTATTGGTGGCCAGGAATGAGAAAGGACATCGGTCAATATGTCGAAAGTTGCAGAGTCTGTCAAATGGTTAAGGCAGAACATCAGAAACCCTTTGGGGATATGCAACCACTACCAGTTCCTGAGTGGAAGTGGGAGCATATAACCATGGATTTTGTTACAAAATTGCCAAAAACCAAGAGACAACACGACTCCATATGGGTAGTCGTGGATCGATTAACGAAGTCAGCTCACTTCATATCGATGAAAGAGACGTATACTCTTGATAGATTGGCACAGATGTACATCACTGAAGTTATTTCTCGTCACGGTGTGCCGAAGTCTATCGTCTCTGATCGTGATAGCTGTTTCACTTCGAGATTCTGGAAAGCGCTGCAAGACGGGATGGGTACTCGAATCTCCATGAGTACAGCTTATCACCCTAATGTAGATGGCCAAAGTGAACGTACTATTCTTACTCTTGAAGATCTGCTCCGTGCCTGTGTTCTTGATCTGGGTGGTAACTGGGATGACCATTTACCTTTGTTCGAATTCTCATACAACAACAGTTATCATTCCACGATCAAGATGGCTCCTTTTGAATCTTTATACGGAAGAAAGTGCAGAACTCCCACCTGTTGGCGCGAAACAGGTGAACCGCCATTAGCAGGTCCTGCCCTTCTTGTCAGGATCTAAAACTGAATTACCAAGACTAACTGATTTGAATTTATCAGAGTATAAATCAATAATCTTGCTTTGAATCAAAGTTTAATCAAGAAGTTTGCGGAATAACACTTAATTATTTTAACAAAAACTTTCAGAATCAATAATGAATAAACACACAAGAAGTAATCAAGACTGTTTGTATTGCTGAATTCAATGATTACAATCACCTCTAATCTGTTTGATTAGACGAAGAACACAGACCGTTCTTAGGGTTTTACAACCTTAGAGGCTTATGAAAACTCTATCAATAAAGCTATTACAGACTCAAAATATGCAGAAAACTCCTATACAATAGAAAGACCTATTCTATGTATTTATATTGCTTCTTGATATGTTTCCTTGACGAATAATGACTTCTCTAATAGTAGATATGCTGGAATCTTCACATAGATATCGTTTCCTGAAAATCAGCACTTTCTGTTTCTGAAACGGTTGAGCAGCTTGAATCCCTTGACAGCATGAGCAGAGCAGCTTGAGTTGTTTTGCTCTGGCAGCTTGAACTTTTACACTAGCAGCTCGAGTTTCTTCAACTAGCAGCATGAACTTTGTATTTACATTTAAAAACTACTAACAGTCTGAGAAGTTTAACTAACAGCTTGAATATACTTAAACTATTTCCCAACAATCTCCACCTAACTTAAATTCTTTACACAAGACTTTAAGTTCTATGAAAATGAATAAGTAAGCTGTTATTTACAAACCAAGGCTTACAAAACTTACAGCTGTGCAATTTTATGATCTAAAGCCTTCAAAAATTCTCTCTTCATCTCTTCTTTATCACAAGATATTCTAGCTGATTTTATTTGCAGCAACATATCTTTTGAAAAATTGTAAAACTCAAGATTGAAGAAGATACCAGACCCATCTGTGAATTTGATTCTGTATGTCTTTGACTTGACAAACAGATCAATTTGCTTGATCTTTTTCTCTTTCCTCTCAGCATCTTCTATCTCTTGTCTTGCAAATTCAAGGTCAACCACTGTACTTAGATCTCTGATGAGTTGTTTAACTTGTGGAAGAGCAGATCTAACTTGTGTAACAGACCCTATGTTGTACATCTTTATCAGTTCATCCCTGGTCAACTTCTGAACCATTTGCCAGAATGTATCAAACTCTTCTTCTGGTCCAGACTCTCTTCTTATTACAAACTTGACCCTTAAATCTCTTTCATCCAGTGACTTAGCAAACCAATAGTTGATTTGAGGCTTTGTGAAATCATGTTGATCAATCAACTTCTCTATCTCCATGGCCTTTTGCAGTTGCTGATCAAGTAGCACCCTCTTAACAGATGAAGGAATAGAAACAACTGCTTGATCAGTGGGAGCAGGTGTACTGGCAGCAGCTTCAGTTTGGACTGATTTTGTTGATGGTTGGACTTCTTGGGATGGTTGAGCTTCTGGAGAGACTTTTGTTTTCTTTCTTTTCTCCATTTCTTTGTCATGGATCTCCTGCAGCCCTTCAGTAGTCATGGACTGAGCCATTTTCTTTGGGATACCTGCTGCAAAGGCAAAATTGATTAAGAATCTTCTGTGCTCAGCCTTTGTGTGCCCTGTTGGCATTTTTCTCTTCATAGATCCTTTCTTAACCACAAACCCCTTTAAGTAATCACCTAAAGTCTCATCATCATCCATTGGGGTTTGGGCTTGCTGATCTAATTCCTTGTCCTGTTCTTCTGCTATTCTTTTGGCAATTTCAGCATCAAAGGCAATTTGGGCTTCTTTGGAAGAGAATTTATGCTTTGGAGACTCAATGAGAATGCCCTTGCCCTTGTCTTTTGCAGCAGATGTTGTAGCTTGGACTGTGCTTGATGGAGCTTGAATGCCTTCCCTGATCACAACTCCGGTAACTTTTGAAGGAGCAGCTTGAGTTTCTAGGCTAACAGCTTGAGAAGCTGTTGGGACTGCTAGCCTAGAAGCTGGAACTTTTGATGCTGCTTGGACTGTTGTTGTTGGAGCTGCTTGAACTGACTTGGGAACCTCCTGATTCTCCCCCTTTTTGGAAGCATTGGTTTGGTCAGAAGGACCTACAACCTTTGCCCCTTGCGTTTGAATCATCTGCTCTAATTTCATAATTTTATTTCCACAGAGGGTGAACCCTTTGTGAAGATAATCCATTCGCTTATTCTGAGCAGCCTCTACCTGTTTAAGTTCAAAAATTTGAGCCCCCTGTGCAGCAATGATGGACATTTGATATTCCAACATGGCTACAACAGGTTTCAGCTTGGGATCCGTCAAAAGCAAGAGTTGCAGACTTGTCTCAAGATCAGAAAACACCTGGGGTGCTTGTGATCTATCACTGACATTAAGACCAGAGGTAGAAACTTCTGGGCCCCTCTTTTCTTAGTTCTGGGGACTTCCAGCTTGTGTTTGCACACTTGCTGTTGCCATGAGCGTGGTCTTAACTATGTTGGCCCTGTCCTGTGCCTCTTGTGCAGAGACATCAGTAGTTCCAGCCACAGAACTCACATGAATCATCTCTGAAGAGATGTTCACCTCCTGAGAGAGGATGGGAGTTTCCTCAAGTGGTTCCCTTTGGATATTCTGTGCAGAAGTATCCTTCTGCACAGGGATATATAGCTCTTGTTGATGGGAGGAGGAGGAAGGAGCTCCTGGTCCCCTTTTCCTTTTATATAAGAATTTTAGAGGGCGTCTTGGCTGTACAGAAAGATCAGAAGGAATTTGTGTATCATGAGGAGTGGGTTGGGGTCCTGGGGGTGAAGCAGGAATGTTGGGCTGTGTCTGCTCAGGACCCTCTCCTCTGTTTCTTGGAATGATGTTCATCATTGCAGAGGGCAATGGAACATCTACACTGACAAAATTGGCACTTGGCTTTATCAGCCTTTTGATTGAAGACAATGAGTGCCTATGGGAAACATGTATCCGTTTATGTAAATGTGGAGTTGTGCAGGTGTGTGCAATAATTTCTGCCAAAAACCTAGGATACATAAAAAATTTCCCGTTCTTTAGGGAATGATGCCTTAACATTCCTTGAAAGATCATGTTTGAAAAATTGAACTGTTGGCCAGTAGAAAAGCACACTAAAGCAGTGGCAATATTTGAAGAAAACTCAGACCAACCAGTTCTTTTGGGGCTTAAACATTGCTGAATAATGTGCACAAGGTATTTCCATTTAGGAGAAAAATGTGCCTTAAGAAAAGTAAAAGAATCAGCAGGACCCCTATAACCAATATTTTGAAGACCAAAATGTAAAGCTTGAAGGGATAGGTCGGTCATACCTGAGGCATCTTGAAGATGCAAGTGATGTCTGATGGATTCCTTAGTGATATTGATGACAGTTCCATCAATCTTGGATATGAGAGTAGGCACTCCATTGATGGTTTGAACAGATGCATGATTCCAAAACTGTTCAATATGGGAGATGTATATAGTAGGGTTTATGGTCAGGGCATAGTGGATATGGGAGTGCCTGAGGAAATCCATCATTGCATGAAACGGTTGAAGTTCAGAGTGTTTTAGGGTGTATGGGAGGCAGTTATGCTCTTTTACAAACTCCATTGATGAAGAAACGATGGTTTAGGGTTTGAAAGAAGAATGTGTGATTCGTTCAGAGAGAAAGCAAGAGGCCGTGGAAGAAGAATTTGTAACTGGTAGTTACAACTGAACGAAGTCGGGACCTTTAAAGGTTTCGAAAAGGTTGGGTCCCGCGCACACATTTGAAAAATTACCCAAATACCCTGCACACTTTGACAGATCAAGTGAAAATAACTAGCAGTCCGAGAAAATGAACTAGCAGCATGAGAAAATTCTCATGCTGTTAGTTTAAAATTTTGCAACTTTTCAATGAAACAGTGTCTCCCCCTCAAATAAGCATACTGTGTAGATAATAATGAAAAACAATTAATCCATGTTTACCATACCAATATTTGATACTAGGAAAGTGAACCTTCCCACATCAAAAGGTTTTGTAAATAGATCAGCTAACTGATCATCTGTATGTATTTTGGTAACTTGGATTAACTTCTTTTCATTACAGTCTCTGATGAAGTGAAATCTGATTTCTATATGCTTGGTTTTTGGGAATTTCACTGGGTTTTGCACAATGCTGATTGCACTTGAATTGTCAATATAAATAGGAGTGGATAAGAAATTCATACCATAGTCTCTTAGTTGATTTTGAATCCACATTACCTGGGAGCAGCAGCTTGCAGCTGCTACGTATTCTGCTTCAGTGGATGATGTGGAGACAGTTGTTTGCTTTTTGCATTGCCAGGAGACCAGTCTTGCTCCTAAGTATTGACATCCACCAGTTGTGGATTTCCTGTCAATGTTGCATCCACCATAGTCACTGTCAGAATAAGCAGTTAGTTCAAAAGGAGAGTCTTTAGGATACCATAGGCCTAAATGTGGTTGGCCTTTAAGATATCTAAAGATTCTCTTAACAGCAACCAAGTGAGAATCCTTTGGAGAGCATTGAAACCTAGCACACACACAGACAGCAAACATAATATCAGGTCTGGAAGATGTTAGATACATGAGAGATCCTATAAGAGATCTGTAAAGATGAATGTCCACATCTATGCCATCTTTGTCTGTATGGAGCTGTTTGTGAGGACCCATTGGAGTGCTTGCAATCTTTGTGTCTTGATAGCCAAACTTTTCCAGTATGTCTTTCACATACTTTGATTGACTTATGAAAAGACCAGTAGGCTTCTGTTTAACCTGCAGCCCTAGAAAGAATGTGAGTTCCCCCATTGAACTCATTTGAAACTTTTTGTGCATTAGGGCCTCAAACTCTTTGCACAAACCATCATTGGTTGAACCAAAGATGATGTCATCAACATAGATTTGGACAAGCAGAATCTCATCTTTGATAGACTTAGTGAAGAGTGTTTTGTCCAAAGTGCCTCTCTTGAATTCATTCTGTAGAAGATATGATGACAGAGTGTCATACCATGCTCTGGGGGCTTGGTGAAGACCATAGAGAGCCTTGTCTAGCTTGTACACCCTGTCTGGATACTTGTAATCTTCAAAACCAGGAGGTTGACGCACATATACTTCCTCTTCAATTGTCCCATACAGGAAAGCAGACTTGACATCCATTTGATACACTTTAAATCCTTTGAAGCTTGCATAGGCTAAAAATAGTCTGATGGCTTCAATTCTTGCTACTGGAGCAAATACATCATCATAATCAATGCCTTCTTCTTGAGTGTACCCTTGTGCTACTAGTCTTGCTTTGAGTTGAGTATCCTACAAAGTATCCTTCTTCAGCTTTACTTTCAAACTTTCCTAAGTGAGTTTTAGTGTGAAGAATAGTACATGGGCATCCAAAAGGCTTGAAGAAAGCAATTAGGGGACTTCTGTTATGGAATAACTCATAGGGAGTTTTCCCTTTTGATTGAACAACTTGAACCCTATTTAGAACATAACAGGCTGTATTAACAGCTTCTGCCCAGAAAGTCATTGACAGATTTGAATCAGCTAACATTGTTCTAGCAGCCTCAATTAATGTTCTGTTCTTTCTTTCAGCTACACCATTTTGTTGTGGTGTTCTTGGTGCACTATATTGTCTAGCAATGCCTTTGGACTCACAGAAACTGTTTAGAATGTGGTTTTTAAATTCAGTTCCATTGTCTGATCTTATCACCTTAACTTTGGAATTTGATTGGTTTTCTATCTTAAGGATAGAAGACTTAACTAGCTCAGCAGTTTCATCTTTAGACCTAAGAAAGTAAACCCAAGTAAATCTGGTGAAGTCATCAACAATGACTAAACAGTATGCCCTTTTATTCAAACTCAACACAGATGTTGGACCAAATAGATCCATATGTAGCAACTGAAGGACAGATGAGATTGAATTTACTTCTTTGGTCTTATGAGAAGTTTTGTGTTGCTTACCTTTAAGGCATGCTACACAATGATCATCACAAATGAACTCCTTTTGTGGTAAGCCTCTTACCAGATTCTTTTTGACTAAAGCATTCATGGACTTGAAGTTCATGTGACACATCCTTCTATGCCAAAGTGCAGACTCATTTGATGATGCTTTGGATATTAAACAGCTTAATGTATTTGATTTAGATAAGAGATCTGTGTCCAGGCAGTAAACATTGTCCTTTCTTGGTGTTCTTAGTAAAACAAGATTTTCAGGAACTTTGAAATCTTTTGAAAGAACAATGCACTCAGAATCTGTGAACAGAACAATGTTTTGTTTGTCACAGATTTGAGAGACACTTAATAAATTGTACTTAAGCTGTTCAACATACAAAACATCATGGAATGTCATGTTGCCTGCATTAACAGTACCTTTACCTGTAACCTTACCTCCTTTTGAGTTGCCTCCAAATGCAACAAAACCTCCATTAAAACCTTTGAAATTTGACAAGCAGTCAGAGTTGCATGTCATGTGCCTAGAGCATCCACTGTCCATATGCCATCTTGTTCTATGAGGAGACCTGTGGTTGCCCTGCACAAATAACAGCTTAGTTAGTAGTGGAGTAAACCCAAACCAAATTGGTTTTGGGTTGGCCTTGTACATTGACATAACTAAATACTGTTTTTGACTTCTTATATTTAGTGAGATCTACTGATGGAGTATTTGGAGAGTATTTGGTGATTATATGAGGTATCCAACTATTTTGCTCATCTTTTCTTCTAACAGTCTCAGATGGTTCACTAGCAGCTCCAGATTGATGCTCAGCAGTTTGAGCTGTGTTTGTAGTGCTAACAGTTTCAGTTTTTACACTAACAGCATCAGATTTTGTCTTAACAGTCTGATCTTTTGCATTAGCAGTTTGAGCATCAGATTTGTCCTTGACACACCATATTTGTTTAAAACTTGATTTAGGCTTTGTCAAAACTTGTTTTTGATGGATGGACTGTTTTTTATTAATTTTGTAAAACCTGTGATCAACTGTTTTCTTTGGAATTGCTGTGGAAGGTTTCACTTTTGAGTGTTTTGCCTGAATAAGATTTGATTTTGTGTGAGACACAGTCTGTTTTGCAACAGCTGGTTTGTAAAAACAATCTTTGGCTAAGTGATTCTTCCTTCCACAGTGAAAACATCTTTTGACAGTTTGAATTGGAGAACCAGACTTTTCTGCCAATTTCTGGTTCTTGTTTCTCTGATTTCCTCTTACCTGCTGTTGTTTAGGAATTTTTTGAAAACCATGCTTTTGGCATGTGCAGACAGAAGCAATTTTACCTCTTTTATTTCCTTTTGATGAAGATGCAGTGTTACAGTTAGAATGTACAGAAACTTGTGGAGTAGCATTGCATACACTCATCTTCTCTTTTCCTTTCTTACTGGGGGCTTGGACCTCTATGGGTGCACTCATTGTGTCACAGTCTCTATTTTGACTCTTATCTTCCTTTAATTCAGGACTGTTATCAAAAATAGGATCTACAATAGTCATAGACTCATCTAGTGGTTCATTGACAAGTCTATCAGCAACCTCACTCATTGGATGAATGTACTTGTTATTGTATGGAGGTGGAGTAGCTCTGTATCCTATTCCTTCTTTGGGATTGACCTGAGATTTCATTCTATCTTTAAATTGGACTTCCATTAGGTGTTCCAGCTTTTGATTTGCTAACTTGAAGTTTCCTAGATCTATGTTAACAGATTCTAGTTTCTTATTAGCCTCAAACACCTTTTGTTCAGTCTCTTCTACCTTTTTATTCAGAGATTCTATTTTCTTATTTAGCTCCTTTTTCTCCCACTCATGATAGGTTCTATCATACCCCATTTGAATCTCATTATCCTTATAAGCATTGATCTGTTTTTCCAGATCTTCTATGGCTTGCATGTATTCATATCTCCTTTCTTCCATCTTTATTTAGAGTTTTGCACATGCTCTCATTATGATCTCTGTACTTTTTAACCATATTTTTGCATGATTGAGAGCAGAGTTTAGAATTTACCTCAGTGGGTAGTTCAGTGGAGGAGACATTTGATGTTTCTGCCATTAGAGCTTGATTTTGAAATTCTTCCTCTGTCTGATCACTCCAGTCAAACACATTGTCTTCTTGAGAGACAAGTGCTGTTGATGATGATATTTGAATGGGCTGTGAAGTCTTTGATGGCTGTTGACCTTGAGATCTACATTCTCTGGCAAAGTGACCAAGCTTATGGCATTTATAGCATTCCTCTTTTGATTTATCAAAAGATGGTTTGCCTTCTGTCTTGGCTTGAAAGTTGGTCCTTCCAGTTCTTTTCAGAAATCTTTTGGCCCTCATAGTCAGCATTGCATGTTGCCACTTTAGATCCATCTCTTCAAGATCATCTGGATGAATTTGTTCCAAGTCTTCAACATTTAGAGCAAATAATCCATCATTGGCAACAAAAGCCTCATAGTGAGTTTCAGCAGAATTGCCATCACCACCTGAAAAAGAATCACAGTTATTAGATTTTTCAGAAGACAGAAGAGCAGTATTGTGATTATAAGAAAAGGATTTCTTTTTAGCATCAATCTCAGTCTCAAACACTCTTAAACTGTTATACAGATCATCCAATTCTATCTCATCAAGAGTGTCTTTTGTTCTCCATTGTGCAGCATAGACTGTCCATTCTTCTCCAAGAGATCTGAGAAACTTTCTGTTGACTTCATCTTGATCCAGATTGACCTTTGCACTTTCCAGTTCACTTATCAGTTTGTTGAACCTGTCAAAAATTTGAGTAAGGTTTTCATTCTTGCCACCAGAAAAGTTTTCATACTGCTGTTTCAAGAGGTCCTTTTGGTTTCTCTTGGTACTGGCATTACCAGCAAACCTCTTCTCTAAGGCATTCCAAAGAGAATGAGCAGTATAAAATTTTTTGAACTGATGTTGATAAGCATTAGGAATGGCTATTTGTAATAGTGTAAGTGCTTTTACTTCATTCATTCTAGCCTTCCTTTCAAGTTCAGTTTTTGGAGGAGTTTTGACTGGTTTTCCCTCTTCAACAAGTTCTGGATCAACTACAGGAGGAAATTCAACAGCTTCCCATATGGCATAATCAATGAATTGAATATGCTGTTGAATCCTGAGTTTCCACATCTCAAACTCAGTGGGCTTGAGCATAGGCACTTTGAGTCCTTGCCCAGATCCACTGCTGCTGTTTTCAAATTCCATTGCAAAACAATTAAAATTTTAAAAGAAAGTTTTTGACTTTGAAAAACAAAGAGTAACCTGGTTTGAAAAACCTGATTTGAACAATCTGGTTTGACAAACCTGGCTTTGATACCACTTGTCAGGATCAAAAACTGAATTACCAAGACTAACTGATTTGAATTTATCAGAGTATAAATTAATAATCTTGCTTTGAATCAAAGTTTAATCAAGAAGTTTGCGGAATAACACTTAATTATTTTAACAAAAACTTTCAGAATCAATAATGAATAAACACACGAGAAGTAATCAAGACTGTTTGTATTGCTGAATTCAATGATTACAATCACCTCTAATCTGTTTGATTAGACGAAGAACACAGACTGTTCTTAGGGTTTTACAACCTTAGAGGATTATGAAAACTCTATCAATAAAGCAATTACAGACTCAAAATATGCAGAAAACTCCTATACAATAGAAAGACCTATTCTATGTATTTATATTGCTTCTTGATATGTTTCCTTGACGAATAATGACTTCTCTGATAGTAGATATGCTGGAATCTTCACATAGATATCGTTTCCTGAAAATCAGCACTTTCTTTTTCTGAAACTGTTGAGCAGCTTGAATCCCTTGACAGCATGAGCAGAGCAGCTTGAGTTGTTTTGCTCTGGCAGCTTGAACTTTTACACTAGCAGCTTGAGTTTCTTCAACTAGCAGCATGAACTTTGTATTTACATTTAAAAACTACTAACAATCTGAGAAGTTTAACTAACAGCTTGAATATACTTAAACTATTTCCCAACACTTCTACAGTTGACTCATAAGAAGATTCAACTTGTCAGAAGGAATATACTTGAAGCTTAAAGCAGGCAGAGCCAGAATGTATTTTGGACTCGAAGACCAAAAAGCTTCGAAATAAAGAGATACAGATGGTGCTCGTCCAGTGGAAACACCACAAGGGTTCGCATCAGTCTTGGGAATTAAGAGATGTCATGAAAGCTACATATCCAAGGCTGTTCGAACATAGCTAACTTCGAGGACGAAATTTGTGCGTGGTGGAGCCCAATCTGTAACAACCTAGCCTTAACTGAACTTTAATTTCTGTATTTGATCCAATAATGTAATTTAATTACATTATTTGTCTTGTAAATTAATTAATTAATGAAATTATTTAATTAAGTTAAATAAATGATATAAATTAATTAGATGATCAAAATTAAAAGAGATGTAAAATGAGAAAAGTGGAGGGGGTTAAATTGCACATATAGCTAAAGTTGAATATATATTTACCCCGAATTAATTAAAAGCTCATTATCACACATTAAAGAAAAATTGGAATCTCTTTCTCTCTCTTCACCATCTACGGCTTCTTCATAAGAACATCAAGAATTCTCATTAAATTAGCAATCAATTGAAGAATTGAAGTCAAGGAGAAGTTACAACAATCATCAAACATCAATAAACTACAAAGATTTGAGGTAATACTCATTTAAATTTCGATATTTTATGTTCGGTTTTATGAAAAACCGAATTGATGATCTAAGATTTAACATAAATGTTGTTGCATGTTTGTATAAAAGGTTAGAAATCATGTATTTAAGTATATAGAAATCATAGAAACAAAAATCAGTGATTAGATCGTCCAAATGAAAGAGAAATCTGAATTTTTGTAATATTTCGTGTTCTTGAAGTTTTTATCATATTTTTTGGACGATTTTGACCAATTAATGGTGTTTATGATAGGGAAAATAGTGTAAAAACACTCTAATAATGATAATATAACTTATTTATAAGTTGCATGTTAATAAAAATGTGTTTAGAGAATTTTGATGAAAAATCCGTATGAATAAAAGTTGGAACATCAAGAACAAATCTGGAAAAAAATTTAAGTATTGGGATCCTAATTCGGTTGGGACCCGAATTCGGATGATGTATCTATTTCGGACCCAATTCGGATGAAGCCCAATTCGGATCCAATTTCGGATCCTATGTCCCTAATGAGTCTGAATTCGGATGAACCAATCCTGATGGTCCCAATTCGTATTAGCTATTTTGGATCTATTTCGGTCCCAATCCGGATGACCTATTCGGATGGTCCGAATCTGGTTAATCCGAATTCGGATGATCCACTTTTTCATGCTTTAAAATAATAAAATAAATGATGTGCCACAAATTGTAAGACCCCTGATTATATGATGAAAGGACATTAAATAAATCAACATGGCATATACATACATACATATACATATATATATATATATATATATATATATATATATATATATATATATATATATATATATATATATATATATATATATATATATATATATATATATATATCCTTGTCACGGATTTGAAAAGAAAAGCCAGAGCCCAGAAAGACATGATTAAAGATAAAATCCTGAGATAACTCAGGTGGTGGAGAAATCTGCTTGATAAGACAACATAACCAGTGAGTTATAGATATTCAGTTTTACATGCTAGATTCCGGTTGAGACATATTGTTGATGATAGTTTATTTTGACATTCATACATGCTCAGCTGGATTGTGACCTGTGCTCACCATGGTACGGTGATGCCCAGTGGATCATGATAGCTATTTGACTTATCATGTTGCATAACATTGTACTTACAGATCATTTCAGATATTGTTATCAGTTGAGATTGCTATCATGACCTTGATTATTTATGCTTCCATTATTGCTCGCATCTTTGACATATTGATTCAGCTTAGCATGATTAGCCTTGTCGGTCTATTGTTCTAGACCTAGCTATGTCACCAGTTCTATTGAACTTGGTATGATTATTCCGATGTTCCTCCATGATGACCGCTGGTAGCTAGCCCAGCATAAGTGGATAGCTTCCACTAAAAGCGTGAGCGTGGCCTGGACATCATCCTATTCTATGACTACTATGTCTCAATCATGAGTGGTTGTAGTGGCAGTCAAGACATATCACCCTAGACCCATGATCCGCTTGAAATGCATGTAATCTGAAAATCTATATTCTCACTAAGCAATGCTTATAGTGTTGTTTAAACTTTTTACAGGAAAAGATAAGGGAAAAGCACCTGCTGGACCTAGTTCTTAGGTCATTCAAGAATCAAGATTGAAGTTTTCTATAGACCACTACTCAACAAACCTTCGGTACTGATTGGCAGATGATAATTGTGGTGGTCTGGGTAGATTTGATTTGATTGTATGATGACATGAATTAGATTAGTCTTGTACCCTTTATAAGTTTAATTTGAAATCTGCAACTTGTACTAAAACTGTATTAAACTTAATCCTAAATGTTTGTACTGTAATTTGAAATTCCGCAATATAATTACTCTATCTTAGTTATGATTGATATCGTGTTGTAAGATGTGGGACCTAGACTCTAAGGACTGCCCCGTAAGGGGAGGCCTCACACCGTCCCGCCAGCCAGAGGCCGAGTTTTTGAGTTAATAGCGGAGGAGGCCCGAGAGACCAATGATGTAGTTTCTGGTACGTTCATCTTGAACGGTCATAGTGCCCGAGTTTTGTTTGATTCTGGGGAAAACCATTCTTTTGTATCTTTCGCCTTTACTGCATACTTTACTACCCCGCCTGTTGAGTTGTCAGATTCGTTGGTAATAGAGTTAGCTGATGACAGTGCTTCTGTAGTTAGGCATGTTTATGCTCAGTGTGTGTTAGAGATAGACTGTTATCCGTCTAGGGTTGATTTGTTGCCTATAGGGATCGGTAGCTTTGATGCGATAGTGGGTATGGACTGGTCAGCTTCTCAGCGTGTCGATATTGTGTCTTCCAAGAAGGTCATTCGGCTACCGGTTTCTGAGGATCGTGTGATTACAGTGTATGGAGAGCGCAGTAGAGGTAGTGTTGGCCTCATTACTACAGTCCAGGCTAGTCATTGTTTAGCCAAGGGTTGTTCCTCCTCCTTAGCATATGTAGTTGATGCGAAGAAGGAGAAGCAGAGTATAGAGGCTGTTGATGTTGTTTCTGAGTTTCCCGACGTGTTTCCCGAGGAGCTACCTGGGTTGCCGCCAGACCGACAGGTATAGTTTCGTATCGAGTTGGTGCCAGGTGCTATTCCTATTGTGTGCACACCTTATCGCTTGGCTCCTACTGAGATGAGGGAGCTGATGAGTCAGTTGCAGAAGTTGTTAGACCGCGGTTTTATCTGGCCGAGTACTTCGCCGTGGGGTGCTCCAGTTCTCTTCGTTAAGAAGAAGGACGGGTCGATGAGAATGTATATAGACTACCGCGAGCTCAATAAGGTGACGGTGAAGAACCGTTACCCTCTTCCGCGGATAGATGACTTGTTTGATCAGTTACAGGGAGCCAGTGTATTTTTGAAGATTGATCTGCGTTCGGGGTAACATCAGTTGAAGGTATATGACCAGGATACAGCGAAGACAGCGTTCAAGACCCGATACGGTCACTATGAGTTCTTGGTTTATGTCGTTTGGGCTAACCAACGCCCCAGCAGCTTTTATGGACCTGATGAATAGGGTGTGTCGTCCATATCTTGATCAGTCTATCATAGTGTTCATAGATGACATACTGATATATTCACGATCAGTAGAGGAGCACGCGGCGCATCTGCGAGAGATTCTGGGCGTATCGGTGAGAGAAGTTGTACGCGAAGTTCTCGAAGTGTGAGTTTTGGCTTCGAGAGGTTCAGTTTCTAGGCCATGTAGTCAGCAGCGAGGGCGTTTCTGTTACCCCGCCAAGATTGAGGCTGTCATGCGCTGGGAGAGGCCTCGGAGTGTAGCAGAGATCTGCAGCTTCCTGGGGTTAGCAGGGTACCATCGTCGATTTATTCAGGATTTTTTTTTATCGCCATGTCATTGAGTGGACTGAAGATCTGGAGTTCATATTCGAGGAGCTGAAGCATCGGTTATGTCAGGCTCCAGTTTTAGCCCTGCCTGAAGGCACAAGTGATTTTGTCGTGTACAGTGATGCTTTTGGGATAGGGTTGGGGTGCGTGTTGATGCAGAGGGGTCGAGTGATTGCCTATGCTTCTCGTCAGCTGAAGGACTACGAGAAGAACTATTCGACCCATGACCTAGATTTGACGGCTATTGTGTTTGCGCTGAAGATCTGGCGCCATTTTCTGTATGGAGTTCCCTTCACATTGTTTACTGACCACAAGAGTCTCCAGTATCTATTCAGCCAGCGTGACCTAAATATGCGACAGAGACGGGGACTGGAGTTGATCAAAGACTATGACTGCGACATACAGTACCACCCGGGTAAGGCGAACGTAGTAGCAGACGCGCTCAGCCAAAAAGAGCGCGGATCTTCGAGTTGGGCCCGTATTTACTGGGTTGAGGTGACGTCTACCCTGATATAGAGACTTCGGGAGGCACATGCTATAGGGATGCGGGCAGAGAACCACCGAAGGGAGCATATTCTGGGCCAGTTGCAGGAGTTCGAGACAGACTCCCGGGGATTGTACACGAGACAGGGACAAGTTTGGGTCCCTAGGGCCGGTGATGTACGTCAGTTGACTCTGGAGGATTCGCATAAGTCTCGCCTTACTATTCATCCTGGTAGTACGAAGATGTATCAGGATCTCCGTGTACTGTATTGGTGGCCCGGTATGAAATGGTACATAGCTAAGTTTGTTGAGCGTTGTCTGACTTGTCTGCAGGTGAAAGCCAAGCATCAGAAGCCCATGGTCGGTTACAGCCATTAGAGATCCCACAGTGGAGTTGGGAGCATATCACGATGGATTTTGTTACGAAGTTAGCACGGACTCCACGTGGTTATGATGCGATATGGGTGATAGTAGATCGGCTTACGAAGACAGCGCACTTTCTGCCGACCCGGGAGACCTATACATTGGAGCAGCTCGCTCGAGTTTATTTGTATGAGATTATCTCCCGGCATGGAGTTCCAGCCTCGATAGTTTCTGATAGAGACGCCCGATTCACGTCCACTTTCTGGCAGAGTCTAAAACGAGCGTTGGGTACTCAAGTTCAGATGAGTACGACTTATCATCCCCAATCCGATAGGCAGTCTGAGCATACGATCTAGACGATGGATGATATGCTACGAGCTTTTGTGATGGATTTTGGTGGTAGTTGGGATTCGTATTTGCCGTTTTTTGAGTTTGCTTGTAATAACAACTACCACTCCAGCATTAAGATGCCTCCATTTGAAGCGTTATACGGTCGTAAGTGCCGTACTCCTGTGTGTTGGACCGACGTAGGAGAGAAAGAGATTACAGGTCCTGAGATCATTTAGCATACTAGTGAGAAGATAGCAATGGTTAGAGAGATACTACAGGTAGCTCAGAGTCGGCAGAAGTGCTACACCGATAAGAGGACCAAAGAGTTAGAATTTGATGTGGGTGAATGGGTACTACAGAAGGTATCCCCATGGAAGGGTGATTCGATTTCGTCGACGAGGTAAGCTCAGTCTGAAATTTAATGGGTCGTTCTGTATAGTCAAGCGCGTAGGTACTCAGGCTTACCAATTAGAGATGCCTCGAGAGTTGCGTGGGGTACACTCTACCTTCCATGGTAGTTACCTACGCCAATGTTTGGCCCCACATGAGGAGACGATTCCCATGTCATAGATCGAGGTGGACGAGCAGTTGAGATATGTAGACCATCCCGAGGCCATTACAGACCGTAAAGTGAAAAAGCTACGAAAGGAGGAGATCACGTTGGTATTGGTACAGTGGTGCTACCATAAGGGTTTCAGTGCTACCTGGGAACCCGATGCGGACATGCGACAGCGTTACCCGCATCTATTCGCCTGAGTTAAGATCCCGAGGACGGGATCAGTTCTAGAGGGGAGGATTTGTAACATCCAGAGACTAGTAGCAGGTACGTGGAATTTATTAATTGGCTTTGAGAATTAAGATAATGAGTTGGCAGAATTTAATTGGTGAATTACCCGTGACTTGGTAAAGTAGATTGCTATTAGGTGTAAATCTTAATCGGTTGAGATAATAACCAGTTTAGTAGTAATTATGGATTTGGGGTTGTTTTAATGAGTTAATTAACATTCCAAACCGAGGTATTAAAATGTGGATTAATTGGGTTAACGGGCGTTCATCAAGCGAATATTGAGCGTCGTACCCGTTTTAATTGGGATCAAGACCCAAAACGTATATATATCACATATATGCTCCTTTCTCTTCACTTTTCACCAAAACTCAAAGTGTAAGTGTGTGTATATATGTTGTTTAGCTGAACCAGAGAAAGAGAGAGATTTGGGAGCTTATCATACAAGCAACCAGGAGCCAAGAAGCAAGATTTACCATCTTCTTCAATTGCAAAACTTAAGATTGAGCCACGCAACTAGGTTGAGGTTAGTAAGTTGTTGTAAACTAAATGAATTGCGTTTAAATGACGCTACTGTTGTGTGGGGATGATTTATAATCCCTGGAATACGTACAATTGAGATTGGGGAGTTGGCCCCCATGGCTGTGTAAAACAGAGCACGAACAGCTCTGTTCGTCGCCGCATCGCGGCCGCGCTCCCCTGGTCGCGACCGCGATCAGGGTGAGTCGGCTGAGGTTGGTCCCTGGTAGTGGGACGCGATCGAGATGATGATGGCGGGCCGGGTGAGCACGGTCGCACTCAGATGAACCCGACCGTGATGGGATGTTCAGCGCGGGGTCACCGCAGTCGCGATGACCGGTCGCGACGAATCGACCGCGATCACGGCCACGCTCCTGACCGCGCTCGTGGGTCTTTATTTGTTGACTTGTATTGAGTTCGTGCGTCTAGTAGTATAGTTGTTATGAGTTCAGTAGCTAGTCGTTACAGTGTAGTTGTATTTATTGTTGCCAGGATTTGTAGTCCAGCCTGGGACCTGTCGAGACCGCCGTAGATAGCGGGTTAGTTGTCGTGCTTCACGTGAGTTACTTACTTGTTGTTTATTATCCGGGTCCAGTGAGGATCCCTTTCATATGTTTATACCTGTTAGCATAGAGCAGAGCACGTGAATTACGCGTATAATTGTGGTACGCAGAGTAGAGAGGCCTGTTGGGTCATTCCCAACTCAGAGGTCCTGACTTAGCCACTACTTTGTGGAGTGGGCTATGCTGTCACATCCTTGCTTTAAAACACGCTTGCTTATCCCAGGAATAATATTAAATGTATAAAGCTAAATAAAATATTATAATAAGTCTTGCACTACACGTGCTACAAGGTTACAGTACTAAGTTGCTAAAAACATCACAATTAAAATAAAAGCAGCTACCCAAAACCCAAGGCACCATAAAGCTATACCACAAGCTGAAAGTGAGCTAAGTCCTCTGGGAAGATCAGATAATAGACCTAAGCAGAAGGTCCAGCTTGTTCTTTACCTTTTCCTGTAAAAATTGTGAATAGCAACTGTAAGCTAATGCTTAGTGAGTAAACAGATATTCATGAATGCATGTAAAATATGAGGCGAAAGTGCCTAAAAAGGCTGTTATGCTTGCTTGCTCATTTGCTTAATACCCAGAAAGAACGCTGCACAATTGAGACATTTCACGCAGAACGGAGATGCCACCACTATGGGTTTACCGCTGACAGATGATCAATCTATGATGCGGGGCTAGCTACCCGCATAATGCTCAAGGGATAGTGGTGAACATCAGAATTGCTTGCTCGCTAAATATAATGCTTATGAGATGCACAAAGAAACGCTAATACAAAGTTTGCTGTATAGTATGCAGAACAATAAACAGATAGCAGATAAATATGCATATTAATAGATCAAATGTAAGATCCGGCTAAGCTAGGCATCACCTGTACCACAGTGTTCGCCTTCACTCACAAAAGTCTATTGAATTCGAAAGAAGTCATATAGAAGCAATTTATGTCTCAATTTCATATAAAACATGTAAACAAGAATAAATGTTACTCATAGTACTGAAAATGCTTTGAAATGCTCTGAAATACTTGCTCGGGCTTATTTACGCTTTAAATTGCTTTATAACGCTTGCACTTGCTTATCTAGGCTTTAATATATTCTGGCACTGGCTTTGACTCGCAACTGGGCTAAATGGCTTATGTATAATATCTGAAGTTTAATATTACAGAACATGTGCTAAATTAATATTGCTAGCTCAATATTCCAATATCTATAAGCCATAACTTCTAGCTAATTATTTTGCTAATTTATGCGTTGCTCATTAATTTTATCAACTAAACTCAAATTTAATGAACAGATTCGAGCACATTAGACAGATTCGAAGGCAGACTCGAAATTAGGGATTAGATTCGAACCTCATTCGAATCTGAAGTTAGATTCGAAGGCAATCTCGAATATGGGGTTAAACTCGAAGGCCATCTCGAATCTGGTGGTTAGATTCGAATCTATGATTCGAATCTAGCCCTATTCGAGCCTGTTCTATCTATTATCGAGTCTGTTCTATTTTCGAGTTTGTTCATAAGCTACAGCTTTACACATGCATTTTCAAGCCTAAAATCACAAATAAACTAAGCAACAAGCCTCGGTTTGATTATATTATACATAATCTACCATATTTTAGCTAAAACTCATACAAAATCAGCTTTAAATCGCCTAGAATGATAAACTCGAATTCGTAGCTTCAAAAACCGAAAGTGCAGAAAACGAAAATGACAATTTTTACCTCAAATCCGTATCAAATCACGCCTGCAATGGTAGATTCGGATAGTACGCTTCGAGATCTTTCCAATGACGTATAGAACTCGAGATTTGGCCGGTCGGTTTGGCAGAAAAGTTAGAGAGATGTTCGGTTTCTAGAGAGAGGAGCTCTGGGAGGGAAAATGGCTTGCAAGAAATGAGAAAATGAACTCTCGGCTCCTATTTATACCAAACCTCGAAATTACATCATTTTACGCAAATTGCTCAAAATTACTTAAAATAAAAATACAAATAAAAGGCAAGGTGTTATAGTATGAGCCCACCACGCTTGCACTTCGTCCTCGAAGTACCTAAGGCTCAAACAGATGCGGATATCGAACTCTCATGTCTTCCTCAGATTCCCAGGTCTGAGAAATTCCATGAGAAGTCCTCCACTGCACCAACACCATTGCTACTTCTCTATTTCTCAGCTTCTTCATCTTTGTCTCTAGAATGACCTCAGGCTCGTCACATTGCAGCTTCTCGTTAATCTTATAAGTCAGATGATCGGCCCACTTTTCTCTGTCATCTTCTTTGCACTTCCTTAGTTGCGAAACGTGAAACACGGGGTGTATGTTGGACAGCTCGCTCGGCAAGTCCAACAGATAAGATTGAGTTCCAACACGCTCGGTGATCTTAAAAGGACCAACGAATCGTGGTGCTAACTTGCCACGCTTGCCGAATCTGAACACACCTTTCATCGGCGAGACTTTTAATACAACATAGTCGTCCTTCTGAAATTCCAATGGCTTATGACGTCGGTCATGATACGATTTCTGTCGAGATTGTGCAGTTTCCAATCGTTGACGTATGATTCGGATCTTTTCATTTGTCTGCTGAAGTAACTCGGGACCGGCGATTGGTGCTTCACCGGCTTCATGCCAACACGTAGGAGTTCGGCACTTGCGTCCGTATAAGGCTTCGAAAGGTGCGGCTTTGATGGATGAGTGATAACTATTGTTATAAGAAAATTCTGCTAACGGCAAGTGGTCGTCCCAACTACCGCTAAACTCAAGAACACATGCCCGCAACATGTCTTCGAGCGTAAGGATCGTGCGCTCACTCTGGCCATCAGGTTGCGGATGATATACTGTGCTCATTCTGATCTTAGTGCCTAATCCATCTTGCAATGCACTCCAGAACCTCGAAGTGAACCGGCTGTCGCGATCTGAAACAATTGACAGAGGCACACCGTGTCGGGTAACGATCTCGTCTATGTACAACTTGGCTAGTTTCTCTAGTGAGTAATTCTCGCGAATCGGAATGAAGTGCGCAACTTTGGTTAAACGATCCACGATCACCCATATTGCGTCGTGCTGTCTTCGCGTAGTCGGAAGCTTCGTCACAAAGTCCATCGTTATGTGATCGAACTTCCACTCGGGAATCGGTAGGGGCTGTAGACTGCCATAAGGCTGCTGATGCTCCGCTTTGACCAATCGGCAAGTAACACAATTATCGACATATTTGCCTACGTCTCTTTTCATACCGGGCCACCAATACTCGGCTTTTAGATCGTTGTACATCTTGGTGCTGCCAGGATGTACCGAGAAGTTAGAACAGTGGGCTTCCGAAAGAATTTTCTGTCGAACATCACCAAATTTGGGAACCCAGACACGATTTTTGAAAAGCTTCAAGCCACGAGGGCTATCGGTTAAGAATTGAAATTGCCCTTTCATGTCCTCAGAGTTGAGGTTTTCTTCTTTTAGAGCTTCGGCTTGAGCAACAAGGATTTCATCGATCAAAGTTGATGAAAACAAAGTATGGGTCAAGGTATAAAGACATTTAGCAGAGTAGGATTTACGACTCAATGCGTCGGCCACCACATTCGCTTTGCCAGGGTGATACAGAATATCACAATCATAGTCTTTAATGAGTTCCATGGAGCGTCGTTGGCGCATGTTGAGCTCCTTTTGACTGAAAATATACTTAAGGCTCTTGAATCAAAAATAACTCTAGCAGGTACGGAGTTAACGAGAAACATACCAAATACCACATCTGGTATTTCCTTTGCTTGCTCAGCCGTGATTTGGAATGCGCGATTCTGACTCCGAGCTGGCTCGTTACGGCGACTAGAACCTCCTCGCGATGCGCTATGTCGGGCCGGTTGATTTTGTCTTTGTTGTTGTTGTTGATATTGTTGCTGAGGTCGGTGTTGTTGTTGCTGCAACCGCGGATGATGCTCTGCACTCGGGTAAATTATGCTGAACGGATGCGTACATGCATGCTCATTATGTCCAGGGCGTACACAGTTGTTGCAAACTTTAACTTTGTTAGGACATTCTTCACTGCTATGTCCTATTTCGTTGCACACATAGCACCTCACATCATTGGGGTTACAACGCCCAATGTGTGACTTCTGGCAGCGGCGACACTGCCTCGGCTCGGAATGTACCGCATAAGATCGAGTTTGCTGTGCCGGAGGCGAGCTGAACTGTCGGTACTGAGACTGCTGTGGCTGAGAATATCTGGATGAAGATCCAGAATAGCTTCCGGTGCGCGATTTCTTTGGCGGTGATGGACATGTCGGGTTAACAGAGGAAGTAGGAACTCCTCCAGCTCGAATAAAATCCTGCTCGAGAATTCGAGCAGCTTCAACACAGTCAGCATAGTTGGTATATCCCCGGTGCTTCAAGAACTTCTGATATTCAGGATGCAGACCCATCAGAAAACGGTCGATCTTTCGCTCTTCAGTAGCGACTTGATAGTCAGACAGCAAGCTTAGTCGGGTGAATTCAATCTCATACTCAGTCACCGATTTGGTTCCCTGAGTAAGAGACATCAGCTTCTCTTCCAAACGCTTCTTTTCATCAGCTGGGCAGTACTGACGAAAGAAAATAACTTTGAATTCATCCCAAGATAGGGACTTAATCCAGTTGGCTCCGTGCATGTTTTCCTGAGACCTCCACCACATAACAGCGCCACCTTCGAATAGTGTAGTAGCAAAGCTGACCTTGGATTCTTCAGCACAGTCACTAATGAGAAAAATCCGCTCGATGCCAGTGATCCACTCAAGTGCTTTGATCGAATTCGCAGCACCCTTGAAGGGTTGAGCTCCACAAGCTTTGAAATAACGAAAGTTGCAGCCCTTAGGAGGGACTACAGGGGCTTCCTCCTCGTCGGTGTCGTCGTTGTGGCGTCCAGTGTCATCGTGTTGCTTTTTCCTACGTTCTTCTCTACGCTTAGTTTCGGCTTCATCACGAGCACGAAACTGTTCTTGCAAGAACTTAGCTTGACGCTCATTATTCTCGTTAAGCATTGTTTGCATTATTTGCATGATCTGTTCAGGAGTGAGTCCACCTCCAGCTCCTTCACCAGATCCAGACATGTTCTGAAATTATATAAATAATACTTGCATAAGAATAGGCATAACTCCTATTCTACCCCATTTCCCAATTCCTAAAGCATAGTCAAAGCCTATCTCAGGTCAAGTTAAAGCCTAGATATTCGAAGCTAATATCTTTTGCTTAAAAGTTTGAGTCCAGGTGTTATTGCTAACACTTGAATCCCTCAAACCAATCTCTCTGATACCATCCTGTCACATCCTTGCTTTAAAACACGCTTGCTTATCCCAGGAATAATATTAAATGTATAAAGCTAAATAAAATATTACAATAAGTCTTGCACTACACGTGCTACAAGGTTACAGTACTAAGTTGCTAAAAACATCACAATTAAAATAAAAGCAGCTACCCAAAACCCAAGGCACCATAAAGCTATACCACAAGCTGAAAGTGAGCTAAGTCCTCTGGGCAGATCAGATAATAGACCTAAGCAGAAGGTCCAGCTTGTTCTTTACCTTTTCCTGTAAAAATTGTGAATAGCAACTGTAAGCTAATGCTTAGTGAGTAAACAGATATTCATGAATGCATGTAAAATATGAGGCGAAAGTGACTAAAAAGGCTGTTATGCTTGCTTGCTTTCTTGCTTGCTCATTTGCTTAATACCCAGAAAGAACGCTGCACAATTGAGACATTTCACGCAGAACGGAGATGCCACCACTATGGGTTTACCGCTGACAGATGATCAATCTGTGATGCGGGGCTAGCTACCCGCATAATGCTCAAGGGATAGTGGTGAACATCAGAATTGCTTGCTCGCTAAATATAATGCTTATGAGATGCACAAAGAAACGCTAACACAAAGTTTGCTGTATAGTATGCAGAACAATAAACAGATAGCAGATAAATATGCATATTAATAGATCAAATGTAAGATCCGGCTAAGCTGGGCATCACCTGTACCACAGTGTTCGCCTTCACTCACAAAAGTCTATTGAATTCCAAAGAAGTCATATAGAAGCAATTTATGTCTCAATTTCATATAAAACATGTAAACAAGAATAAATGTTACTCACAGTACTGAAAATGCTTTGAAATGCTCTGAAATACTTGCTCGGGCTTATTTACGCTTTAAATTGCTTTATAACGCTTGCACTTGCTTATCTAGGCTTTAATATATTCTGGCACTGGCTTTGACTCGCAACTGGGCTAAACGGCTTATGTATAATATCTGAAGTTTAATATTACAGAACATGTGCTAAATTAATATTGCTAGCTCAATATTCCAATATCTATAAGCCATAACTTCTAGCTAATTATTTTGCTAATTTATGCGTTGCTCATTAATTTTATCAACTAAACTCAAATTTAATGAACAGATTCGAGCACATTAGACAGATTCGAAGGCAGACTCGAAATTAGGGATTAGATTCGAACCTCATTCGAATCTGAAGTTAGATTCGAAGGCAATCTCGAATATGGGGTTAAACTCGAAGGCCATCTCGAATCTGGTGGTTAGATTCGAATCTATGATTCGAATCTAGCCCTATTCGAGCCTGTTCTATCTATTTTCGAGTTTGTTCATAAGCTACAGCTTTACACATGCATTTTCAAGCCTAAAATCACAAATAAACTAAGCAACAAGCCTCGGTTTGATTATATTATACATAATCTACCATATTTTAGCTAAAACTCATACAAAATCAGCTTTAAATCGCCTAGAATGATAAACTCGAATTCGTAGCTTCAAAAACCGAAAGTGCAGAAAACGAAAATGACAAAATTTACCTCAAATCCGTATCAAATCACGCCTGCAATGATAGATTTGGATAGTACGCTTCGAGATCTTTCCAATGACGTATAGAACTCGAGATTTGGCCGGTCGGTTTGGCAGAAAAGTTAGAGAGATGTTCGGTTTCTAGAGAGAGGAGCTCTGGGAGGGAAAATGGCTTGCAAGAAATGAGAAAATGAACTCTCGGCTCCTATTTATACCAAACCTCGAAATTACATCATTTTACGCAAATTGCTCAAAATTACTTAAAATAAAAATACAAATAAAAGGCAAGGTGTTATATATGCAGGCTATCCTGGGTCGCTCCCGATGAGGTATCGGGCATTTGAGGCCAACCGCACGTTGATTATTAGTCGTTATATTGTGCTAACTATTTTATAAACGGTTTTAAAGCTGTTTGTAGTAACTCACCAGCTTCCCGCTGACCATTGTTTTAAATGTGGATCTCAGGTGCGAGGACAGAGGCTAGGGATACAGCGGGCCCCAGTAGAGACCCGCCGCGGGGATAGTAGCTAGTGACTACTTTCGTAAGTAGTCTTTATGTTTTGTGGTTTGGCTTATCAGCCACTAATACTTTGATGATTGTAACCCGTAACCTTAACGTGGACGACTGACTTTACTGACAGGGGTTGGTTCCCGTCTCGTGGATACTTTATGCTTGACGTGATGTTTAGTAGTTAAATAGTTGTTTTACCCTTGATGATGATGTTTTATTGGGTGACGTGGACTATAAGTCCTACGTGGTATTAGTAGTAAATATAGAGTGTTACAGACCATTTTTGCAAGTGAATAGTGTTTTGAGGGACCATTTATGTAAATTTTAAAGACCAGAGACTATATCTATAATTTCAACCATACTACAGGGATCATTTCTGTAATTTACTATTATTATTGTTATTGTTATTATTATTATTATTATTATTATTATTATTATTATTATTATTATTATTATTATTATTATTATTATTAGACTAAATTACATAAATGGTCCCTGTGGTTTATATGGAATTACGGTTTTAGCCCCTGAAAGAATTTTATTACACCAGAAGTCCCTAAAATCGAAAAGTTGTAATACTTTGGTCCCTGAAACTAACGGCCGTTAACTTGAGCCGTTAGTTCAGGGGCATTTTTGTCTTTTTGACTTTCAAGGACCATTTATGTAATATTCAAACTTTCAGGGACCGTTTATGAAATTTTCATACTTTTCATATATATTTATCATTTCTTTCTTTTTTATAATTTAATTATCCAAATATAACATTTTATTTTTTTATTCCTTTTGTTTTAATCATTAATATTTATTTGTATGTTTATTGTTATTATTAATGTTATTTTTTAGATATTAATATAATTATTTATTTAAGATTATTAAATGATATACCCGGTTCATTTTTTTTCAATTATTTTTTTCATTTAAGAAATTTAAAAATAAAAACTAGTTGTAGTTTTTTTCGTTCGGAAAATCTAAAATCGAAATGATTTATTTCTTTTCTCCATTCAAAAAAAATTCAAAATAACAAAACGTGTTGAAGCTTTTTTCGTTTGGGAAAAAAATATAATCAAAATGCTTCGTAGTTACTTCATTGTAAATACTTAATAAAATTTTTTAATTATAAATGGTTTGAAAAAATCAAGAATTGGAATGATTGGTTGCTTTTTAGTCAAATAAATTAAATTCCAAATGGTTTTTTGTTTTTATCGAAAAAATTGAAATTGTATTAATTTTTTTTATCTACGTTTAATTAAAAATCTAAATGGTTCTTTTGTTTGAAAAAATCAAAAATCATAATGGTTTACCGTTTTTTGATCAAAAAAATTAAAATCAAAATGGTTCGTCATTTTTTTTATAAAAAAAATTTAATACCAGATGGTTATCGTTGTTTAAAAAATCAAAAATCATAATGGTTCATCATTTCTTGATCAAAAAAACTATCGAAATGGTTCATCGTTTATTTGATCCAAAAAAAATATTGGAGTGGTTCATATATTTTTTTATCGTTATTTAATCAAAAAACGATGAACCATTATAATGAACCATTTCGATTTTAATTTTTTTATTAAAAAACGATGAACCATTATGATTCTTTTAAACAACGATAACCATCTTGATTTTAATGACGAACCATTTTGATTTTCAATTCTTGATTTTTTCAAACCATTTAAATTTAAAAATTTTTATTAAGTATTTGCAATGAAGAAACTGCGAAGCATTTTGATTATATTCTTTTTCCAAATGAAAAAAGTTTCAACACGTTGTTATTTTGAATTTTTTTGAATGGAGAAAAGAAATAAATCATTTCGATTTTAGATTTTCCGAACGAAAAAAAACTACAACCAGTTTTTATTTTTAATTTTTTTAAATGAAAAAAACAATAAAGAAATATTTGGATTCTCAATAAATAATTGAAAAAAAAATGAACCAGATATATCATATAATAATTTTAGATAAATAATTATAGTAATGTATAAAACAAAAATAACATTAATAATAACAATAAACATTGTAATGATGTATTCCCGTAATGTTTTCAGCACCTTGATGATTTTCTTATCATACACATGAAGAAACAAGCTCAATAAATGTAATATGATGAAGAAGAGACAATATGAATGTTGAGAGCAAAGTGAACAGTGGCGGCTGTAATAATATTTAAAATGTCAACCGGGTGTTTAGAAAGTAACCCTAGGAGCCTTTTCTAGGCTCCTTTAATTAACTTCTACAACTTGGCACATTTGGCCCCTAGACTTTTGCATAAACATAAATTACATAGAAATTAAATACAAGACAAATTACAAAGACAATAAATATTACAAAACAACTCCTATGATCGAAATAATAAATCTAACAATCTCCCCCTTTTCGATCATTTAGGAGGTCCTGGAACTCGGGCGTGATCAGTCGATTCTCGGAGACCAAGGATGACGTCGAAGCGTCTGGTCACTTGTCTCGTATGTAGCCCTTCGTTCAGGTAGTCTATGCCGCTGAGTGTATTCTGTATCTCCGTAGGTGAGCATCTCTGTTCAGGATCTGGTTGAGCATCATAATCTTGTACTTTCTTTGTAAGAGCAGCTCGAACCAATCTAAGTGTACCATCGGAGTAGCAAGGAAGGTCCTCAAAGCGCATATACCTTTTGTAGCCCTTATAGTTTACAAAAATGACACCCGGATCTCCAGAAAGTACAACTCTGTAGGCCGGGTGATGGGCTAAAAGAAAACTATCTTGTTCTAGTGCTCGTAGGCCCACCTTAACCATAGCTCTTGGGGATGCCACAAAGGCATCGTGCGTGGTGTGTATTTATGGGGATGGAATCGTGAATGAAGGAAGTTCGGTCACGTGGGGAGGAGTGTGACCTCTTTCAACACCGCCACTCTCCGAATGAGAGGGCGATGGAGTATGTGGAAGATCCCCGTGGAATGAAGTGGTTTCCCTTTGAGGGGAAACCAAGTGGGTGGTGGGGGTGATTGCGACCGCTGGACGGACGGTCTTATGAAGAGGAGTCCGGCTAATAGGGCTTGGTTCACCCTCAGATTGAATTTCCCTCGCTCTTACGACAGAGACGGTTCTTCCGGAATCCGCCGTCTCTGCCGTCTCACCTACTTCTCCCTCTCTCACAACCACAGTCTCCCGCTCACCCAGACCCAAAGATTGCTGAATATCCATCCGTTCTCCCTCATGCTCACTCTCTCTTTGCTCACCTTCGGACTGGTTAGTCTCAGTCGATTCTGACTGAGACTCATCCGGATAACTCTCTCTTATATAAGCCCTTACCCGCTCCGTGCCCCTTGACCTCGTTAGAATAGATAGAGGAATTTTCATCACCGGTACTGTCGGGGCCCCCTTTGGCAGAGTTAACTTTTGAATTGCCACTGTGGCGTAGACATCAGCCTCCGGACGCTCATGGATGTCATCGTCTTGATCCATTGCACACTGTATGATGAGTTGTAGGAATCTTTGAAAAGGGACATACTTTCGGCCTTTCTTTGTGCTTCTCTCGACATAGACTCTTCGTAATTCTTCAAATATGAATGCAGCATAGTCCACGTGTCGGTCAAAGGCAAAGCCGGTGAACATGGCTAATACCTGGGCCGACGCTGAGTCATGACCTGAATGCTTGGCGGTAAAGCATTTGTTAAGCACATCGAATAGAATCCGCCAGTGGGATTAAAGGTTTTTCGTGCGGAAGTCTGATGGTTTGGAAAGATGACCGTCATACCCTGAAGTTTATATTTCAGTTAGGGTTTCAGAGACGGATGGGTTTGGGTCGAATAAATCACGGGTGGGAAGGTAGTATTCTGTGGGTAGATGAAGAATGTGGCGGATGGCAGAAGTAGTGACTTTGACTGGAACGCAGTCAATGGTGGAGGTGAAGTGAGGTTCGGGGTCAGTTATATATTGCAGCCTGTTCCAGAATTGTTGGAGATATATCTGGGGAACAGCTATGGCAGTGGATAGTGCATAATAGATGGGATGGCGGGTAAGGATGTCGAAAGCGAGGGTTTGGGTTTCTTTATTGAGGATGGAAACGTCGAGTTGCCAGTTATGTGGGATGAACTCGACAAACTCGGCGCTGGGTAGGATGGATTCATCGGGTAGCTGAGCATTGTTATTTGGGATGGGGGGATGGGGTACGGTGAGGATGATTCCGGGATCCATTATCCTGCAAAGTGCAACAAAGTTAGAATCAAAAGACTTGAGATGATAATGCATTGATGTGAAGTCTAGATGAGTGTGAAATGGAATTTGTCTGATCTGTTTAGCATCGGGTCTTTATTAGTAGAATAAAATTCTACTAATAAAGCCCAAAGTCAATCGTTAAGAGACCGATGTTAGATAAGACCGTTTCACTCAAACACTGATCCTAACTCTAATCAATGGTGCACTTGGATGGAACTATTTTTTGTGATTTTTGAATTTATATGAAAATGCAGAAATGGAAAAATGAAAAATTAAAAAAAATCCTAAGTGTTGGATTTCGGATGGTCCGAATTCGGATGAACAGTGTCACCGAATTCGGATCAATCCGAAATCGGATGATGCATGATTGATGAGTGGGGGGTCCGAATTCGGATGAGCTGAAAACAGGGACCGAATTCGGATGATTGTCCGAAATGTAAGGCATGGAATGATATGGGTAGGTCCTGATTTCGGATGGTACCTGGAATTCGGATGGGAACCGAATCCGGGTATCATCCGAATTCGGATGAACAGTGGTGTACATACTTAGACTAAATTCAAGTTTTGAAAATTTTTGCGGAAGTCTGATGGTTTGGAAAGAGGACCGTCATACCCTAGAGTTTGTATTTCAGTTAGGGTTTCAGAGACGGATGGGTTTGGGTCGAATAAATCACGGGTGGGAAGGTAGTATTCTGTGGGTAGATGAAGAATGTGGCGGATGGCAGAAGTAGTGACTTTGACTGGAACGCAGTCAATGGTGGAGGTGAAGTG
This sequence comes from Centrapalus pauciflorus, assembly GCA_020465985.1. Classification (NCBI taxonomy): domain Eukaryota; kingdom Viridiplantae; phylum Streptophyta; class Magnoliopsida; order Asterales; family Asteraceae; genus Centrapalus; species Centrapalus pauciflorus. The sequence goes on from JAANYP010006485.1 coordinate 116,130, forward strand.
AGGTTGAGGGTCAGTTATATATTGTAGCCTGTTCTAGAATTGTTGGAGATATATCTGGGGAACAGCTATGACAGTGGATAGTGCATAATAGATGGGATGGCGGGTGAGGATGTCGAAAGCGAGGGTTTGGGTTTCTTTATTGAGGATGGAAACGTCGAGTTGCCAGTTATGTGGGATGAACTCGACAAACTCGGCGCTGGGTAGGATGGATTCCTCGGGTAGCTGAGCATTGTTATTTGGGATGGGGGGATGGGGTACGGTGAGGATGATTGCGGGATCCATTATCCTGCAAAGTGCAACAAAGTTAGAATCAAAAGACTTGAGATGATAATGCATTGATGTGAAGTCTAGATGAGTGTGAAATAGAAATTGTCTGATCTGTTTAGCATCGGGTCTTTATTAGTAGAATAAAATTCTACTAATAAAGTCCAAAGTCAATCGTTAAGAGACCGATGTTAGATAAGACCGTTTCACTCAAACACTGATCCTAACTCTAATCAATGGTGCACTTGGATGGAACTATTTTTTGTGATTTTTGAATTTATATGAAAATGCAGAAATGGAAAAATTAAAAATTAAAAAAAATCCTAAGTGTTGGATTTCGAATGGTCCGAATTCGGATGAACAGTGTCACCGAATTCGGATCAATCCGAAATCGGATGATGCATGATTGATGAGTGGGGGGTCCGAATTCGGATGAGCTGAAAACAGGGACCGAATTCGGATGATTGTCCGAAATGTAAGGCATGGAATGATATGGGTAGGTCCTGATTTCGGATGGTACCTGGAATTCGGATGGGAACCGAATCCGGGTATCATCCGAATTCGGATAAACAGTGGTGTACATACTTAGACTAAATTCAAGTTTTGAAAATTTTTGCCTTGCTTTGATGGTCCGAATTCGGATCAACAGTGACCCGAATTCGGATCAACAGTGGTCCGAACTTGGATTTGTGCTTTGAAAATTTTTGAAATTAGTCTAAGTCGGACATCCGAATTCGGGTGGTGGTCCGAATTCGGACATCCGAAACTGCATGAGTGCAGTTAATATGTTCATGCAAAAATAAACGTGAACAGTTAAATGTTAACAAAAATGCATGAAATTACAGATCCTAGTCTAAAATTACATAGGGAACATTTTATCTAACTACAACTAAGAACAAATAACACATTACAGTACCTAAAATGTATAAAAACCGAAAAGAAAAACTAGAAAATTTTTGAAAATCAAACAAGTAAACTAGGAAGTTAAACACTGAAATAAGGTGAAAAAGATGTTACCTGATGATGCCGATGTTGGAAAATGCAAGAAAAATGAAGAACAATGGTGTTGCAAAAGCTTCGAGAGAGTGAAAATGGTGGTGTTCGGCGACGGTGTAAAGGAAGAAGAAGAAGAACAAAGGAAGTATCTTGAAGATGAAGTCTTTGACCGTTGACCCGCCCTATTTAAAGAGAAGCGGGTCGGGTCGGGTCGGGTCAGACAAGATCCGCGCCCAACATGTATATGGGCCGCCGGATAGGACTCAACGCACACACACAAAATGAAATAAAATGGGCCTTTAAAGAACTTCAATAAAAACAAAATTAAAAAGAAATTTTTGGCCCAATTTTTTTAATTGCATCTTTTTTTTTTGCGTTTTTCTATGAGACTTCAAAATAAAATATTTTTGGTATTTTCTTTAATTTTGAAATTAAAATAAAATGAAATAAAGTAAACTAAAATCTTTTTGGCTTTTTGATAAATTTGAAAGATAAAATCTTTTTGATTTTCTGACATATTAACTTTAAGCTTAAAATTGAATTGAAAAATTAAGACCAACCTAAAATTTAAAATTTAACTATAAAAGAAATAAAGAGAAACACAGAATTAGAAAATTTAAAATCCTAACTCTATTCCCCCTCAAATAAATACCGGTTCTTTTCCTTTTCTTTTTCAGATTTACATCACGACAACCCTTTTTAGCCTTCCAATTACAGACAAACCTGGATATTGTTTGCATCCCACTCCGTGATGAACAATTCACACAGCAATTTATCAGGATCATTAATTATTAAAAATATACGCAGATAAGGAAATATTGAGTTTCAATTTTGTGCCACAGTCCTTAAATTTAAATAACAAATATTTTCTAAAATAAAGGAATTTCAATCATGATAGATTGAAATAGAATTATTTAAGACAATATCTGATATTTAATTGGAAGGCAGATTCAACATGCCGATATGGGATACTAAAAACTGAAAACGAGGTTCGTCTAAAGCTTTAGTAAATATATCCGCAAGTTGATATTCCATGCCAACAAAATACAACTCAATGGTTCCCTTTTCAACGTGATCTTTAATAAAATGATACCTGATATCTATGTGTTTTGTTCGAGAGTGCTGCACGGGATTGCAAGAGATGGCAATTGCACTTCGAGAATCACAGTAAATAGGGATATTGGTGAGTGAGAACCCATAATCGCGTAATTGTGTTCTCATCCACAGCACTTGAGAGCAACAGCTTGCAGCTGCTACATACTCAGCCTCAGCTGTAGATGTGGAAACACAATTCTGCTTTTTAGAAGACCAACTCACCGGTCTATCTCCTAAAAACTGTATTCCTCCCGATGTACTTTTTCTGTCCACTCTACAACCTGCAAAATCAGCATCTGAAAACGCGGTAAGATCGAAATCGGTTCCCTTTGGATACCATAGACCAAGTTCGGGTGTACCCTTAAGATAACGAAAAATGCGTTTTACCGTAGTTAGGTGTGATTCTTTTGGGTCGGCCTGAAATCTAGCACAAAGACATGTTGAAAGCACTATATCCGGCCTACTGGCAGTCAAGTATAGTAAGGATCCTATCATCCCTCTGTAAGTTGTATTATCGACACTTTTCCCGGAAGGATCGGTGTCTAACTTACAGTTGGAGGCCATGGGAGTTGCGATACTCGTGCAAGAGTCTAACTTATACTTCTTGAGAATGTCAAGAGTATATTTCGACTGGTTCACAAAAATCCCATCCTCAAGTTGTTTGACTTGTAATCCGAGGAAAAAGTTCATTTCCCCCATCATACTCATCTCAAACCTGGACTCCATTAGGGCTGAAAAATCCTTACAAAAATTACTGACAGTAGATCCAAATATAATATCGTCGACATAAATCTGTACTAGCATTATATGTGGGCCTTCCCTTTTAGTGAACAGAGTTGTGTCCACCACACCTTTATAGAAACCGGCAGAAATAAGGAAATTTGAAAGACTATCATACCATGCTCGAGGTGCTTGTTTTAAACCATAGAGGGCCTTATCTAGCACATAAACATGGTCGGGTTTATGTGCATCAACAAAGCCTTGTGGTTGTTCAACATACACCTCCTCGTTAAGTTCACCGTTTAGGAAGGCAGTCTTGACGTCCATTTGGTACACTTTGAAGTCTTTGTGTGCCGCGTACGCCAAGAAGATTCTGATTGCTTCGATCCGTGCAACTGGAGCGAAGGTCTCGTCATAATCTATCCCTTCTTGTTGTCGGTAGCCTTTGGCAACAAGTCTTGCTTTATTCCTTATCACAATGCCGTTCTCATCTCGTTTGTTCTTAAAGATCCACTTCGTTCCGATGATTGTACGGTCTTTTGGCTTGGGAACTAACCGCCATACTCGTAGCTGTTCAAACTGGTTGAGTTCCTCTTGCATTGCAACTATCCAATCTGGATCTGTCATGGCTTCATCCACACGAGCGGGCTCTATCATACTCAAGAATGATGCGAAGAGACATTCATTAGCAGATGCCCTACGAGTTTGGACTCGTGTTGATACGTCACCAATGATTTGCTCTGTTGGGTGACTTCGGGTCCATTTGATCTCGTGTGGAAGGGGTGCTCGGGATGGAACCTCTGTGGTTAATGTGGGGATGGATGAGGATTCATGGTCAATGGTTTCAAATGAAGGTACCACTGGATCAGGTTCAATTCCCGAGTGTTCAGGTGAAGGAAGAATTGTTGGTATTATATGTGAGGGTATTATAGGAGTAGATTCAACTGCGGATGTGTCGGTGGATGATGTGGATGGATGAGGGTACGTTGAAGAAGATGGAGCGGAAAAACTTTGCGGCGCAGTTGAATTGGAAGGATCACCTACATTATTGACAACATTAGACATACTAGCGTTAGGACCGAAAAATTCAGCATAAAAAGGATCAAATAAATTAACCAAATCAGAAGAAGAAAAAGAAATGGGGTTATTGGAAGAGTCTCCAGGCATTTGAGTAATGCGTGGTCCTGATTGATCAACTTCGGGTGCCAGTTCAGCCAACTCATCAAATGTGACGTGCACACTTTCATTGACCGTTCTGGTTCGGGTATTGAATGCGCGATACGCCTTCGAGTTGGATGAGTATCCAATGAAGATCGCTTCATCCGCCTTTTCGTTAAATTTCCCGAGGTTGTCTTTGTCATTCAGCACATAGCACCTGCAACCAAATACACGTAAGTACTTGATAAATGGTACTTTATTTAAAAAGAGTTGGTAAGGAGTTTTGTTAAAGCGCTTATGGATGATGGAGCGATTTTGTGTATAGCATGCTGTTGATACGGCTTCGGCCCACAAGAACGGAGGTAGCTTTGAGTATGTGAGCACTGTACGAGCGGCTTCCACTAGCGTACGGTTACGCCTTTCCACGACCCCATTTTGTTGAGGTGTTCGAGCAGCAGAGTATTGATGCTGAACACCTTTGGATCGAAGGAAGCCCTCAACTACTGAGTTCTTGAACTCCGTGCCGTTATCTGATCTGATTGATTGCACTGACAGCTGCTGTTGGGTCTCGACACTCTTGATAAAATCAATGATTTCTTGAGCTGTCTCGTCCTTGGAGCGCAAGAACCTGACCCACGTATATCGAGAATAATCATCAATGATAACCAACACATATCGTTTTCCATTTATGCTTTGAGTTCTCATAGGTCCGCATAAATCCATATGAAGTAACTCCAGTACTCTTTTTGTTGATGGTTCGGGCTTAGGTTTGTGAGATGATCGTTTCATTTTTCCTTTCTCACATGCTCCACACAGACGGTCCTTTTCGTAGCGCAATTCAGGAAGTCCTTTGACCAATTGCTTCGCAGCCAGCTTGTTGATATTATCAAAATTCAAATGGGATAATCTTCGATGCCACAACCAAGAGTCTTTTGAAGAGGCTTTTGATAGTAGGTAAATGTTATCCTTCACTATTAGCTTAGCTACGTCAATGGTGTAAAGGTTAGAGTTTCGAGAACCAGTTAAGATTTCTTTTCCATCCATGCTCTTAACACTGCAGTTCTTAGCCCTAAACGTTACTTCTAGTCCTTTGTCGCAGAGCTGTCCTATGCTAAAAAGATTATGAGATAACCCCTCAACATAGTCAACGTCCTTGATGACCAGATTATTTAGAACTAAGTCCCCGTATCCCTTTATGTGAGCCTGATGGTTGTTCCCGAATTTCACAGTTCCGCAATACTGTTCAACAACGTTGGACAGCAATTCTCTTCTTCCAGTCATGTGCTTGGAGCAACCCGAATCCATATACCAAATGGACTTAGCCTGAAAAACACATAAATTCATATAATGAAAAACTATATGCATTCAAACACATCCATTTTTAATTCACAATCAAACCGTGTTCTGAACCGAGATGTTCAGAAAACATGATGAGTTAAGACCGGGTCCTGGGCTGTGTGCACAGAAGCCAAACGTGTCGGTTTAAGCACAACCGACAAGCAAAAGAACGGGTCCTAGTCTAAGGTAGCTAGAAGCCGTTTCTTTGAAGCACGGGTCTTGATCAGAAGTAACCAAGAACCATCTGCATTAAGATCACACAACCTTGGGTACCCACCTCAATATGGGTCCCTTTTTGTTAGGGTTTCCAGATTTATATGGCACGTGTACAGTTTTAGAATCCCAACTAGCATTTGTGTGTGGTCTGAATGCACAACCCTTTGGAATCCATTGAAGATTGGATTTATTGGGTTTTGAAACCCTAGGCGCTGAAATTGCCTTCGGTTTTTGTCTTTTTGAGACCTTTTTGACCGTTGCTTTGGTTTTGGGCCTTGGCAACGGACACATCTCAACTTTGTTTGTGGCAGATGATGCACTATTTTTAGTTTTCTTTTTCCGAATACGTTTAGCAGGATATGGCACGAAAGCATTCATTTCAGGAACCTGTCGTCTATATTTAGTTGGACATAGATTAAACAAATCACTGAAAGAGTACTTTAACGGAATAGCAGAATTCGGTTCAACATTACAGACATTGTCACACACATTATTACATAAATTGTCTTTAGAGATTACAGACATCCTATCTCTAGTAACAAATTCACTTGGCATTAAAGCCTTCTTCACAAAAAAACTTGTAAAATCCTGCATGGTGGTTTTTGGGACTCTCCTTACATGATCTGTAGGAACAAAACGATTAGAGTCTGTAAGCATGGAAGATTTAGACTTGACAGACTTTTCTTTTTGATGGTGAGTGGGTTTCTTAAAAGACTTGGATTTATCCTGAGTCTTTTTAGGAACCTCATTTCTGAAAACTTTTGAGCACTCACCTTTTAAAATGACAGAAGAATATTCAGCTTTAGCTTTACCTTTATCTGATGACACACATGGAATCTTTGTGGAATGAGAAAGTGTTCGTTCTTTTGAAAGATCTTTCAATTTTTGTGAAACCATTTCAAAATTTTCTCTGTAGACAGTGACTTCCACAGTTTGTTGAAAAGATTGATTTACCAATTCTTCTTCTCTCTTAAGAAGAGCATCTTGAAGATCAAGTGCTTTCTCTTGAGACAACTTCAATTCCTTTTCTAAAATAATGATTTGTTGTTGAAGAACTTTTACAGGAATATAGAGTTGAGGAGTTGATTTTACGGTTTCAGTTTTTAATTCAGCATCTGAATAAGTTGACGAGAGATCTTCCTCTAAAGTGGGTACTCTAGAAGAATAACTCTCGTTAAGTTCTTCATAATGAAAAGAAATTTCTTTATCTTTACGCGCAACACGTTTCTCATTTTCTTGGTTTAAAACTTCTTTTGATGACTCAAAAAAGAAAGATTTAAGACCGGCTCCCATATAATTCATGTCATAAAATACAGGTAAAACATTTTGTGCCTTTTCCAAATATTTAGGATTTTTAAAACCAATTCCTTGTTTAGAATGGTAAAACCTAGTTTCTTTGGGCTGATTTAAATGGATAGTTTGTTCTGTTTGACCCCTTTTCAAAAATGCATCGTCAAGGGTCTTTATTCTTGAGTACAAACTTATCCTTTCTTCCTCAATCATTTTGTATTTTTCTAAACTGTCTATATTTTCCATATTTACTACATCTAATTGTTTTGTTAGAACAGAATTTTCTTCTTTTATAGAGAGATTATCTTTTGAAAGCGTTTCCATGCAAGATTCAAGGTATATATTCCTATCCTGAACATCTACTTTTTCTATTAACATCTGTTTTATAACATTATGATTAGTTAACCACTTTGAATGATATAACTCAGATGATTCTTTCAGAATATGAGCTTGATGTTCAGCCTGAACACACCTTGCAGTTTCAGCATTCAATCTATCTTGTAGATCAAGTATTTGTGTGTGCAGTGTACATTCATTATCTACAAATAATTTATTTACATGTGCAGGAATGTAACAGGAATATACCTCATTGGACTCAGAGCCGGATGTGGAGCATTCAGGATCATTGGTTGTAGCCATCAGACATGCTGGTGGATTTTTCAGTGTCTCCCCCTCAGCAGCATGATCTGATTTGTCAGCAGTGAAATCAGGATATGTCTCCAACCCCATACGATCTACCATGTAGCAATTCTTGCCCTTGTCATCCTCGTCTTCAGAATCTTCAGCATCCCAGTAGTCTTCCTGGGCGACGAGGGCTAATGCATCCGTTCTCTTCTTGGCTGCCTCGAGCTTTCTCTCGTAGTACGCAACGTCTCTGTCGAAATTATTCTTGCATTCCCTAGCAAAGTGACCCGGTTTGCCACATTTGTAGCAGAGACGTTCATCTGCAGCCTTCGGCTCATCTGCTCTTGGCCTGTCCTCTCTCCTTTCCGCCAGCCTCTTGTCGGCCCGGCGATGCTCGCGGCTGTCATCGCGCCTCCTATCCCTTCTTTCGGGCTCTCTACGCTCTTCCCTGCGGTCATCCCGACGATCATCCCTTCGATCGTCCCGTCTGTCATCCCTGCGATCATTACGCCTATCATCTCGCCTTTCATAACGGCGATCATCTCGATAGTCGCGTCTATCGTCATATCGGCGATCATCCCTATCATCCCTTCGGTAGTCATCCCTGCGATAGTCATCGCGGCGGTCATCCCTCCTATCATCTGAGTACCTTCGTGGACCGGTGTCATAACGGAGTTGGTTGTTAGTCTTGTTTGAGAACCGTCGCTGTTGGAGACGGTTGGTCCACAAGGCTATCTGTTCTTGTATCGAGGCTTCCTCCTCATCATAGACCTCACGCGGAGGAGAAGCATACCTGTACTGAGACGATGAAGAACCAGGAGCAAAAGATGGTGTCGGAATCTGCGTGTTGGTGATCAAGGCTAGCGAATCATTCGGTTTCAACCCTGTGTTGGCTGATAGCAGTAGAGAGGCCAATTGATTTGCCATCAGCTTCTGTTGATCGACATCCCCTTGATACTTTTTAAGCTCCTTAAAGACGACATTAATGGAGACCTCAGGAATGTTCAGGACTCTTTTTGTTGCCCGACATGCAAGCTGCCACTCGGGGGCTAAGGCGGCAAAGAATTGGATGTTGATATCATCCCTATCCTTCTTGATGTGCAGTTTGTTCAACTCGTTAAGGACTGCACGGAACCTGGTGAATGTGGCTTGCAGAGATTCCCCGTCTTTGGCGCGGAATTCCGTAAACTTTGCCTTTGCCTCCTCTATTTTGGCACGATCATCGAGATCTGCCCCCAGCATTTGGACTTCCAGCTCGTCCCACATTTCTTTTGCAGACATTTTACTGTCTACACCGACCAGAATATCAGTGGGGAGGGCTTGATAAATCAGATATTCTGCCCTCTTGTCAGCGTGTTGTCGGTCTCTCTCGGCGTCATTTTCCGGGTCTCTTTCAACTTTAGAGGCTTGGACAGGGGGGTCAGCCTCAGGTCTGGCAGCTATCTCTTGATAGTAGATGACGGGTCCTTCGGATATAGATTGAAGCATCAAGTTCCCGAGCGGTTGCATTCCAACGAACTTAAGGAACCGGGATTTCCATTGTTCGTACTCATCGGGATAGAGAACTGGTGGTCTGTTCTCTGATCCGAGTACTAGAGCTTCACGAGACATTGTGATGATGGGTGCTGATTAAGAATATGAAGATCTTAGAGGTGGAAACTGGACACGGATGGGTTGGACTGAAAACAGAAGGTTCTGAATTCGGATGGTGTGACTTCGGATGAACAGTGTTTCGGATGAGGGAATCGAATTCGGATTGGGTGATTTCGGATGGGTTGATTTCGGATAAGTTGATTTCGGATGGGTTGATTTCGGATGGAATGATTTCGGATGTATGAACAGTAATTCGGATGGCTGTGGTTCGGATGATGTGCTATTTCGGATGGGATCCTAAATCGGATGAGTCCAATTTCGGATGAACAGGAATTCAGATGAGGACAAAATTCGGGTGAACCTAAATGCGGATGGACCTAAGGGACCGAATTCGGATGAACCGAATTCGGATGAACAGTGAAAGGACCGAATTCGGATGGACCGAAATGGGTGAGGTCCGAATTTGGAAAAAGTTAAGTACAAGTCCTAACAGTGAAAATGGATAGCCTGATCTGAACTTCGGATGGTCCGAAGTCCGGATGGGACCGAATTGTGGTCCGAAATAGGCTTATGGGGGGTCCGAAATTCACCTAAGGATGGTCCGAAATAGGGTCCGAATTAGGGTGATGGAAGGTCCGAATTTGGTGCCTATGTGGTCCGAAATGCTACAGTAAGGATCCGAAATACAGCAGGTTTTTTACGATTTCTAAGGCAAAACTGAGCAGAATTCGATTTTTATCAGTTTTAAAGCCTAAACCACAGTTCTAAATGATTTATAAACTATTTTAAACACTTTTGGTGATTTAAAATAACCTAAAAAACACTTAAAAACAGCATGAACAAGTTAAAACCCACTTAAACAACCCATATTTTCAAACTTACAAAATGGCCGATTCTTGATGATTTTAACAAAGATATGAAACTAAATGAGCTTAAAATCAGTAGAGAATAATAATGTGGTGTTTATATGACCATTATAACACAAGAAACACGGAAAAACAAAGGAAAATAAAGATCTAACCGGGTAGAATGGAAGAACACGAAGAACAGTCAAGAAAACCCACGCAGAATCCGTATTAATCAGTTTAAATCCACCCCTCTGAGCTCTGATACCAATTGTAATAATGTATTCCCGTATAGTTTCAGCACCTTGACGATTTTCTTATCATACACATGAAGAAACAAGCTCAATAAATGTGAAATGATGAAGAAGAAGATAATATGAATGTTGAGAGTAAATGAACAGTGGCGGCTGTATATTCTATTCAAATGTCAATCGTGGAATACAAAGGTAACCCTAGGAGCCTATTTCTAGGCTCCTTTAATTAAATTTTACAACTTGGCACATTTGGCCCCTTGACTTTTACATAAACATAAATTACATTGAAATTAAATACAAGACAAAATACAAAGATAGCAAATATTACAAAACAACTCCTATGATCGAAATAATAAATCTAACAATTACCATTTTAAACTTATAACCAAACATGAATGGACTCCGGTTCCCCAGTCTAACATGGTACCCCATTTATCCCGACCACACACACACACACACACACATACATATATATATATATATATATATATATATATATATATATATATATATATATATATATATATATATATATATATATATATATATATATGAAAAGCATGAAAATTTCATAAATGGTCCCTGAAAGTTTGAAAATTTCATAAATGGTACTTGAAAGTCAAAAAGACAATAATGCCCCTGAAAGTATCGGCTCAAGTTAACGGCCGTTAGTTTCAGGGACCAAAATGTTACAACTTTTCGATTTTAGGGACTGCTGGTGTAATAAAATTCTTCCAGGGACCAAAACCGTAATTCCATATAAACCACAGGGACTATTATGTAATTTAGTCTTATTATTATTATTATTAGAGTAAATTACAAAAATGGTCCCTGTGGTTTGCATAAAACTTTGGATTCGGTCCCTGTGGTTTCAGTTTTGCATAAACGGTCCTTATTTGCATTGTTTACTTGCATAAATGGTCCCTCTGTCTCATATATTTTCCTAAATGACAATTATGCCCTTTTCTTTAATAACAATATTGGTCCCTTTCTTTTCATGACTTTTGTTTTTGTTTTTAAATTTTAAATCTTAATATAATAAATGATGATTTAATTTTATTATTATTATTATTATTATTATTATTATTATTATTATTATTATTATTATTATTTAAGATGTATTTATTTTTTATTAAAGTTATATTTTTACCTATTTAATTAATTTATTTTACATCTCTATTACGTATTTAATTTATTTATTAAAATTTTATTTATATTAGATTTCATTATTATAATATTTATATTTTTTGTATTTTGTATATTTTCATCTTTTTATTTCATTATGTTAACTGTACCTTTTTGGCTTTAAAAAAATATATATAAACTTAGGATTTAATTATTTGGATTTAGATATTTGTTACATTATTATTTTGATTTAAACTTAATATTCTGTTTGCTTTGATTTAAATATTTTGTTACACTAATACATTTAAGTCAAAACAAATAAACATGTTAGGTTTATATAGTTTTCTTGTAAATTATAATTAAATCAAAACATATTAATATAACAAAATATTTATGTCATAACATATGAAATGTTATGTTTATATATTTTATTTGAAAGTTATAACCCACTTAAAATGTATTAATCTAACAAAAACTTCAATTATTTTATTATATACTAATATGTTACGGATAAGTTTTTATTTATCTTACATTTCATTTATTATTTTTAATATGATCACATTGTTACATTAATACGATTCGAATTAATCATAATTTTCAAAAAAAAATATATATAAACTTAGCAATTGCTTTAATTTGATTTTAAATTTTTTTGTTAGGTTAATACGTTTTAAGTTGGCTATAAATTTCAAGTAAAATATATAAACATAACATATTATTCGTTATGACATATATTTTTTGTAACATTAATATGTTTTGGTTTAATTATAATTTACAATAAGCTTAACATTTTTATTTGCTTTGACTTAATTGTTTTAATGTAACAAAATATTTAAATCAAAACAAAGAATATTAAATTTAAACTGAAATAATAATGTAACAAATATCTAAATACAAGTGAATTAAATCCTAAGTTTATATATTTTTCTTAAAAATGTATAATGAAATCAAAATATATTAACGCAATGAAATAAATAAATGGAAACATACAAAATACAAAAAAAAACCTATAAATATTATTAAAATGAAATCTAATAAAAATAACATTTTAAAAAATAAATTAAATACATAATAGAAACGTAAAATAAATTAATTAATTAGATAAAAGTATAACTTCAATAAAAATAAATAAATCTTAAATAATAATAATAATAAAATAAATTAATTAAATCATCATTTATTAAATTAAGATTTAAAAATAAAAAACAAAATTAATGAAAAGAAAGGGCCCAAAATTGTTATTAATGAAAAGGGTATAATTGTCATTTAGAAATAATAATGAGACAGAGGGACCAATTCTGCAAGTAAACAATGCAAATAAGGACCATTTATGCAAAATTGAAACCACAGTGACTGAATCCAAAGTTTTATGCAAACCACAGGGACCATTTTTGTCATTTACTCTTATTATTATTACTATTATTAAGGGTAAATTACAAATTTCGTCCCTGTGGTTATATGTAATTATGGATTTAGTCCTTTTGACGTCGAAATTACAGTTTCAGTACATGTGGTTGGCTTTTTGTTATGGTTTTGGTCCTTTGACCGGTAATTTTTTTTAAATGACCGTTTTACCCTTTAAGAAATAATAATAAAAAACAACAAACTTTACTTTTTCAATAAAATAAATTTAAAAAGTATATTTAGTGACTTTAGTTTTTAATATTTAAAATATATTTAACATTTTACTTTTTTATGAGACCGGTCATTTCTTACGTTCCTCTTGCCATCGTCTTCACCATTAACACCGACACCACCACCATTTCTCCGCCGCCCACCACTCCAGTGCCACCACCCTTCAGGAATCTCAAAACATAGTTACAAAAACCTACCCCGTCCACCACTCCCCCGCCGTTGGCGGAACATATTGAGGATGATGATGATGATGAGAGCTCACTTTTCCAGATGGCGACACGAGTCAACCCAAATCCAACACCCGCTGCCGCACCCAAAAAGTTTGCATTCATGTTCCTCACAATCGGGTCGCTGCCGTTGTCGCCACTATGGGAACTCTACTTCAACCGTACAAGACGGAATGATTTATACAGTATATACATACAACCCGACCGTACCATTCCATCAAAACCCACGCGCCGTCACACTCCCACACTTGTCGCTGCTCACCGCCGGCTACTCGCACACGTACTTCACTAGGGCTAGACAGAAGGAATAAAGAAGGCATGCAATGAGAGGATGATGAAGCTGAAGGAGGAGACCAGGAAGAACAAAATGGAGAAGAGGAAGAAGAAGGAGAGCCAGAAGAAAAAGGAAGGAGGAGATCACGATTCACGAGGCTAGGTTTGAGTTATATTTGCAATTAGAAAATAGGATATGTTTTATTATAATAATTATTATTACTACTATCATTATTATTATTTATCTCGTTTAATCTTTTTTGTTTTAAATTTCATCATTTATTTATTATTTAATTTCATAGAAAAAGACAATAACTATTTTTTATTATTTTATGGGGCATAATAGACATTTTAAAAAATTTGACTGGTCAAATGACTAAAACCATGACAAATAGTTAACCCTAGATACTGTAATTGTAATTTCGTTTTAAAAAGAATTGTATCCATAATTTTCATATAACCACAGGGACGAAATTTGTAATTTACCCTATTATTAATTTAACTTTTTACATATTAATTTATTTGTTTATTAGTTTCCTATATCTTAATATATTATTAAATTTAAATTACAAACTTATTTATTTCTTTTATTATAAACAATTGTATCAAATTAGAATAAATTTCTTTTTTTAGTTTTTTCGAATGAAAAAAAACGAACAATTTATAGTTTAGTTTTCCAAACAAAAAAATTTTGAACCTTAAACTTTTATTAGCTTTTTCAAACGAAAAAAAGTTTCGTGTATTTAAGTTTTTTCATTTTCCAAACGTAAAAAACTATGAAAACCAATCCATTTTTTATTTTTTCTGCACCAAAAGATTCAATCCATTCTAATTATTTGTTTTGCGAAACGAAAAGAAATACAAACCATTCTGTTATTAGTTTTTGCAAACGAAAAAACTACAAATACTTTTGATTTTCAGTTTTTCCAAACAAGAAAAATTATTCTAGTTTTCTAGTTTTTCGAACCGAACCATTCCCTTTTATTTGTTTTCCGAATGAAAAAATTACGGTAACGTAATGTAATGATACTTTACCTGATAATTCATTTTTTGTAACAAAATGCATTAAAAAAATAATAAAAGTACAAGCAACGTAAATATTGGTCGTCACATAAATGCGGTAATTAAAATGTTGGGTATTTTGGTAATGTGACTTTTTTCTTTTGGTAAAACTTGAGAAATAGATTAATTTTTTTGGGTATTTTTGTAATTATCTCAAATATAAAAAAATCTTCGTTTATAAAATGTAGGGATGATAATAATATTTGTTATATATTCGAAACATTAGTGATAAGATTATATTTTTAAGTTTTAAGGTAAATGGATAAAATAATTTCAATACATGTCTATTATCTTTAACTCAATTAATTTATTGAAAAGTTTGTTAAGCTTGAATTTAAATACATAGGATGAAATATGTGACCAATCCTAATTTTCTTTATGCTTAGTCAACAATATATTTATATAATTTAGTTAAATAAAATAAACATTAAATTTAAACAAAAAGAAAATACATCACATGCTAGCATTTTATAACGCCATGTACGATCATATATCATCATTTTAAGCTAGCGTGTTTGGTATCCTGAAATGAAATCAAATAAACTTATAAATTATTATAACCAATGATAGTTACAAATGATATATTAAAATGAAAAAAAAACCATAAAACTTCATTTTCTTTTCATGCTTTGATTTTTTTTCCATATTGATAAGAAAATGAGTGAAATGAAATGTATACAAAACTTCATTTTCTACTCCCTCACGTAACAAGGCATTTGTCACATATTTCGTTTCATTCGACCGTATCAAACGCCTCTAAAAGTTGAGTTGACATGCCATCGTCGTGTCATAAACATGTGTGTATGTGTGTATATAACATTTTTTGAAGAAATTATACTTCCTCGGCCCACACAAAAATAAAAGTGAAAATACAATACTGACAAAATAAGTATTGGATGTACGACTGTAAACGGGCCAAACTTTTATCGAGCAACCTGAGCTTGTTACGAGCTCGATCTCGAGTCCAATTCCAAAACTCGAGCTTGAAAACACTAATGAGCCAAGCTTGACTTTAATTGACTCAACACGAGTTTTAATCGAGTTTTCTATATCTAACATATGCGTCAAGATTTTCGAGTACTTCGAGAGCATTTAGCCTTATATATACATATCAAGATGAAATTTCATCAAACAATTCAATCTTTTCAACAATTGAGCTAAGATTTTATGGAGTTCGAGTTCAAATTATATGCAAAAAAGTAACTCAAAAATGGTTTATAGACATATTCAAGTTTTTTGAGCCAAACTCAAGCCTTATTCGAGTACTTCTCGAGTCAAGCTCAATCCTACATTTTGAAACCTCATGGGGCTATCGAGCCGAGATCGAGCTTAGCATAAGAGATTCAAACAGAGCCTGAGCCCTATCAAGCTCAAGAATCACGTTCCTCATTTGTTGCCATAGTTGGATGATCTTATTACACATGAATATTAGACAATGTTTGGTATGCAGTAATGAAACATGGAATGAAGTGAATCATTGTGATGTAATAAAAAAAAGTTGTTTAGTCTATGATAATGAAAATTATTATTATTATTACATAAGTAATGTGATCCCTTCACTTCTATTAACCATTAGGTGCAACCAACGGACATATCAGTATATCTCTATCTCTTCTCTTTCTTATATTTATCTTATAAACACTCATACATTTTTCTCATATAGATATGTAAATGGCAACACCCTATATTATATTTTTATGTTCTTTTATTTATCAGTAATCATTATTTGAGAGATAACATCAGTTTTATTACATATATTCATATCCGTACTTATTGATTTGTCGTTCAAATTCAATCACATGTTATTACTTTGTTATATAAAATAACGTTTAAGAGAGAACCCTTAAAAATCTCATACATCTCATACAATTTTTTAAATGTTTTTTTAATTCTTTACTTAGAGAATTGATAAACTAATATTTTAAATTTATACCAGCAATAAATATCTTACTTTAGATTTATAAAATTTGATCATGTAAATGTATGAAAATTCATGTGAACGATCAACTATTCATACCACTTAACATCGGAATTTGTGTGATTGATTTATCGGCTACATAATTATTTAGTATACTCATATATAAGTATGATATTTTAAGTGGATATACTTATAATATTGGTATACAAATTCTTATAATAAAAGAAAAAAACTATATTTATGAAGTATGTTTGATACTTGGATTTTTAAAGATACTTCTTATTTTGATTATATATATTTTAGTTTATGAACCCACGTATTACGTGAATATTTTTTAATAAATAATTTGTTATATAAATGCATGTAAAAATATAATTAAACCATATAAATATAGATTCTTACAAAAAATACAACAAAAATAAAATTATTTGTCATATAAATTATTTATCTGTTTTTTTAAAACATATATAAATAGTAGTTACTTTTTTAACATTCTTTTAAATTTTTTATTTCAAAATTTAAACACACACACACATATCTAACTGGTATAATTTGAAATTTCAGTTTTACGTAAAAAATAATGTTTATTATATATATTTTATGACAATAATATAATGTTATGAAATATGATTTTATTAATATTGTATCATGATTACTTTTTAAATATTTAAAATTATTTATATAATATAATCTATATTTATTTTTAATATATATTAATAAATGTATAAACACATATTGTATCTTAAGGGTCATTCTATACACACACACCCCTCTTACTGATTACACACCCCCTCTGTAGAGACCATTTCGTAATTTACTCTAGTAATATTGTTTCTAATTGGAAGTTCAGGGACCAAATTTTATGTTTGATACAAACTACAATGACCATTTTTGTAATTAAGTCAAAAGATTGAATTAAACAAATGAGGGGGTGTGTCATTAGCATGCAGGACCCATAACATAAAAAACAAAAAACTAAAGACATCACATAAAATAAAAAAAATATAAACGATGCGACAATAGGGAGTGTGTGATAAATATACGTGGGTCCTACATTTCTTAAAAATAAAAAAAATATATTGATATGACATTTATGGGACCCACACCACTAATCAAGTAATTAGAGTGAGGGGCGTGTGCAATTAGCATAATTAGAGGATTGGGGGTAGGGATGGCACCCGCGGGCGGCGGGCACGGATACATATCACCCATCACCCGTGCCCGCGGGTATTTCAATACTCGCCACCCGCCAAAAACCCGCCAACGGGTGGATTTTCTCGCCCATGCCCGCCACCCGCGGATACCCGTGGCACGGGTAAACCCACGGGTTTCACCTTTTTTTAACAATTATAAACATTTTTTTACCCAACGAAACATATTTTAGCACTAAAACACATCCAATTCCAACTAAACATAAAGATATTGCAAACACATCCAAATAATAATAATATCAAACATACAAACATAAATACATAATAATAATTAATGTTTCCAAATAATAATTATATATATAATGACTATATTACGCGGGTTTAACGGGTAAATCGGCGGGTATACCTGCGGGTGAACGTGACGGGTTTCACGGGTACGGGTGGCGGGTATACCCGCGGGCGAAATAGTAAACCCGTGCCCGCCCGTCACCCGCCAGCGGGTATGATTTTGTACCCATACCCATGTCCACGGGTGTGTTTTCACGGGTTTCGGTTTTTTTTCTCGCCCATTGCCATCCCTAATTGGGGGGTGTGCGTATAGCAACACCCGTATTTTAATTACATATATAGATAAATATATCCAATATATAATTTGGATGTAGATTTATTTTATCTATATTACATTTATGTTAAAATATTTCTTACATGAATATATAAATATTGATAATACAATATTTAGATTTAATTTATATAAATTTAATTTGAACTAAAAGGATAACAAATATCTAAAAAAAATATTATATAAGTTATTTATTAATCTTATATTTTTACTTTTCAAATATAATCTTATTTATTTTAAAATATTATGTCAAATAATGGATAGAGTTAATTATTTATCAGTGTTTATAGATATTAGAAATAATGATTGTATTTATTTTTTATTTTATTTTAAAAATAACAAAATGTATTTATCTTTAAAATAATGAATTGTAATTGTCTTTTATATTTATTAATCTTTATTAATATAAAAATTAATGAATTGTATTTATATTTTATTTTATTTTAGATATATTAAAATGTATTTATATTTTTAAGTAAAATGTGATGATTCAATATGATAATTTGTGTTCTATTTTATCATATAAAGTTCTAAAATTATCTATATAATAATAACTACAAGTGTTTGTTTTAATGGGGGCTAAAGGACCCCAAATTCATAACATTGCATGTATTTTAACAGGCCAAAAATACCAAAATGATAGGAATGGACATGATAATTGAGTTTTGTTTTAGGTACCCATGTGAATGGTAGACCTTAACCTAGGGATTGTTAAATGCCATTGGGACCTTATAATCTTTAAAATAAAATTATCAGTTATTTAAAAAAAATTCATTAAAAATAAAGATTATAATACTAAAATTAAAATTATCAGTTATTTAAAAAATCATTAAAAATAAAAGATTATGATACTAAATTAAATATCAAGACGTAAAATATTTAAACAACTTAAAATTAAAAAAATAAATAAATCAGAAACAAACATTCACCTTCCAACTCCAACAAGCAACTATTTCCCGTTTCATTTTAGAATGATCTGTAAAAATCTAAATCACATCTAATAGATGATCGTGCTCTTGTATAAAAAATGGTATGTCTTTTCTTTCTTCTTCTTTTTCCATCATACGACGTTGTTGGTCGATTAGTCATGCTTGCATTTTACATTTTTCTTCAAGGATGCAAAGTTTTTGTTCCCGATACCATTAAGCTTTTTCCTCACATACATTACTACGCTCGTTAATAAGATTAATCAACCCGTCATTCGATGCACATTTTTTCCCTTTATTTTTACGTCAAGTAGGCGGTTCTTGGAATTGAACTTTATGAGGTCCAAATATTGTGCATCTTACACAGTGTGTATGTATTAGAACCAGATGTTTTTGTCAGTTTAAGACGTTGGTCATCCATTGGAGGTTGGAACTTCTATTTTGGATGATCACGTACCGCCTCCTAGCATTTGACGTGCCTAAACAACTTGTTTCCATTTAACACTTTATATTTGGTGCATGTTTTTTTTATTATATCCGCATTGCTCGTGCCACTCATGTGTGGTCGAAGAGGTTGTTATAAATAACAACAAATTATTGTATGTTTTTACTTAAATCTCGCCATTTTGAGTTAACTTGGTGATATGTACGCTCAATTCTTATCAGGTACATATCGGAAGACCTTGTTTCGGGAGTTTCAAAAAAAGTCTAGTTACGCGTTTCCAAAAAGATTTAGAAGTTTAATTGTTATCTCATATCAGGACTTTTGAAGTGTCAATATAAGCGGTCATACAATAGATTTCTTCCGACGGAGTCCACGTTATAGCTTTTTTTTCCTTTGAGATTTCGAAGGTGTGACACCCTTGCCACAATAAACACCATTACAATAAACCCATGATTAATCACCAAACACATGATTACATGATGATCTGAAAGCTTAATATATTTGCGGAAGCATTAAAGTACATAAAAAAATAATACAACTGTTTTAAACACCCTACGGTGCTACACGGTTTCAAGTCTAAGTCTACATACTCAAAATTTATTACATCATCCCAAATGTATTACAATAATAATCCCACGATTCAGTTACCAAGATGAGTAGTAGAATTCTTCAACAACTTCAATTGATGACCTAGCTAGAAGATCCCACAACGGATTTACCTTTTCCTGTAAAAATGTCAACAACTGAGGGGTAAGCAATGCTTAGTGAATACACAGATTTACGCATTCTATAAATCTTTATGAAGCTCCAAGAGTAACACCGACGACGCACGTCGTATACTCTCTACGTACACAAAGTACGACACATGAGCTGCAGCTCCTACGAGCCCAAAGCTCCGCATTTAAACCAACCATCTGAGACAGACATAACATCGGGGATGACTTACTGCCTACCAGAACCTCGGAGGGATCAACTCCGATTCATATAGCGCAGTAACATCGGAATACAGATGCGACCCGCCGGTCCATCGATAGATGCACAACAAATGAACGGACATGCAACAAGTAACAATGTGCATCTAAATCTACGCAAGTTAGTAGAATTCCAAACGAAAGTGAAACGACATGTCTCAGCAGGCAATAGCTAACATAAAGCAGATATAAACATGCGAAATCATATGTACTCATAGTGGGTGTGTTAGTTAATTTCAGTTAATTTTATTTCTCCTCGGGCTTTCAACCGGATCCACAAAGTACCCCACTGTGGGTTAAACAACACCACAAGGGACCTGTTAAGTCAGTTGTAACAAAACATTGTGTCAATAGTTGTTTAATTTCATAACACTAAATTTTATAAGTTTTAAAGTAGATGACCCGAAATTCGGATCCAAAGCCGAATTCGGACCCCAACCCGAATTCGGACCCTAACTCAAGTTCGGACCTTATCCCAAATTCGGTCCACATCCTAGTTCGGATCACACTGTTTCGGATCCATCCGAATTCGGACCCCAACCGAATTCAACACTTTTTCTGTTTTTTGTATATCCGAAGTCCGGATCTCATCCGAGTTCGGACAAGATCCGAGTTCATGTAAGATCCAAATTCGGACCGTCCGAGTTCATACTTGTGCAGTTTTGTCATTTTCCAGATTTAATTTCAATCATTTTTGTACTAATTCATTGTATGAAACAATTAATGCCAACTCATATGTACTCAATTTCAACACTTTTAACACCAATATTAACATGCTTTCATACCAAATTGAATACTTTTGGGCCACTTTTATCACCCATCGACACACACACTCATAACACACACTAAATTCTTAAAATCATACTTTGAGGTTGATTCAGGACCTGAAATTCGGTACATAGCATCTTAAACACTCGATTTAAACATCTCTACAAGAAAATCATACATGCAACAACATTTGAAACTTTAAACGTATGATTCGGTTTTTTTCTCAAAACCGAACCCAATTAGATTTTGAAAATTTGAGAAACATTACCTTAAATTGTTGTTTGTCGATGTTCTAGTTCCTCCCTAACAATCTGAATCCACACTTTTAATCCTTTAATTTGAAGCTTTCGTTGATGTAGAGAGAGAGAGCCGAGAGAGAGTTTTGTGATAAAAGGGTGAAAATGAATTCAAACGAAAGACTTGTGTTCTTTTATACTCAACTTTCGGTTACTGGCACAACTAACCCCTCAACTTATCTGATTTCATTTAAATTCTGATTTTACCTTAAAATTTCACCACGAACATTTACTATTAATTATATTCACTTAATAATTTGAAATTCTTAATTTCTGAATATAGCAACCAACTTTTATAATTCATCCAAATACATAATCCAACATAATTTCAAACTAATTAACCCCAATTACATCATTTTAACTCTTGGGATGTTACAGCATGTGCTCCACCACGCTCAAACTTCGTCCTCGAAGTTATTTAGCTTTGAAAATTTGCGGGTATTTCTTCAGCATCTCTGTCTTTGATTCCCAAGTATGATTGGCTCCTTTGTGATGCTTCCAACGCACAAGCACCATTTCTATCTATTTGCTTCATAACTTCTTCACTTTGGTATCTAAAACACATTCCGGCTCCTCCACGTATCGAAGCCTTTCGTCAATTTGCAGCTTAGTATGATCGGCCCAATCTTCGTTACCGGTAGTGAATGATTTTTGGAGATGTCCAACATGGAACACCGGATGTATGCCTGACATTTCTTAAGGCAACTCCAAACGGTAAGATTGATTTCCGACTTTCTCTATTATCCTGAATGGTCCGACAAATCTCGGGGCTAACTTACCTCTTTTAATAAATCGTGTAATACCTCTCATAGGTGACACCTTCAAATAAACCCAATCATCTACATTAAAACTGATCGGTTTATGTCTCCTATCATGATAGCTTTTCTGTCAATCCTGGGCCGCTTTCATGTTCTCTCGAACTAATTGTATCTTCTCATTAGTTTCTTGTAGTAATGTCGGCCCAGCAATCGGTGTTTCTCCAGTTTCTCTCCAACATGTAGGAGTCCTACATCTTCTCCCATATAAGGCTTCAAACGACGCTTTCTTTATTGTCGCGTGGTAACTGTTGTTGTACGAGAACTCTATCAGTGGCAGATGATCGTCCCAATTACCACCAAGATCCAAGATACACAACTGCATCATATCTTCAAGTGTCAGGATGGTCCTTTCACTTTGGCCATCAGTTTGCGGACGGTAAGCTGTACTGATCGCGATTCTAGTTCCCAATCCTTCTTACAATGCTGACCAGAAATTTGAAGTAAATCGACTATCCCGATCCGATATAATGGACTAAGGCATTCCATGTCTAGCAATCATCTCGTCCATGTAAATCTGAGCCAACTTTTCTAACGAGTAACTTTCCCAGATGGGAATGAAATGTGCCGACTTGGTCAATATATCAACTATTACCCAAACAGCGTCATGTTGACGCCTAGTCTTCGGCAGCTTTGTAACAAAGTCCATCGTGATGTGTTCCCACTTTCATTTCAGAATGGGAAGCGGTTGCAGACTGCCATAGGGTTGCTGATGTTCGGCTTTCACAAGCCGACAAGTCCGACATCTTTCAACATACTGACCTATATCCTTCTTCAATCGCGGCACCAAAAGTCTGCTTTAAGTTCATTGTACATCTTTGTACTCCCAGGATGTACAGAAAATTTCGACTCATGTGATTCTTCAATGATCACCTTTCTCATACCACCAAGCTTTGGCACCGAGACCCTTCCATATACACCTTTCAATCCCGACTCGCTCGTTTCCATAAGCTTTTTTTGTACTCGAGTATCCTCAGCATCAATAATGCGAGTATCGTTAACCCGTCAAAAATACCACTAAATACCTTAGAAGCTAGGGTAAGTAGGGATCGTATCCACAGAGAGCGAGAGGTTAATTACACGTATTTGAGCGACTAGCGTTGTAAAATAATTAAATTAAAGAGATTGATTGGTTTGTAAAAAAAGTGATTGCTTGATTTATAAAACTAATTACTTGCGAATTTTGTAAAAAGAAAACTTAAGAAAACTGTTTGATTGAATTAAGTACGAGGATAACGATTCCCGGATTCCACACCTCGCTTTGCATTTACTTTATAAAAACGATATAAAGATTACATAGACATAATCTTTGTTATAATTATTATTAGAATCGTTACGTGATCTTGGGCATAGCGCGTGACACGTTTGATTACTCGTCTTAATTAAACAATTAACTCGGCACGAATAATAAAATGTCTACGAACTATCTTGCGAAACGCGACAAAACAAATAATAATCATTCGTTTACAATCGAAATATAAATAATAAAAACCATGCAAACTTAAAGTAATCGTTCATAAAGTAAAACTTAGCGATGTGCTTCCTCCGAGAATGATTATGATGAGACTAGCCGGACATCGTTGGTGCAATCCTCAAGAGTTGTATATCCATCTTCGTGGCTTGACTCGTGTGCTCTTCGTACGTGTGTTCGCTCAAACAGGGTCCTTTTCCTTAGCCTTCCTCTCCAAAAAACGATGATTTCTTCTAAGATATGAATTTGTATTTATAGGAAAAGCTGGAAAAACCCTAAAAACGGCCGTATATTATTTTAATGGGCTGGGCGCAGCCGTAGGCGCAGGCCTGCGCCCCCCCCCCCCCTGCGCTGGTCTGTGAAAATCCGTATTTTGTGAATTAATTTGTTCTGCTGAACCCTTCGTCTAGGCGTAGGGCTGCGCCCCTCTCTGCGCCTGGCTCTGAGTTTTTGTCCTTTTTACGCCATTTTAAACCGGATTTTGTTTACCTACACAAGCACAGAATTTATTCAATAGCGGCACATTCTATGACACTTTCGTACTAAAAACAACTCTTTTGGGTTTAATAAACATGATAAATTATAACCCGATCAAACTTCCCCAACTTAATTCTTGATCGTCCCGAGCAAGCAACGAAAATCAGACTTTTAAAACATTGGGTTTATCAAGCGTGCAAAACATAATTAACTCATTTAAACAAGCACTAGCCTTCATAGACGTGATAAAATTCGAAGACACGAACATAATTTATTTCAGATATATCGTGATGTTTTTCAGAGTGATTGCTCAAAAATTCCTCACCACTATCATCCTTTTAGCTCAAGGTTACAGAATTGAATTCACGTGGGTCACTGGATCATCTTTTTCCTCGTTGCATGACTTTAGCTACTAATTTTTCTTTTCTTTTCTTTTTACTCTTTTCATGCAATGTCTATGTTTTTCATTCAAGTTTACCATGACTTTCTAGATGATCCGTGTAGCAGGATTTGGGTCAGCCACTCCCAGACCAGTTGGTCTTAGGGGACTAGGCATGATGGTACCCTTCAGACTTAATCTCCTGAATCAACTAGGCCACACTTGAATTGAGGCTCTATTCGTGTTCGCTTCCTCCCCCTTATTGCATGAATAATCAGCGGCTATTGGAATCCTTGTTAATTATCACTCGCTACAACCCAATATATCCTACTTCAAACTCGGTTCGCTTCCTTGGTTTTAGCATCTATGACTCTTTGTGTTATATTTAAACTCATATAATTACGTCTTTTTGCTTGAAACCGACCTAACTAACATCATCATATTTAAATTGCAAGCTCAACAATAAAAATTTATCGGGTTAATTGA
>JAANYP010006486.1:0-24475 GCA_020465985.1 Centrapalus pauciflorus
ACCCAGTAGTCTTCTTGTGCTACCAGGGCCATTACATCAGCTCTTTTCTTCAGTATCTCGACCTTCCTCTCATAATAACCCAAGTCACGCTCAAATTGATTCTTGCATTCTCGAGCAACATGACCAAGTTTTCCACATTTATAGCATCCTAGTTCATCTGTTGTCTTGTGCTCGTCATTTATAGGTCTGTCATCTCTACGTTCAGGTCTTTTTCTCAGCGCAGTGAGAGTCCCGACTATCATCACGGAATACATACTCCTGCCTATCATCATTCCTCCTATTGTCACGCCTTTCATAACGGCGATCATCTCGATAATCCCTCTGATCATCTCGTCGGTCTCTCCTATCGTCATAACGTCTATCATCTCTACCATTTCTCCTCCAGTCATCTCTCTCATCCCGTCTATCGTCTCTCCTCTCATATGAATATCTACGGGGAACAGTGTCATATTTGATTTGGTCATTGGTCTTATTCAGATCAAAAATTTTTCTGCTGAAGAAGATTCGATAAGAAGGCCATCTGTTCATGAATATGAGCCTCTTCAGCATCTAGAGGCTCAGGCATTTGGGGTAATGTATATGGATATTAAGATGAGGAACCAATGTGGTGGTAGTAAGGTAAGGGTGATGGATTTGGAAGTGGTTCAGGAGATCGTGTCTTGTTTGATAGTAAGGCCAGAAAATCTGTGGGCTTTGAAGTTGGGTTGACAGTCAGCAACAGAGAAGCCAGAGTGTTGGCCTTCTGTTTATGAGCGTCTACATCGCCTTGCTATTTCTTGAGTTTCTTAAACACCACATTTATGGAGACTTTGGTGATATCCAGAGCTCTTTTGGTTGCTCAACTAGCCAGTGCCCATTCTGGAGCTAGGGAAGATAAGAACTGGATGTTGATGTCATCTCTTTCTTTTTTGATGTGCAGCTTGTTGAGCTCATTTAGTATAGCACAGAATCTTGTGAAAGCGCTCGAAATAAATTCTCCGTCCTTGGCCCTGAACTCAAAGAATTTGGCCTTGGCTTGTTCAATTTTTCCACTATCATTCAGATCTGTCCCAAGCATTTGCATATCCAGTTCATCCCACATTTCTTTGGCTGACAGTTTGCTGTCAACCCTGACTAGAATATCAGTGGAAAGGGCTTGATAGATAAGATACTTTACCCTGCGATCTACTATTTGTCTTTCCCTTTCTATGTCATTCTCAGGTTCACGAACTGTCCTTGTTGCTGGAAGTGGAGGAACAACATTTGTTACTTATGGATATTCGGAGTAAAAGACAGCGGGTCCCTCATTCATGTACAGGATCATGAGACTGCCATGTGATGCATGCTGATGAACTTGAGGAACCGCTTCTTCCATTGCTCATATTCATCTGGATAGAGAAAGGGTGGTCTGTTCTCAGATCCAAGGACAAGAGCTTCTCTAGACATGATGATTAGGTGACTGCTGATTATGAAAAAGGATATTTGGAAGTGGAAACTGATATTTCGGTTGAAGGATCCGAAATTTGGATGAGTCAAAATTAGGGTAGTAGAACCAAAATTCGGGTGAGATGGAATTCGGGTGGAAGCAACCGTCCGAGATTCAGATGGTTCAATTCGGGTTGGGAACCGAAATTCAGGTTGATGTGAATTCGATTTAAGGATCCGAAATTCGTTTGAAAAGTATTTTGGATGGTTGATTCGAAATTCCGATGGAAGATGAAAAGTGTAGTACAAGTGATTTAGAAAATCTGAAAATTGGTTGGTCCAAAATGTGTGTTTTTGGGACAACCGGATTTCAAATGTGATCCGAAATGTGATCCGCGATGAGTCGATATTGGATTTGAGATGATCTGAAATTTGATAGGATCCGAGATTAAACTTATAAGAAATTCAAATTTTTCATAATTAAAATATGAGTTTTAAAAGCTGGAAATAACTTCTAAATGTGTGGTTTGAATTTAGACACAAGTTTTGGGAAAACAAGTAACCAAAAACACTTAAATTGGTGATTTTTAAGCAAAAACCGTGTTTAAAAACGACTATAATATTTCCGATTCAATTTTTCAACAATTAATCAATAAAAACATGTTACGATTGAACAAAAAAATGCTTGAAATCAATACTAGAATTGTTATTGCTGATTATCGAATAGGCAAACAAACATAAACAGAAGATTGAAATGAGAATAAGAGAAAAACCATGGGTTTTTGGAAGAATAGCGATGAACAGCAAGTCGATGAAGAACAAATCAGTTTAAATCCACTTCTGAGGCTCTGATACCAATTGACAACTTTGATTCCCAATATATTTTGCACTCAAACACAATAAACCAAACGATTTGTATTAAGAATATGAAGATTAAAAAGAGAGAATTTTAGGCACTCAATCTCTATGAACTTTCACACTCTAAAACACACACTTAGGTGGAGGCTACTTGGAGGCTTCTCCCAAAACCCTAGGAGAACAATACTATATATATCTAAATTGGGATTTTGTCCAAACACTCCCCTCAAAGTCTATGAAATTGAGATTCCCACAAACTAAACTATTCCTATTTACAAACTGAACCTAGACTTTTATTACATTTAATTATACATTATTTTAGGGCTAACATTACTGAATCTGAACAAATTTGTAAGAATACTTATGACATTCTTATTCAATTAAATATTGATAAATCATTGTCTTTGCCTAATGTCATAAGACTGAAAGAAGATATTTTGAATTTTGAAGAAAAATAGAAAGTAATGAATTCCGAGAATCATGTTCTTAAAGTGAGAATATATGAATTATCAAAGTAACTTGAAGATTCTATATGAGAGGATTTTCAAAATGCAACTCAACTAAAATATTTTTTGCCTGAACAATCTGATTTGTACAAGGAACTTAAAGATCTTGAAGAGACACTTTCAAAGACAAATCATTCTGACTAAACTTATGTTTCAAACACATCGGAATAACTTTTCGCTCTTGAAAATGAGTTTTCATTAACTAAAGAATTATTTGAGAAGGAAAGAAATAAGTTCTTACTTAAAGAACAAGATTTCAAAGTGTTAGGCACAAAAAGGCCTCAGTCAAACCTGTTCTGCATCTGAGGGGGAGATTATTAATCAATCCTGTTGATGCACTTGATGGGTAAAAGTTAAGGCCTGTTTATGCCTTAATAATACCTAAAAAGTGATTTGCAATATCAGTTCAAAGTTGTTCTATATGTTGCATGCGTTGCAACAAAGACAGTTTGTCCAAGCTGTTCTGTCTGTTGAACAGGCTGGACATAAACTGTGTACGCTGCTCTACACTGGTGAGCAGCTTGGGCAGTTTACAAGTGTTCTGTTCTTTGTGAACAGAACCTGTTCTTTGTGAACAGGCTAAACACTTTATGGAATGTGTTTCCAAGTCCTCATGTATTGTATTTGACTACAAGATCAGCTTACAAAGTCAAAGACAAAGTGGAAATCAGAACTGCTCAGCCTGCCCAAGCTGTTCTGTTACATGAAGACAAAAGGTTATTTGAAAAAGGGTGACAGACCTTTTTCTTATATCAAAATAGGCCTTTTACAAGGAAGAAAGACGCAAAGTTGACATTCCTTATTTGGTTAAAGGCAATGCAACAGTAGACAAAGTGAAAAGACAAAAGTTCTGCACATGTGAAGATAAGTCTGCTTTTCATAAAAGTGCAGAAAAGGTTATGTTGTCTTTTCAACAAGACTTCTCCTTTTTCATTTCGTCCAATGAAGAAGTTTCTCTTAGATCCTTTGAGTGAGTATAAAAGGAAGCTTCTAAGGTCAGAAAGAAATAAGCCAAAAAGCTAAGTGCTAAAGCCAAGAGTGAACGTGCAAGTGTGTTCTTTTCATGCATGCAAGCCTGCCTGTGTAATACAGTTTACTTGTGTCTAAGTTGTTCTACATAAGTTGTCCCTCTAAGTCTTGTAAACAAAGTGAGTGCTTCTTAGTGAGTGTATTCATTGTAAGCTAGTTTGAGTCTGTCTTAGACTAGTGAACATACTGTTGTATCTGTCATCTCTGCTTGAACCTTTCCGCATTCAAGCTTGTTTGTGATTAACAATTTGTTGATAATACATACAAACAATGAGAAAATAGTGTGTAGTTTTTAAGTTGCTGTATTCACCCCCCCCTCTACAGCTTAAAGCTATATACTTTGGGAACCTCTCGGGACCTACAACTGGTATCAGAGCAGTAAAGAGTGTGTGTCATTCTAGATCTCTCATTCTCCCAAGTTTCCATGGACAACAGTGCTGCAAATTCCTCATACTTTGACAATGGCTCAATGGGTAAACCTCCAAAGTTCAATCATCAGAACTTTTGTGGTTGGAAGTGCAGAATGATGCTCTACCTAGAGAATCTGGATGTACAACTACCAGAAATTGTAATGGAGGGTCCCTATGTGCCAACCTCTGTTACAACAATAACTCCTGCTGTTGAAGGAGCTGCTCCTGAGATCAGAACATTTGAGAAAGCAAAAGCTCAATGGTCTGATGAAGACAAAAGATTGGTGGCTCTTGATGCAAAGGCCAGAAACAATCTGGTCATCTCTCTACCTGATGGTGTGTTCAAACAGGTTGAGAAGATGAAGACTGCCAAGGAGATGTGGGATACTTTGTGTACCGTCTATGATGGACCCACAATCACACTGGATAACAGGATTAACAATCTGTTAGACAGTATGAACTCTTCTTTGCAAAACCAAAGGAGACTCTCACAGAAACCTACACCAGGTTTACTGCTCTTGTGAATGATCTCAAAGCTGTTGGGATCACTAAGGACAGCCTTACTCTGGTGAACAAGTTTTTGGACATCCTCCCTCAAGAATGGAATTACTTTTCAACAATTTTAAGAAATTCAGGTACAATCAGAAGTATGGATCTTGTCAACTTGTATGGATCTTTACTGAATGATGAACAGTCAAGGCAACAGAAGAGAAATTCCTTGGAGATGTCTAAAAGAGGTACAGCCTTTGTGGCTAATGTGAGACAGCCTGTGAATCAGGTGAGTGATGTGTTCACTCAACCTGATCAACAGGATGATGATAAGGAGGAGGTGTCAGATGAGGAAGATAATACAGATCTTGCTGAACAGGATGATGAGCAAATGATAGCTATGCTTGTCAAAAGGTTCAACAAGAAAAGGTTTGGAAGAAACATGCTGCAGGGAAGTTCAGGTGCTGGCAAAAAGAAGGCATTTGATAAATCCAGGGTTGAGTGCTTCAAATGTGGCAAAACTGGCCATATAGCTGCTGACTGTGTGTCAAAAGCTGTTGGTCAGTCATCCAAACCATACAAGACAAACAAGGATGATGGTTATAGGGTTAAATACCTTATGGCTATGGCTAAGCTGAGGAAGTTGTAAAACTCAGTGGGTTCCAACCGCCAAAAGGGACTCATGGCAGAGACTTGTGACTGGGAGGAATCTGATTCATCATCTGCTGAAGAAGATAATCAATGTCTGATGGCCAACACTGATGTCCCATCAACAAGCAGTTTCAAACAGGATCTGGCTGAAGCTGAAGCTTTCAGCAGCTTGGAGAACTAGAATCCTACAATGATGTATAAGGTACAAAATTTTATGGCTTACAGTTCTGAAGAAAAAGTTAAAATGTTTGAATATATGCTAGTTGATTTGAAAGCTGCTGTTGAGAAGCATGATGCTTTATTATCTAAAATCTCTAAGCTTAAAACTGATCTTAAAACAAAATCCAGTAAACTGGACAGTTTCCATAAGTTGGAAACTGAGCTTGATGAATTAAAACACATCAACTCTATTTTACTGGAAGAAAAGAGAGAAACAGATATAAAGCATGTTAAGCTTCAAAAGATAGTTGACTCTTGGTGCCAATCTGCACAAAAAGTCAGCCAGTGTATAAGTCAACAGATCCCTGCACAAATTTAAGCCTATCTTGGAGGGGATCTTGACACAGCAGCTTCCATTGTTGAGATTAATAATCTGAAAGAAGATTTATCCACTCTTGGTGAGCTTCCAAACATTTTTATTCAAAAAGTGAATGGTAAACTAATCTCAACAAACAGGTTTGTCAGGCCTCAAAATACTGACAGCTTGTGTGAACCTAGCTCAAAAGCTGGTGTTGGAATATGTTCTCCATCAAACCAGCCTGCTAAGTATTCTGCTGATTCACACAAGCAAAAGAAAGGAAAACATGTCCAAACAGCAGCGGTGGATACTAAACCTGTTGACAAAACAGGTTCTGGGTCCAAAGCTGATGGTAAAAGGCATGATAATCCTTTTAATGCTAAACATTTTGAAAATAAGTTTTCAAAAGTTAAGCAGCCTGCTTTCAACAAGGGCAAGTCTCATGTTGAAGGGAAACCTGCTGTGGTTTCTAATAAGTTTTCTAATCATAGCAATAAACTGGTGATTAATGAAAATAAGTCTTTCAAAGCCAGAAAAAGTGATTATGCTGATAGGCAGCATAAATCACATCTCAGTAGGGGCAAAGGCAAAGTCATTGCTCAGCCTAAGAAACTTGGGAATAAGTTTCCCAAACCTGTGGAAGTTCAAAAGCCAATTAAGCTTCATGTCTTTGACATTTGTCCTCCTAAAAAGAGGAAAGAAGAGACAGACAAAGCTGTGGCTATTGAACCCTCCACTCAAGCTGTTGATTCGTCAAATAGTAATAAGTTTGCTAAACCTGCAAATAGAATCAACAAAAATAACTCAGAATGTGTTTCTGAAGGATCTTCTTCCAAAAATTCTAAAAAGAGAAAATGTTATAAATATGGGAAGAAGACACATCTGGCCAAAGACTGTCCTGAATCTGAGGACATGAGGCCTGTTGACTCTGATGGTTCTCTCACAGCTGTTACAAGCAGTGTTGGAAACATCTCAGTAAATGAAAGTGGTATCCAAGCTGACACCATTCAAATTGGGAATATTAGTGTGGATATTATAAGTCCATCAACAAATGTTGATGAAATAGGAGAACTCATCTCTGTGATGAGTTCCCCTAAAAATGACTAGTATTTCTCTTATCACTCTCCAGGAAAAACAACCTTCCCAGGTTTGGTACTTGAACAGTGGCTGCTCAGGGCACATGACGGGTTGTAAAGAATTGCTGAGTGATCTCAGGCCTGAAAAAGGGCCAAAAGTCACATTTGGTGACAATGTACAGGGATCCACTGAGGGATATGAAACTCTTAAAGCTGGTGCTGCAGTGTTCAAAAGAGTAGCCTATGTGGTTGGGCTAAAACATAACCTTGTTAGCATAAGCCAACCGTGTGATGCTGGCTACAAGGTTAACTTTGATGAGCACCTGGGTTACATATTGGATCCCCAAGGTAAAGTTGTGTTGTGTGCTCAACGAAAGAAAGGTGTGTATGTTGTGGACATGCAAATCTGCTGATCCCACAACTGAAACCTGTTTTCTCACAAGAACAAATGCAGACTTAAACTGGTTATGGCACAAAAGGCTGTCACATCTGAACTTCAAAAACATCAACAAACTCTGTAAGAAAGAGTTGGTGACAGGTTTGCCTTTTATGACCTTTGTTAAAGATAAACTCTGCACAGCTTGTGAGAAAGGCAAGAAGAGGAAATCATCATTTAAATCCAAACACAACTTCTCTATTGATACTCCTCTCTTCTTAATCCATATGGACTTGTTTGGACTTGTAAATGTCCCAAGTCTAGGAGGAAGAAGATACACTCTAGTAATGGTTGATGAGTTCTCCAGGTACACATGGGTAATCTTTCTGAAGAGCAAAGGAGAGGCTGCTAGAGAAATTATTGGATTTGTGAAAAAGATGGAGATGCTGAACTCTGCCCAAGTGAGCAGCTTAGAAGTGTTCATGGTACTGAATTCAGAAACAGTACTCTTGAAGACTTCTGTGAAGAGAGAGGAATCACTCAAAACTTTTCGGCTGTAAGAACTCCACAACAAAATGGAGTTGCTGAAAGGAGAAACAGAACTCTCATTGAAGCTGCTAGAACCATGCTGTGTGCATCAGGTTTACCTTCATCATTCTGGGATGAAGCTGTCAACACTGCCTGCTTCACCCAAAAAAGATCCTTAGTGGTGAAAAGGTTCAACAAGACTCCTTATGAGCTGCTCAAAGGGAGGAAGCCAAATGTCAGTTACTTCCATGTGTTTGGGTGTCCCTGCTTCATTCTGAATCAGAGGGACCAACTGATAAAGTTTGAACCTGAAGCTGATGAAGGTGTGTTTGTTGGCTACTCTGATATCTCTAAAGCCTACAGAGTGTACAACAACAAAAGAAAGGTGATAGATGAATCTATCAATGTCACCTTTGAAGAGTCCAAGAATGCTTCCACCAAAGCTGTTCCTGAATCAGTTTCAGGAGAACTTAACTTTGATGATCTCATGCATTCAAACAATGAAGAGGACTCAAAAGCTTCCACTACACCCAGTGTGGAACCTGTTAATCATGATGGACATGATAATGATTATGTCAATACATCCTGTGTGAATAAGTGTACTGACTTAATTACAACTGCATGTCCTGAACCTATCAATGCTGATTTTCCTAGTTCTTCTGCTGATATGTTCAACAGTGGTCAGACATGTTCAACAAGTGAACAGGCTCAGGACATCAGTGTGTCTGAAAATCTTGAGAGCTGTTCAACAGGACCTGCTGAAATGTTAACAACTCAGGTGAATCATCATTGAAAAATGATCCTAAGTGGATCAGGTGTCACCCCAATGATCAAATAATTGGTGACATCAATAAAGGGGTACAAACTCGGTGGGACAGCTTAGGGAACTTTTGTATGTTCTCTAGTTTTGTTTCACTGATGGAGCCAAAGAAGGTGGATGTAGCACTAAAAGATGCAAATTGGATCACTGCCATGCAAGAAGAGCTCAATCAGTTTGAGAGAAACAAGGTATGGAAGCTGGTCCCTGCTCCTAAAGGTAAAACCATAATTGGCACAAAATGGGTTTTCAGGAATAAGATAGATGAGCAAGGTCATGTCATTAGAAATAAGGCAAGACTGGTTGCTCGGGGCTACAGACAGGAGGAAGGAATTGATTATGATGAAACATTTTCTCCTGTGGCCAGGCTAGAAGCAATTCGTTTGTATCTAGCCTACGCTGCTCATAAGAGCATCAAGGTATTTCAAATGGATGTGAAGAGTGCATTTTTGAATGGGAAGCTGCAAGAAAAAGTTTATGTCAAGCAGCCTCCAGGTTTTGAAAATGAACAACATTCAGGTTTTGTCTATAAGTTGGAGAAAGCTATCTATGGTCTCAAACAAGCCCCTAGAGCCTGGTATGACACTCTTACTGAGTTCCTTATGAGCAATGGATATTCCAGAGGTAAAGTGGATACCACATTGTTCATAAAGAAGGTGAAATCTGACATTATGCTTGTTCAAATTTATGTGGATGATATAATATTTGGTTCTACGAATTGAGCAGTTGTGCAAGAACTTTTCATTACTCATGAAATCCAAGTATGAAATGAGTATGATGGGAGAACTTACTTTCTTTTTAGGACTACAGGTTAAACAAACCTCAACTGGAATTTTCATAAATCAAAGAAAGTACACTTTAGATCTATTGAAAAAGTTCAAATTTGATCAAAGTTCTCCTATTAAAACCCCAATGGCAACCAATGTAAAATTGGATGCTGATGCCAGTGGCAAAGCTGTTTCAGTAACAGCTTATAGAGGCATGATTGGGAGCTTGCTATACTTAACTGCTAGTAGACCTGATATTATGTTTGCCACCTGTCTGTGTGCTAGGTTCCAAGCTGATCCAAAGGAATCTCATCTAGCTGCTGTTAAAAGAATCTTCAGATACCTGAAGGGTACACCAGGTTTGGGTCTTTGGTATCCTAAAGACTCCAGCCTTGAACTAACAGGTTATTCAGATTCTGATTTTACAGGTTGCAGGCTAGACAGGAAAAGCACAACAGGTGGATGTCAACTCCTTGGTGGTAAGTTGATAAGTTGGTGCAGCAAGAAGCAGAACTCTGTGTCTACTTCTACTGCTGAAGCTGAGTACATTGCTGCTGGAAGCTGCTGTGGGCAGATTCTGTGGATGCAGCATCAGCTTGTAGATTATGGCCTTGTGTATAGGAAAATTCCTATTCTGTGTGATAACACAAGTGCCATAGCCATTTCCAACAATCCAGTATTTCATTCTAGAACAAAGCACATTGAAGTCAGACATCACTTCATCAGGGATCACATTCAGAATGGTAATGTGGAGGTAAGTTTTATTTCCACTAATGAACAGCTTGCAGACATTTTCACCAAACCTCTTTATGAAAACAGGTTTAATTACCTTGTCAGCAAGCTGGGCATGTTAAACAAGAGTGACTAAGTGTCTCTCAAAGATCTAAGAAGTTGTGTGTTTCACACTGCTCAAGTTTCTCAGAACAACTTAGACAGAACAGGTTATACATGTTCTGTACTTAGTCATTTGTCTGAAAAACTTGAACAGCTTGAGCATACAACATGCTGAACAAAAACAGTTTATTCGTCCAGCCTGCTCTGATGGTCCAATCTTCACCCTGTTCACTCCTTCACACTGTCTTACAAGTCATTATCTTGTAACCTGTTCAACTATTGAACACAACCTGTTTTTACAAAAGAGAGCAGGCTGAAGGCACAGTTTGAAGAATGAACAGCTTGAAGATTGAACAGCTTGTGATGACTCTGCTCATCACAGGTTTGACCAACAACTTAGACCAACAATATTAATTACCTTTCTTCAATCTTAAGTTACTTAATTAATGTTTTATTTAACTTAATTACTGCGGATAATGTGGGTTACGTGTGTTAGTGATTAAAAAGGACTCAAGTGGTCTGACAAACGGTCTGACATGGACAACCGTTCCGTTTCCCTTTAACGACTTTTTCAAATCAAACCGCCCAAAACTTTCTCTCTCATACACACTCACATTCAAATCCTATAAATACCCAACTACTGTTTCATCTTCGTCTTCCTCATTTCCAGAAATCCTCAAGAACCCTAAAAATAGACTAAGTGTCTTCTGCTTCTCCAAACCTCAAAACTTCCCAAATGGCTCACAGACCTAATCCCTTTCTTCCAGTGTTCGTTGGTGATGATGTTGTCAAACACTCATCAGTCACCACAATGCTGACCATCAAACCCACCAACTACATTGCAAATCTGACCATACCCAAGAACTATGTGGGAAAGGGGTATGAACAAATGCTGGAGTTCTTAAAAGTTCATCCATTGAACTATGCGATGACTGCCTCTCCTGGTGTCCTGTACCAGGTAATGGAGTACGAGTTCTGGTACACCTGTACCTACAACCCCAACACCCAAGTCATCAAGGGGACTATTCTCAATAGGACTCAGACCATTGAGATTACTGCTGATCTTCTGAGGGAGGTTTTTCATCTACCTATTGCTGATTCATACGACATGCCACAGCCTGAAAATGAGCAAATGGGAAATTTGCTACGCTTCTATGGTGTAGCAGAACCTAAATTGGAGCAACACTGTATAGGAAGGAGTTGTCCCCTACCTATAGTTTTCTGTTTGCCTCCGTGATGATGAGCTTCAGCAGCAAAGTTGGTTCATTTGACCAACTAAGTCGTGATGAAGTCCCAATAGTCCTACAGCTGGTGGATGGGACTACCATTGATATGGCTAAGTGGCTATTTCTGAACATGAGGAACCTGGTGCAACAAGAGCCAAGACCAGCTGCTGTCCGCTATCCCAAGTTTCTGAGCCTCATATTCAAGCATCATTGTGGTGAGCACCTGTACAATTCTCAACCTTTACTTAAAACTGCTGCCTTCCCTGTAATAGGGAATAGAGTTTTTTATAATCCTGTACTCCCTAATGAGCCTCCTCTATCCACACCAATGAGGAAGTTCTTAGGATTGGTGGAAGGACCCTCTGCTGTGAGGGTGGATCGTGAAGCTGCTGCTCCCACAGGAAAATCCAAAGCCAGGTCCAAGCTTGTTAAGAGGACCCTGGCAACTGCTGAAGCTGGGCCTGTGAAAAAGAAGGCCAAAACAGCTCAGTCTGAGTCTGTTCCCTTAGCCTCTGTGGCTGAGGGGGAGCAGGCTCCTCACCCTGAAGCCTTTGTGGCTGGTGCCTTTGTGGCACCTGAGACTATGGAACAGGCAAACCCACCTGTTTCTGACCCAGTCTCAAAACCTGTCCATTCTGAACCTCTCATCACCTCTCCCCAATCACCTACTTCATCCATCCACTACCAAAGAAAATCCATCTCCAAAAAGCAAACAGCCAAACCAACCACCTCCTCTGTTCCCTCTCAACAGGGTTCAGTTGTAAGAGAAGCAACCCCTGCTGACTCTCCTATTTTGGGAGAAGGTTCAGCCCCATTGGAGCATGCTTCACTCCAACCTGAGTCTACCCAGAGTCTGCCTCGACCCTCTGGTTCCTCCCAACAGGAACCAGTTGTACAAACGGAGATCGCCACATCAACTATCCCAGCCTCCCAACAGGCTGAGGATATTGAAAGACAGGAGTCCTCTCCACTCCACACTGCGTCCACACTGTCCCCCACTCAAATCTTCTCACACCCTGAGTCTGCACGAGGTGCCCACGCTGCTGATATAGACCAATCAGCAGCTCAGCCTCAAACTTCTGCTCCCAATGATATAGCTGCTCTACACCAAACAGCTGCTGAGGGACCAACAACCCAAGCTGATGAACCTCAGGGATCATACCATCCCTCTGGTGAGGCTGCTCCCTCCATGCAAACTCCATCAGCAGGTTTTACCACTGCTGATGTTGAAATGCATATCCCATCTCCCAATGATGAGGTGGTTTTCCACCAAGGCACTGCAGAGGGAACACCCACTGGCCTTCATGAGGATGTTGCAACACAAGCAGCATCTGAAAGGCCCCCATCGTCAACCCCTTTTCCTGATGAAGCAGCTACAGCTGCTGCTGAGGGACCCTTTGACCCCTCCAAGCTGGGTCATATTACTTTTGCCCAGGCTATGGAGCTTCTTTTCAAAAGTTCCTCTTCCCTCTCCATCACATCCTCCTACACCAGCCTCATCCTCATCTTCTCCATCTACCCAATCTAAACAGTCTACTCACACACCTCCATCTCCAAAAGACCTACCTTTGAAGGATCAGCTTTCCCTGCTGACCAACAAAGTTGGTTCTTTGGAGACTACCATGACCTCTCTACCCTCTCTTATTTCAGACTCTGTGTCTGAACAGCTTAAGGGGTTCTTTGATTCGTTCAAAGACTCCTTGCCTGCAACTCCACAAACAGATAATTCTCCACAGCTGATAGCACTCACTGCACAGCTGCAAACAGTGTCCAACTCCCTCTCCTCCATTCTTTCACTACAATAGGACTCTGTGTCCTCAATGACAGCCATTTCCCAACAGCTGTCATCTCTCCTCACCTCTTGCAATTCTACCCTTCCTGCCACTCTGGCCAGCTTGACCACACTAATTGGCTCCCTATCTAATTCTATGTCATCAAACCTTGCTGATGTGCAAGATTCTCTTGAATTACATCTTGCACAGCTTCAAAGTTTGCTGTTCACAGAGTCTGATAGGGAAAACATTGTTAAGCTGACCTCCCTTGCTGATACACAATCCTCTTCTCTTCAATCCTGTCTTTTCCAGCTTGCAGAGGTAAAGGACAATTTGGCTTTCTTAGTGACTAGCCTTGTTGGCCCCAGGCCTGCTGCCAAAACTGCTGGCAAGCCTGATGACTTTGTGTCTTCAGGCAGACCGGGTGTTGAAGGTGCTGGTCCATCTCCTTCAAAGGGGGAGAAGTTGTCTGCCTCTAAGACTAAGTCTAAGGGGGAGAAAACTTCTACTCCTAAGGAGAAACCAGTGCCAGCAGCACAAACTGGTCAACCAGCAGGAATCTCTGAAACAGGTACAATAGAGGGTGCTTCTCAAGCTGCTCAGCCTACTCAGGTTGAATCTCCAATCCCTGCTCAGTCTAAGGGGGAGGAATCCATTCCTGAGGGCAGGCCAAGCAGCAGAAGGAGGCATCTGATCCTAGAGGAAGAAGAAGAAGAGGAGGAAAGTCCTGAAGCTGCTACCACTACAGCAGCTAAAGGAAAAGCAATAGCAGAAGATGATCCCATACAACCGAAAGCAGCAGAATTCCAATTTCACAAAGCCAGGGCCAAAGAAATGGGTCTTCCTATGCATAAATATTTTGAGTTTAGAGAAGAACAACTTCAAGCCCTGGAAGTGATTAGAAAAGAAGAAGAGTCTGCCAAAGCTGCCAAATCATTTGCACTTCAAGAAGCAAAGAAAGTTAAAATGTCTACTCTGGAAGTACAAAAGAGAATATTCGAAGCTGCTAAGGGATCAGCAGGGGAGAAGGAAGCAGAGAAAGAAAAAGGTACTCTGGTCTCTGTGACCAAACCTACAGTGCCTCATGCAAGAGTTCGGTACCATTTTGACAACCTGGCAAAGAAAAAATTTCAAGATGTTGCTGAAAGAAGGCTTGCCAAGGAAGCAATTGTCAAAGCTGTCCCTATATCAAGAAAAGGCAGTCAGTGGAAGTTGAAAATAACAAGGATGGGTGCAACAGGCCCTGAATTGGAAACTTATGACTACACTGACGTAGCACAGATGGGGTACAGAGAATGGATTGAGCTGGCAGTTGCTCTGAGTGAGTCAAAGTCAGAAACGGCTAAGACAATCAGGGCATATGTCAAGAAACTGATGGAGAGAGTAAAGAATCTTGGCCTGATCTCCAAAGAAGCAAGTGAAGGTGTCTTGGTGACACATCCAAAAATTAAGGCCAGGAGGACAAAGAAGGATACTGAAATGGAACTACTCCTTACACTGATTGAACAAGGCGATTATGCCATTGAAATGAAAGGAGTTGATCACAGCCTGCCAAGTGGAATAGAGTTTGAAGATAGCAAGATCATTGAAGAGCCTGAGCTGGGGGCATTTTTTATAGATCCCTTAACTCAGAAGAAATCTTTTCAAAGAGCTTCAGATCTATACAAAGTGGATCTGAGACAACTTGTGGCCTTCAGACTTGCAGTTTCATTCAGGCAGTCTAGTAAGTGGAGAGCAGCCATCTGGGATCAGCTCAGAGGCTTCTTTGAGAAAGGAGAACTTGAAGATCCCAAGTTCATGTTTATAAGAAGTGAAATTCAAGAACTTGAGGATACTAGAGAGGAATTTAAAAAGATGTTTGAAAATCCCCCTCCAGTGTGATGAAGTACATCTGCCATCTGGGCAGGTGAAGAATGGAAGCTGTCCATCAGTTGGACAGGCTTACCATTTTCTGTTCCCAACAAAAACAGTCCAATATACATTAGTTGTACTATATTTTACATATGTTGTAATTTCCCGTTACATTAGTTGTAATATACATCAGTACATCAGTTGTACTTTTATAAGAACATGTGTTGTTCTAATGTAATCAATAATCAGTATATATATAAACTGATCTTTTACTTTATGTTGATGTTGTAATTCTGTTTCAACAAATGTACTGTAAAAATA
This sequence comes from Centrapalus pauciflorus, assembly GCA_020465985.1. Taxonomy (NCBI): domain Eukaryota; kingdom Viridiplantae; phylum Streptophyta; class Magnoliopsida; order Asterales; family Asteraceae; genus Centrapalus; species Centrapalus pauciflorus. The sequence continues at coordinate 15,433 of JAANYP010006486.1, forward strand.
TATAGTGACTTTTGATAAGGTCAGCTTAGACTGGTTATTGCAAATAGGGGGAGATTGTTAGGCACAAAAAGGCCTCAGTCAAACCTGTTCTGTATCTGAGGGGGAGATTATTAATCAATCCTGTTGATGCACTTGATGGGTAAAAGTTAAGGCCTGTTTATGCCTTAATAATACCTAAAAAGTGATTTGCAATATCAGTTCAAAGTTGTTCTATATGTTGCATGCGTTGCAACAAAGACAGTTTGTCCAAGCTGTTCTGTCTGCTGAACAGGCTGGACATAAACTGTCTACGCTGCTCTACACTGGTGAGCAGCTTGGGCAGTTTACAAGTGTTCTGTTCTTTGTGAACAGGCTAAACACTTTATGGAATGTGTTTCCAAGTCCTCATGTATTGTATTTGACTACAAGATCAGTTTCAAAGTCGAAGACAAAGTGGAAATCAGAACTGCTCAGCCTGCCCAAGCTGTTCTGTTACATGAAGACAAAAGGTTATTTAAAAAAGGGTGACAGACCTTTTTCTTATATCAAAATAGGCCTTTTACAAGGAAGAAAGACGCAAAGTTGACATTCCTTATTTGGTTAAAGGCAATGAGACAGTAGACAAAGTGAAAAGACAAAAGTTCTACACATGTGAAGACAAGTCTGCTTTTCAGAAAAGTGCAGAAAAGGTTATGTTGTCTTTTCAACAAGACTTCTCCTTTTTCATTTCGTCCAATGAAGAAGTTTCTCTTAGATCCTCTGAGTGAGTATAAAAGGAAGCTTCTAAGGTCAGAAAGAAATAAGCCAAAAAGCTAAGTGCTGAAGCCAAGAGTGAACGTGCAAGTGTGTTCTTTTCATGCATGCGAGCCTGCCTGTGTAATACAGTTTACTTGTGTCTAAGCTGTTCTACATAAGCTGTCCCTCTAAGTCTTGTAAACAGAGTGAGTGCTTCTTAGTGAGTGTATTCATTGTAAGCTAGTTTGAGTCTGTCTTAGACTAGTGAACATACTGTTGTATCTGTCATCTCAGCTTGAACCTTTCCGCATTCAAGCTTGTTTGTAATTAACAATTTGTTGATAATACATACAAACATTGAGAAAATAGTGTGTAGTTTTTAAGTTGCTGTATTCACCCCCCCCTCTACAGCTTAAAGCTATATACTTTGGGAACCTCTTGGGACCTACACAAAGCGATATCTAAAATGTTTGAAGATGAGAGATAGGTGTTCTTAATTAAAGAACAATATTTTAAAACTGATTAACAATCGTTTGATAATGACAAAAATTCATATTGGTCATTATTAAAGGATTAGAAGATCAAATCTTTCATCTTACTAAACAACTTAAAATATTCTTTTCTTCAAATGATTCGGTTTTTAAAAATTTTGAAGTTTATCTAAAACATAAAGTTGATCATTCTGATTTATTTTCAGAAAGTGAATAGAATTTAGTTAAAAGTCCTGAGTTTGATTTGTCTTCAAATCTTAAACTTAAATATCTTTCAAAGATAAACAAAGGAAAAGATAAAGTAATTGAAAAACATTCTGTTAAGATTTACCCTGGTGAATGTTCAAATTCAAAGTTTTCAGAAGTTTCTGAAAACACTAGTTATTTTTCTCAGAAAAATTCTTCCAAGAAAAATAGTAATTATTATCACGGACAGGCTAGTACCGGACAAACTTGTAGAAAGAAGAGTTTGCTTTATTTTCTTCGTTCAGATTCAAGTTTCTTCCATAAATCAGATATTCAATTTTCTCATACTAAAATAAATTTACTTTCAAAGTTTGAATCTGAAGTTAAGAAAAGTGTTTGCAAATGGGTACCTAAACCCAAGTTGCAGTGGGTACCAAAACATGTGTATTGATGGGTACCAAAGAGCACTAACAAGCCTGGATCCAAAGCGGTTTGGATGCCAAAGACATGTTAATTTTGCAGGAAATGGTTTCTAGTTAATTCAGACTAGCATATGGTCTTCACTCATATGGTTTCTATACAGATCAGTACAATTTCCGAACTTTATTGGAAATGGTTTCCAAAGCATTTCACATTGGAACTCGTGCTAAGTAAAATGGCTTTCAATTACTTCCGACTAAAACCCGAGCTTCCACAACAAAAGATTAATCTTTTTTGAAATTAATGCCCCGAATTCAACTCTAAAGATATACTGACAAAGACAGAGTTTTATTTTCACAATGTTAAACTCCTTATTTGTTTTATATAAGTTGACTAACTTTGTGTTCTTATTTCCAAGGAGAGTTTCAGATGCATTCTAACAAATTTTTTTTACAAAACAGTGTGCAATTTTCATCGAAATATTTTGTGAACACATAAAAAAGATATTTGAGCTGAAAAAAACAAATTTTTAAGGATGTTAATTTATGAGTTTGTTAGGGTATCATTGATATTAATTGTTCCAATTTCTTTAATTTTCATGATCTCATTTATTGTGAGATTCTCTTCGTTTGTAATACTTGGTGAATTTTCCAAAAAATCGAGTTTAATTGACTCGAGCTTAAGTATGAAGAACACGAGATTCGAGTGTAATTCTTCGAGTGTAAAGGACTTGAGATTCAAGTGTAAAGAAAGAATTAATTGGAATAAAAAATTAATGCGAGTATGAAAGTATACTTGACCCGAGTTCAAGTATGTTGGACTCAAGTTCAAGTAAGATGGACTCGAGTTCAAGTAAAGTTGAAGTGAATTAAAACTTAATACAAAGCAAGTCCTCTTTAACTAGAGATTCAGCTTTACTTCAAGTTCAACTAAAGTGAAGTAACTCGAACTCAAATTTGAGTTCAACAAAAACTTTGTTATACTTGAAAACTCAAATCACCTTTTTAGTTAACTCGAACTTTGATTCTTCTAACTTGAAATTTCAAGTTCAATGGAGTCGAAGTCGAGTCTAAAGGACTTGAATTTTATACTTCACAAAAACTTCCAAAGTTTCAAAAATTAGGATTTTACACGAACTTAAGAACAAAATGATGAGTTACAGTCGAAAAACGATTATTTTCCAGAAAAGTCAAAGTTTCTTTATCTTTCATTTGAGTCTCATTCAATTCCAACGAATTTATATTCAAGCTTCTCGAAATTTGATTTCTAATTAATAATTTTTTTTTCAATTAACAACAAATTTGACCAGAAACCAAAATATTCAAAGAATAAAGAGTTCGAACAAAAATTCCAGAAACTTCAAAATTACTTAAAGTAGGTTTTGAATTAGAATGTTTGAAAGACCCAACCTTAGAAGGAGTTTTAAGTAAAAGATCCCAGTAAGCAATACTACAACAATCATAAACTAAAATAAATTAACTACTGAATAAGAGTAATTACAGATAATTTCTGAACAAAATTACAAAGGGTACAAATAGCTAGCCTAAAAATCTTTTTCACTGCACGATCTTCACAAACCAGCTTCCAAAAGCCTTCAACTTGTACATTTGCAGCAGAATTTTATATCAGTCTACAACCATCAAGCTTCAACTATAATCAACTTATTAGCTGAACCTTTAACTTCAGACCCTGTTTCTGTAAAATTGGAAGCAATATCTGTAAGCTTTACGCTTCGTGAGAATATAGATTTATCTCATCGTAGACATTTATGATCAAAATGACACTGTAAATAACTTGTCTTCAATTCTGTGGGTTGTCAACTTTATTTACCCATTATAAACCACTTATAAGTTTTAGTAACTTGAAGTTACTATTACATAACTTTTGGCTTTCTAAATGCTAGGACTGGTGATTTAGACGACAACAAGATTATGTAAATTCATTACAGCATCGCTACTAGTCATTTATGGACTAGTAAGAGAATCACATCATTTTCACTTGGCATTACTGATTTCTGTCTGGACTTAAGCATCACTACAAGATCAGTTAAGCAAGTAGGAGATATACACAAGCACAACTTTCAGATTCATAGCATCATTACATACTCGGCCCGAAGTATGTAGGAGATTAGCACGGGGCGTAAGCATCGCTACTATTTAATTAGTAGGAGATATTCATTTTTAAGCATCGCTACTAAACCATTTGATCTAGTAGGAGATAATACCAAGCTAAGCATCATTACTAACTTTAGTTGAGTTAGTAGGAGATATATACATTCAAGCATCACTACTAAACCAGTTGGTCTAGTAGGAGATAACACCAGGCTGAGCATCACTACTAACTTTATTTGAGTTAGTAGGAGATATACCATCAAATCACAAGTCAATAACTATGGTAATAGTTTACCGTTTAGCATCATCTTTCATATTGGTTGGGCTATTTTCACAGTGTCAACTCGCTTGATCTGAATCTGATCACGTTTGATAACAAAGCAATAAGATCCTGACATTATAGATATTCAATAAGTCATAATATCTCATAGCATGAACGTAATGCAATAAATCTATAAACTCACAATTACTATTTTAAGGCTTGGTTGTTGACTTTGACTTTGACAAGCGGATTACTCCACCACCTGAGTTATCTCAGGATTTAGCTTTAGACTATAGCTTTGCCTTTATTGCCTTTAAATTGGCTTTACTAACTTTGGCTTGACTTTACTGGCTTTGGCCTGACTTTACTGGCTTGGCTTGACTAACTTTGGCTTTATAACATAGTTTAGATTTAGCTGAACCTGTTCAATATTTGAAATTTGCATGCACATAAACTTTATTGGACATTAATGACTTTATACAACTCACTCATTTGTACGAATCAGCTCTAATGCTTTGACATTCTGAAGTTATGTATAGGATTGATTTACTCACTAAATAGACTTATCAGATCATATTTGTTCTCTGGCTTTTATGATACATCATTATTAGACTCGTCTTGTCATCACATGACTTGGTGGCTTTATCAGTTTTCATGACTATATGCTACCATAATTGGACTTTATTTGTCTTATATTTGCACATTGCACACAGATAATTGAATACTATGACATGGTATTCTTAACAAGCTACTTATGACTTAACACGAATGATACATGTGACTTACATTATAAATTAGGCACACGTGCCTACGTCTTGAGCTTTTAGGCCTAGAAAAGTCATGCTTAGGACCAAGAATCAAGGCTTTGAGCATATGTTCAATTCCCTAACACTTTGTTTATTTATTTGCTTTTACGTCTTACAATATGTTGATCAATGTCATGGCATCATAATGCATAAAATATGATTATGAACATTACCTTCATGCTTGATTACTTGTGATTAATGTATTAAAACATGCTTATATGTCTTACATATGAATTGTATAAGGTTTACAATTCTAATTAGGCACTTGGGACTACGTTCAAAGCCATTTATTATCAATGTTTATTTAACATGTTCTTATGTCTTGTAACATGATTATAAATGTCCTAAGACATGCTAGTTAATGCCATCGATTATCATAAATCATACATACATATATATATATATATATATATATATATATATATATATATATATATATATATATATATATATATATATATATATATATATATATAGTTGTCCATAAGCACACATATAGAAAAATTCTCACACACATTAGTCATATATGTCAATTACATATATAATGGTTCTTTAAAGTGTTTAGTATCAATTTATGATCAAAAAGCATGTTGTTGTCCAAAAATCATAGCCCACGTATCATCATTTTAAGCTAAGTATAATCAAAGATTAGTGTCAATCTTAATGGTTAAATGTGTGTAGAACTCATGCTAGAAGTTTAGGAATTTATTTGAAAGGTTTAGGTGTCCATTATGTGCTTAAACTACGGCTGAAATAGTGAAGTTGCAACACCAAAACAATCATGAAAGTTTTCACATTTTTAGTTCTGCACAAAAATTCAATACTTGCCTAAGTGTTGTGTGAATTTAGGAGTCCATAACAGCCCCTTTCTTGTTGTGTTTCAACCATGGACTTCCCTCACATATGCCTAAGTTTTTGTGTTAATTCCCGGACTCCACAGGCCTAAGTCCAATGCAAGTCACGGATACAATAACCAGACCCCTATGTCTCGAACGTGCTCCATACTTCACAACCCTTGTGAGTAAAGTCTCATACCTATGTGCAGCCTCTGAGTCTCGGACTCAACACACACACACACACCTGAAATCTTTGCAAGTTTCGGACCATGACAGAGTATTGCTTTGCTTATGAAATCAGTCCGAGACTTGACATTAAGTTAAATCTCGGAGTATCAATTCACACACAACACTTAGCTATTTTGTATAAATAGCTATGATGAGGTTGTTGTATGTCTCGTACACACACATTATACTCTGAGAGTTTTAGAAGTCTCAGAGTCCCTTTTGACTCCACACATCATAATACACAATATGAGATTTATGAACTTAGCATTTAGATATGTTATTGCATGTTGTGCTTAATGACATTAAGGACAAGACTTTTATTGTATCGGAGTCTACTGATCATGGATGATCACACACCACACTTGTTAACTTACATGTATATTTAATGACTGTTGCTATGTTCTGATTATGATCCAATCCGAGACTTGGCTAAATGACAAGTCTCGGAGTCCCTTATATCCCCAACTCACTAACACTTAGATTGTATATGGAATGGTTGACGCGTTACTGGTACTGCTATACACACTCTAAGACTTTTTAAATCTCAGAGTTGACATGCCCACACAAACACTTAATTGCAATAGTTTTAAATTGTTGTCGTCGCTGGAAAATTAACACTAAATTAAGTTTATATACTCATCAAGGAGAGGGGCTGCTGCACTTTTCAACTACTTAGAGACACATACAAGTCTCGGAGTCACCAAGTACAATCATACACTCATCGCAAACACAGACACAAACACTGCACATTAATCTTTTTGTTTTTACCCTTTTTCAGCAGCAAAATAGTTGGTTCATGGGAGATTTAAATACTCAATCAATCACACAAACATACATAGATGTGGTGATGCCATCTTGGCCTCATTTACGGAATTACGGCTCCAAAACAGAAATAAATTTCAATGGACATCAACATATTTAAGTCTTAGAGTTTTAGTTTAAATCTTGAAATTGCTAATAGATGCTATTAAACACATAATAAGAACATGCATGATCTTTATTTCAATTTTTTGCAACACTAAAAGTTGTCAAATTTCATGGTTTTGAAAGCTTTTGTTCCCAAAAGAACACATTTAAATGGTAAAATTACCTTGAATCCTTGTAGGAATCTTATGTTTGATGCTTGCTTTGATGTTTTCTTGATTTGGTTGAAATCTTTGTGATGAATCAAAGAAACTTGTAGGTATCTTGAGTGAGAATGATATGCTTTTCTTTTTCTTTGGCTTTGTTAAAAATGAGCAGGCAACAAGGATTTTAAGGATTTATATAACTCAAGTTTGATTTTTCACATTTTTGGCCTCAAAGTTATTTTTATTTCATTCCTTCTCTTTTAATTTATCATCTATTAATTTTGACTTTACAATTTGTATGATTAACATATGTAACTTAATTATGACTTCCATCAACTTCAAATAAGAACTGCAATGCAATTAAACTTACATTCAACTTATTATTTAACGCTAAACTTGCTAATTTACATTAATTAAAGTTTGGGTTGTTACAATATGAAACTTTCAAGATCAGTTCTAATAACCAAGACGCACACTCGATCAAGATATTACACCAATTAGTCCACTACAAAAAAGATTTTGATCTTGAATCCGTGAGTTTTCAAAATCCTCGAAAAATGCAAGAAAAAAATCACCAAATTGTTTTAATTCTTGTTTTGGCTCAGATATCAATTGTTAATCACAGAATGGATACTAAGAACAACAATTTAATCGATTATATGCAACAACAATTTAAATCACAGAGAGAGAAATGACAATCTTGTATATCAACGACACAGTTCTCGATTTACAAAAGTGACTTACAATTAAACACATAGAAAGTATTTATAGTCTAAACTAAAACTCTTATGAAATTACAAATCAACCCCTGAACTTTACAAAATAAACATTACCCCCAACAATTGTGTCATTATTAAAAATCAAGCTTTTAATTATTTTGATTAGCGCCACCAAATCACTCCATAAGAATATAGGATAATTTATCTATCACATTTAAATTACATGCAGGGGCAGACCTAGGTTATTGGGATGGGAGTCAAATGACCCCAATAAATTTTTTTACGTGATATATATAGTCGAAAATATTTCAATCCTGATAATTTTTGAAGTTCGACCCCTATATCCTTGATACTTTTGTAAATTTTATATGTAAAAAATTAGTTGTAAAATCTAAGGCAATATAAAAAAATATAATATTTTGTTACCTGTTTAACAAATAATTTAAATATACATGCATTGAGTTTGTTTCTTCAATTATTAAGTTAATTCAATTTGTTAGAATATGTTTTTGATTGATGAAATATCAAAGTCTAGGGACTGTTTTTGTAATTTCCATAAAGTGTGTAAATATGTATAAATAGTCTTGTTGACTTTCCAATTTAGAAGATCTGTCAGAATATTCCTTTTTGTACGCATTGTAATCATTTGGGAGTAGCAGTACTGTACACGAAGAACATCACCAAAATCATTTTGTAATCATCAAGATCATCAATCGAATCATTTGGTTAGTGTTGATTATATTCTGTGTTCTTATTAATTCTATATAGTTGATTGAATTGGTAGAAACTATTATTGTTAGGCACAAAAAGGCCTCAGTCAAACCTGTTCTACATCTGAGGGGGAGATTTATAATCAAACATGTTGATGCATTTGAAGGTTGAATTTAAGGCCTGTTATATGCCTTATTGATACCTGAAAATGATTTGCAATATCAGTCTAAAGCTGTTCTATATGTTGCATGTGTTGCAACTAAGACAGTTTGTCCAAGCTGCTCTATCTGCTGAACAGGCTGGACATAAACTGTCTACGCTGCTCTACACTGTTGAGCAGCTTGGGCATTTTTAAAGTGTTCTGTTCTTTGTGAACAGAACCTGTTCTTTGTGAACAGGCTAAACACTTTATGGAATACGTTTCCAAGTCATCATGTATTGTTTTTGACTACAAGATCAGTTTACAAAGTCGAAGACAAAGTGGAAAAC
>JAANYP010006487.1:16381-30151 GCA_020465985.1 Centrapalus pauciflorus
CAGCGATGTCTATCATACGTTCCTAACATACAATTAAGAAATCAAGGAACAAGCAGCAGCAGATGTTTCCATACAAGTCAGTAACAATCAACAATAAGTACCCATACATATGCAAGTAAGTAATGCAATCTGTCACTCACAGCGGTCCTGAGCAATACAAGTAATCAAGGAACATGCAACAGTAGTTGTCCAGTTTCAGCAGTGTCTATCATACGTTCCTAGCATACAATTAAATAATCAAGGAACAAGCAGCAGTAGTTGTTTCCATACAAGTCAGTAACAGTCACCAATAAGGACCGAAACATATGCAAGTAAGTAACGCAATCTGTCACTCACAGCGTTCCTGAGCAATGCAAGTAATCAAGGAACATGCAACAGCAGTTGTCCAATTTCAGCAGTGTCTATAATACGTTCCTAACATACAATTAAGTAATCAAGGAACAAGTAGCAGCAGATGTTTCCATACAAGTCAGTAACAATCACCAATAAGTACCAAAACATATGCAAGTAAGAAATGTAATCTGTCAGTTACACTAGTCCTGAGCAATGCAAGTAATCAAGGAACATGCAGCAGCAGTTGTCCAGTTTCAGCAGTGTCTATCATACATTGCTAACATACAATTAAGTAATCAAGGAACAAGCAGCAGCAGATGTTTCCATACAAGTCAGTATCGATCACCAATAAGTACCGAAACAAATGCAAGTAAGTAATGCAATCTGTCACTCACAGCGGTCTTGAGCAACGCAAGTAGTCAAGGGGAACATGCAGCAGCAGTTGTCCAGTTTCAACAGTGTCTATCATACTTTTCTAACATACAATTAAGTAATCAAGGAACAAGCAGCAGCAGATGTTTCCATACAACTCAGTAACAATCACCAATAAGTACCGAAAGATATGCAAGTAAGTAATGCAATCTGTCACTCACAGCGGTCCTGAGCAATACAAGTAATCAAGGAACATGCAGCAGCAGTTGTCCAGTTTCAGCAGTGTCTATCATACGTTCCTAACATACAATTAAGAAATCAAGGAACAAGCAGCAGCAGATGCTTTCATACAAGTCAGTTACAATCAACAATAAGTACCCATACATATGCAAGTAAGTAATGCAATCTGTCACTCACAGCGGTCCTGAGCAATACAAGTAATCAAGGAACATGCAACAGTAGTTGTCCAGTTTCAGCAGTGTCTATCATACGTTCCTAGCATACAATAAAATAATCAAGGAACAAGCAGCAGCAAATGTTTCCATACAAGTCAGTAACAGTCACCAATAAGGACCGAAACATATGCAAGTAAGTAACGCAATCTGTCACTCACAGCGTTCCTGAGCAATGCAAGTAATCAAGGAACATGCAGCAGCAGTTGTCCAATTTCAGCAGTGTCTATCATACGTTCCTAACATACAATTAAGTAATCAAGGAACAAGTAGCAGCAGATGTTTCCATACAAGTCAGTAACAATCACCAATAAGTACCAAAACATATGCAAGTAAGAAATGTAATCTGTTTGTTACACTAGTCCTGAGCAATGCAAGTAATCAAGGAACATGCAGCAGCAGTTGTCCAGTTTCAGCAGTGTCTATCATACATTGCTAACATACAATTAAGTAATCAAGGAACAAGCAGCAGCAGATGTTTCCATTCAAGTCAGTATCGATCACCAATAAGTACCGAAACAAATGCAAGTAAGTAATGCAATCTGTCACTCACAGCGGTCTTGAGCAACGCAAGTAGTCAAGGGGAACATGCAGCAGCAGTTGTCCAGTTTCAGCAGTGTCTATCATACGTTCCTAACATACAATTAAGTAATCAAGGAACAAGCAGCAGCAGATGTTTCCATACAACTCAGTAACAATCACCAAAAAGTACCGAAACATACGCAAGTAAGTAATGCAATCTGTCACTCACAGCGGTCCTGAGCAATACAAGTAGTCAAGGAACATGCTGCAGCAGTTGTCCAGTTTCAGAAGTGTCCATCATACGTTCCTAACATACAATTAAGTAATCAAGGAACAAGCAGCAACAGATGTTTCCATACAAGTCTATAACATTCACCAATAAGTACCGAAACATATGCAAGAAAGTAATGCAATATGTTAATCACAGCGATCGTGAGCAATGCAAGTAGTCAAGGAACATGCAACAGTTGTCCAGTTTCAGCAATGTCTATAATATGTTCCTAACATACAATTAAGTAAACAAGGAACAAGCAGCAGCAGATGTTTCCATACAAGTAAGTAACAATCACCAATAAGTACTGAAACATATGCAAGTAAGTAACGCAATCTGTCACTCACAGCGATCCTGAGCAATGCATGTAATCAAGGAACATGCAGCAGCAGTTGTCCAGTTTCAGCAGTGTCTATCTTACGTTCCTAACATACAATTAACTAATCAAGGAACAAGCAGCAGCAGATGTTTCCATACAAGTCAGTAACAATCACCAATAAGTACCAAAACATATGCAAGTAAGAAACGTAATCTGTCACTCACACCGTTCCTGAGCAATGCAAGTAATCAAGAAACATGCAGCAGCAGTTGTCCAGTTTCAGCAGTGTCTATCATATGTTGCTAACATACAATTAAGTAATCAAGGAACAAGGAGCAGCAGATGTTTCCATACAAGTCAGTATCGATCACTAATAAGTACCGAAACAAATGCAAGTAAGTAATGCAATCTGTCACTCACAGCAGTCCTGAGCGATGCAAGTAGTCAAGGGGAACATGCAGCAGCAGTTATCCAGTTTCAGCAGTGTCTGTCATACGTTCCTAACATACAATTAAGTAATAAAGGAACAAGCAGCAGCAGATGTTTCCATACAAGTCAGTAACAGTCACCAATAAGTCTCAAAACATATGCAAGTAAGTAACGCAATCTGTCACTCACAACGTTCCTGAGCAATGCAAGTAATCAAGGAACATGCAGCAGCAGTTGTCCAATTTCAGCAGTGTCTATCATACGTTCCCAACATACAATTAAGTAATCAAGGAACAAGTAGCAGCAGATGTTTCCATACAAGTCAGTAACAATCACCAATAAGTACCAAAACATATGCAAGTAAGAAATGTAATTTGTCACTTACACTAGTCCTGAGCAATGCAAGTAATTAAGGAACATGCAGCAGCAGTTGTCCAGTTTCAGCAGTGTCTATCATACGTTGCTAACATACAATTAAGTAATCAAGGAACAAGCAGCAGCAGATGTTTCCATACAACTCAGTAACAATCACCAATAAGTACCGAAACATATGCAAGAAAGTAATGCAATATGTCAATCACAGCGGTCCTGAGCAATACAAGTAATCAAGGAACATGCTGCAGTAGTTGTCCAGTTTCATAAGTGTCCATCATACGTTCCTAACATACAATTAAGTAATCAAGGAACAAGCAGCAGCAGATGTTTCCATACAAGTCTATAACATTCACCAATAAGTACCGAAACATATGCAAGAAAGTAATGCAATATGTCAATCACAGCGATCGTGAGGAATGCAAGTAGTCAAGGAACATGCAACAGTTGTCCAGTTTCAGCAATGTCTATAATATGTTCCTAACATACAATTAAGTAAACAAGGAACAAGCAGCAGCAGATGTTTCCATACAAGTAAGTAACAATCACCAATAAGTACCGAAACATATGCTAGTAAGTAACGCAATCTGTCACTCACAGCGATCCTGAGCAATGCATGTAATCAAGGAACATGCAGCAGCAGTTGTCCAGTTTCAGCAGTGTCTATCTTACGTTTCTAACATACAATTAAGTAATCAAGGAACAAACAGCAGCAAATGTTTCCATACAAGTCAGTATCAATCACCAATATGTACCGAAACAAATGCAAGTAAGTAATGCAATCTGTCACTCACAGCAGTCCTGAGCAATGCAAGTAGTCAAGGGGAACATGCAGCAGCAGTTGTCCAGTTTCAGCAGTGTCTATCATACAATTAAGTAATCAAGGAACAAGCAGCAGCAAATGTTTCAATACAAGTCAGTAACAATCACCAATAAGTACCGAAACATATGCAAGTAAGTAATGCAATCTGTCACTCACAGCGGTCCTGAGCAATACAAGTAATCAAGGAACAATGGTTGCAGCCAGACTTGTCCAGTTCAGCAGTAAGTGTCCATCATTACTCCTAACATATCAATTAAGTAATTCAAAGGAAACATAGCAGCAGCAGATGTTTCCATACAAGTCAGTAACAATCACCAATAAGTACCGAAACATATGCAAGTAAGTAATGCAATCTGTCACTCATAGCTGTCCTGAGCAATGCAAGTAATCAAGGAACATGCTGCAGCAGTTGTCCAGTTTCAGCAGTGTCCATCATACGTTCCTAACATACAATTAAGTAATCAAGGAACAAGCAGCAGCAGATGTTTCCATACAAGTCAGTAACAATCACAAATAAGTACCGAAACATATGCAAGTAAGTAAGGCAATCTGTCACTCATAGCTGTCCTGAGCAATGCAAGTAATCAAGGAACATGCAGCAGTTGTAGTCCAGTTTCAGCAGTGTCTATCGTACGTTCCTGACATGCAATTAAGTAATCAAGGAACAAGAAGCAGCAGATGTTTCCATACAAGTAAGTAACAATTACCAATAAGTACCGAAACATATGCAAGTAAGTAACACAATCTGTCACTCACAGCGGTCCTGAGCAATGCAAGTAATCAAGGAACATGCAACAGCAGTTGTCCAGTTTCAGCAGTGTCCATCATACGTTCCTAACATACAATTAAGTAATCAATGAACATGCAGCAGCAGATGTTTCCATACAAGTCAGTAACAATCAACAATAAGAATCGAAACATATGCAAGTAAGTAAGGCAATCTGTCACTCACAGCGTTCCTGGAAATGCAAGTAATCAAGGAACATGCAGCAGCAGTTGTCCAATTTCAGTAGTGTCTATCATACGTTCCTAACATAGAATTAAGTAATCAAGGAACAAGCAGTAGCAGATGTTTCCATACAAGTCAGTAAAAATCACCAATAAGTACCAAAACATATGCAAGTAAGAAACGCAATCTGTCACTCACACTACTCCTGAGCAATGCAAGTAATCAAGGAACATGCAGCAGCAGTTGTCCAGTTTAAGCAGTGGCTATCATACGTTCCTAACATACAATTAAGTAATCAAGGAACAAGCAGCAGCAGATGTTTCCATACAAGTCAGTAACAATCACCAATAAGTACCAAAACATATGCAAGTAAGAAATGTAATCTGTCACTCACACTAGTCCTAAGCAATGAAAGTAATCAAGGAACATGCAGCAGCAGTTGTCCAGTTTCAGCAGTGTCTATCATACGTTGCAAACATACAATTAAGTAATCAAGGAACAAGCAGCAGCAGATGTTTCCATACAAGTCAGTAACAATCACCAATAAGTACCGAAACATATGCAAGTAAATAATGCAATCTGTCACTCACAGCGGTCCTGAGCAATACAAGTAATCAAGGAACATGCAGCAGTTGTAGTCCAGTTTCAGCAGTGTCTATCGTACGTTCCTGACATACAATTAAGTAATCAAGGAACAAGAAGCAGCAGATGTTTCCATACAAGTAAGTAACAATTACCAATAAGTACTGAAACATATGCAAGTATGTAACGCAATCTGTCACTCACAGCGGTCCTGAGCAATGCAAGTAATCAAGGAACATGCAACAGCAGTTGTCCAGTTTCAGCAGTGTCCATCATACGTTCCTAACATACAATTAAGTAATCAAGGAACAAGCAGCAGCAGATGTTTCCATACAAGTCAGTAACAATCAACAATAAGAATCGAAACATATGCAAGTAAGTAAGGCAATCTGTCACTCACAGCGTTCCTGGAAATGCAAGTAATCAAGGAACATGCAGCAGCAGTTGTCCAATTTCAGTAGTGTCTATCATACGTTCCTAACATAGAATTAAGTAATCAAGGAACAAGCAGCAGCAGATGTTTCCATACAAGTCAGTAAAAATCACCAATAAGTACCAAAACATATGCAAGTAAGAAACGCAATCTGTCACTCACACTACTCCTGAGCAATGCAAGTAATCAAGGAACATGCAGCAGCAGTTGTCCAGTTTAAGCAGTGTCTATCATACGTTCCTAACATACAATTAAGTAATCAAGGAACAAGCAGCAGCAGATGTTTCCATACAAGTCAGTAACAATCACCAATGAGTACCAAAACATATGCAAGTAAGAAATGTAATCTGTCACTCACACTAGTCCTAAGCAATGCAAGTAATCAAGGAACATGCAGCAGCAGTTGTCCAGTTTCAGCCGTGTCTATCATACGTTGCAAACATACAATTAAGTAATCAAGGAACAAGCAGCAGCAGATGTTTCCATACAAGTCAGTAACAATCACCAATAAGTACCAAAACATATGCAAGTAAGAAACGCAATCTGTCACTCACACTACTCCTGAGCAATGCAAGTAATCAAGGAACATGCAGCAGCAGTTGTCCAGTTTAAGCAGTGTCTATCATACGTTCCTAACATACAATTAAGTAATCAAGGAACAAGCAGCAGCAGATGTTTCCATACAAGTAAGTAACAATTACCAATAAGTACCGAAACATATGCACGTAAGTAACGCAATCTGTCACTCACAGCGGTCCTGAGCAATACAAGTAATCAAGGAACATGCAACAGCAGTTGTCCAGTTTCAGCAGTGTCCATCATACGTTCCTAACATACAATTAAGTAATCAAGGAACAAGCAGCAGCAGATGTTTCCATACAAGTCAGTAACAATCACCAATAAGAACCGAAACATATGCAAGTAAGTAAGGCAATCTGTCACTCACAGCGTTCCTGGAAATGCAAGTAATCAAGGAACATGCAGCAGCAGTTGTCCAATTTCAGCAGTGTCTATCATACGTTCCTAACATAGAATTCAGTAATCAAGGAACAAGCAGCAGCAGATGTTTCCATACAAGTCAGTAACAATCACCAATAAGTACCAAAACATATGCAAGTAAGAAACGCAATCTGTCACTCACACTAGTCCTGAGCAATGCAAGTAATCAAGGAACATGCAGCAGCAGTTGTCCAGTTTCAGCAGTGTCTATCATACGTTGCTAACATACAATTAAGTAATCAAGGAACAAGCAGCAGCAGATGTTTCCATACAAGTCAGTAACAATCACCAATAAGTACCGAAACATATGCAAGTAAATAATGCAATCTGTCACTCACAGCGGTCCTGAGCAATACAAGTAATCAAGGAACACGCTGCGGCAGTTGTCCAGTTTCAGCAGTGTCCATCACACGTTCCTAACATACAATTAAGTAATCAAGGAACAAGCAGCAGCAGATGTTTCCATACAAGTCAGTAACAATCACCAATAAGTACCGAAACATATGCAAGTAAGTAACGCAATCTGTCACTCACAGCGGTCCTGAGCAATGCAAGTAATCAAGGAACATGCAGCAGCAGTTGTCCAGCTTCAGCAGTGTCCATCATACGTTCCTAACATACATTTAAGTAATCAAGGAACAAGCAGCAGCAGATGTTTCCATACAAGTAAGTAACAATCACCAATAAGTACCGAAACATATGCAAGTAAGTAACGCAATCTGTCACTCACAGCGGTCCTGAGCAATGCAAGTAATCAAGGAACATGCAGCAGCAGTTGTCCAGCTTCAGCAGTGTCCATCATACGTTCCTAACATACAATTAAGTAATCAAGGAACAAGCAGCAGCAGATGTTTCCATACAAGTCAGTAACAATCACCAATAAGTACCGAAACATATGCAAGTAAGTAAGGCAATCTTTCACTCATAGCTGTCCTGAGGAATGCAAGTAATCAAGGAACATGCAGCAATTGTAGTCCAGTTTCAGCATTGTCTATCGTACGTTCCTCACTTACAATTAAGTAATCAAGCAACAAGAAGCAGCAGATGTTTCCATACAAGTAAGTAACAATTAACAATAAGTACCGAAACATATGCAACTAAGTAACGTAATCTGTCACTCACAGCGGTCCTGAGCAATGCAAGTAATCAAGGAACATGCAACAGCAGTTGTCCAGTTTCAGCGGTGTCCATCATACGTTCCTAACATACAATTAAGTAATCAAGGAACAAGCAGCAGCAGATGTTTCCATACAAGTCAGTTACAATCACCAATAAGTACCGAAACATATGCAAGTAAGTAAGGCAATCTGTCACTCATAGCTGTCCTGAGCAATGCAAGTAAGCAAGGAACATGCAGCAGTTGTAGTCCAGTTTCAGCAGTGTCTATCGTACGTTCCTGACATACAATTAAGTAATCAAGGAACAAGAAGCAGCAGATGTTTCCATACAAGTGAGAACAATTACCAATAAGTACCGAAACATATGCAAGTAAGTAACGCAATCTGTCACTCACAGCGGTCCTGAGCAATGCAAGTAATCAAGGAACATGCAACAGCAGTTGTCCAGTTTCAGCAGTGTCCATCATACGTTCCTAACATACAATTAAGTAATCAAGGAACAAGCAGCAGCAGATGTTTCCATACAAGTCAGTAACAATGACCAATAAGTACCGAAACATATGCAAGTAAGTAAGGCAATCTGTCACTCATAGATGTCCTGAGGAATGCAAGTAATCAAGGAACATGCAGCAATTGTAGTCCAGTTTCAGCATTGTCTATCGTACGTTCCTCACTTACAATTAAGTAATCAAGCAACAAGAAGCAGCAGATGTTTCCATACAAGCAAGTAACAATTAACAATAAGTACCGAAACATATGCAACTAAGTAACGCAATCTGTCACTCACAGCGGTCCTGAGCAATGCAAGTAATCAAGGAACATGCAACAGCAGTTGTCCAGTTTCAGCGGTGTCCATCATACGTTCCTAACATACAATTAAGTAATCAAGGAACAAGCAGCAGTAGATGTTTCCATACAAGTCAGTTACAATCACCAATAAGTACCGAAACATATGCAAGTAAGTAAGGCAATCTGTCACTCATAGCTGTCCTGAGCAATGCAAGTAATCAAGGAACATGCAGCAGTTGTAGTCCAGTTTCAGCAGTGTCTATCGTACGTTCCTGACATACAATTAAGTAATCAAGGAACAAGAAGCAGCAGATGTTTCCATACAAGTGAGAACAATTACCAATAAGTACCGAAACATATGCAAGTAAGTAACGCAATCTGTCACTCACAGCGGTCCTGAGCAATGCAAGTAATCAAGGAACATGCAACAGCAGTTGTCCAGTTTCAGCAGTGTCCATCATACGTTCCTAACATACAATTAAGTAATCAAGGAACAAGCAGCAGCAGATGTTTCCATACAAGTCAGTAACAATCACCAATAAGTACCGAAACATATGCAAGTAAGTAAGGCAATCTGTCACTCATAGCTGTCCTGAGCATTGCAAGTAATCAAGGAACATGCAGCAGTTGTAGTCCAGTTTCAGCAGTGTCTATCGTACGTTCCTGACATACAATTAAGTAATCAAGGAACAAGAAGCAGCAGATGTTTCCATACAAGTAAGTAACAATTACCAATAAGTATTGAAACATATGCAAGTAAGTAACGCAATCTGTCACTCACAGCGGTCCTGAGCAATGCAAGTAATCAAGGAACATGCAACAGCAGTTGTCCAGTTTCAGCAGTGTCCATCATACGTTCCTAACATACAATTAAGTAATCAAGGAACAAGCAGCAGCAGATGTTTCCATACAAGTCAGTAACAATCACCAATAAGTACCGAAACATATGCAAGTAAGTAAGGCAATCTGTCACTCATAGCTGTCCTGAGCAATGCAAGTAATCAAGGAACATGCAGCAGTTGTAGTCCAGTTTCAGCAGTGTCTATCGTACGTTCCTGACCTACAATTAAGTAATCAAGGAACAAGAAGCAGCAGATGTTTCCATACAAGTGAGAACAATTACCAATAAGTACCGAAACATATGCAAGTAAGTAACGCAATCTGTCACTCACAGTGGTCCTGAGCAATGCAAGTAATCAAGGAACATGCAACAGCAGTTGTCCAGTTTCAGCAGTGTCCATCATACGTTCCTAACATACAATTAAGTAATCAAGGAACAAGCAGCAGCAGATGTTTCCATACAAGTCAGTAACAATCACCAATAAGTACCGAAACATATGCAAGTAAGTAAGGCAATCTGTCACTCATAGCTGTCCTGAGCATTGCAAGTAATCAAGGAACATGCAGCAGTTGTAGTCCAGTTTCAGCAGTGTCTATCGTACGTTCCTGACATACAATTAAGTAATCAAGGAACAAGAAGCAGCAGATGTTTCCATACAAGTAAGTAACAATTACCAATAAGTATTGAAACATATGCAAGTAAGTAACGCAATCTGTCACTCACAGCGGTCCTGAGCAATGCAAGTTATCAAGGAACATGCACCAGCAGTTGTCTAGTTTCAGCAGTGCCTATCATACGTTCCTAACATACAATTAAGTAATCAAGGAACTAGCAGCAGCAGATGTTTCCATACAAGTCAGTAACAATCACCAATAAGTACCGAAACATATGAAAGTAAGTAATGCAATTTGTCACTCATAGCGGTCCTGAGCAATACAAGTAATCAAGGAACATGTTGCAGCAGTTGTCCAGTTTCAGCAGTGTCCATCATACGTTCCTAACATACAATTAAGTAATCAAGGAACAAGCAGCAGCAGATGTTTCCATAAAAGTTAGTAACAATCACCAATAAGTACCGAAACATATGCAAGTAAGTAACGCAATCTGTCACTCACTGTGGTCCTGAGCAATGCAAGTAGTCAAGGGGAACATGCAGCAGCAGTTGTTCAGTTTCAGCAGTGTCTATCATACGTTCCTAACATACAATTAAGTAATCAAGGAAAAGCAGCAGCAGATGTTTCCATACAAGTCAGTATCGATCACCAATAAGTACCAAAACATATGCAAGTAAGAAATGTAATCTGTCACTCACACTAGTCCTGAGCAATGCAAGTAATCAAGGAACATGCAGCAGCAGTTGTCCAGTTTCAGCAGTGTCCATCATACGTTCCTAACATACAATTAAGTAATCAAGGAACAAGCAGCAGCAGATGTTTCCATACAAGTCAGTAACAATCACCAATAAGTACCGAAACATATGCAAGTAAGTAAGGCAATCTGTCACTCATAGCTGTCCTGAGGAATGCAAGTAATCAAGGAACATGCAGCAATTGTAGTCCAGTTTCAGCATTGTCTATCGTACGTTCCTCACTTACAATTAAGTAATCAAGCAACAAGAAGCAGCAGATGTTTCCATACAAGTAAGTAACAATTAACAATAAGTACCGAAACATATGCAACTAAGTAACGCAATCTGTCACTCACAGCGGTCCTGAGCAATGCAAGTAATCAAGGAACATGCAACATCAGTTGTCCAGTTTCAGCGGTGTCCATCATACGCTCCTAACATACAATTAAGTAATCAAGGAACAAGCAGCAGTAGATGTTTCCATACAAGTCAGTTACAATCACCAATAAGTACCGAAACATATGCAAGTAAGTAAGGCAATCTGTCACTCATAGCTGTCCTGAGCAATGCAAGTAATCAAGGAACATGCAGCAGTTGTAGTCCAGTTTTAGCAGTGTCTATCGTACGTTCCTGACATACAATTAAGTAATCAAGGAACAAGAAGCAGTAGATGTTTCCATACAAGTGAGAACAATTACCAATAAGTACCGAAACATATGCAAGTAAGTAACGCAATCTGTCACTCACAGCGGTCCTGAGCAATGCAAGTAATCAAGGAACATGCAACAGCAGTTGTCCAGTTTCAGCAGTGTCCATCATACGTTCCTAACATACAATTAAGTAATCAAGGAACAAGCAGCAGCAGATGTTTCCATACAAGTCAGTAACAATCACCAATAAGTACCAAAACATATGCAAGTAAGAAATGTAGTCTGTCACTCACACCGGTCCTGAGCAATGCAAGTAATCAAGGAACATGCAGCAGTAGTTGTCCAGGTTTAGTAGTGTCTATCTTATGTTGCTAACATACAATTAAGTAATCAAGGAACAAGCAGCAGCAGATGTTTCAATACAAGTCAGTATCAATCACCAATAGGTACCGAAACAAATGCAAGTAAGTAACGCAATCTGTCACTCACAGTGGTCCTGAGCAATGCAAGTAGTCAAGGGGAACATGCAGCAGCAGTTGTCCTGTTTCAGCAGTGTCTATCATACGTTTCTAACATACAATTAAGTAATCAAGGAAAAGCAGCAGCAGATGTTTCCATACAAGTCAGTAACAATCACCAATAAGTACCAAAACATATGCAATTAAGAAATGTAATTTGTCACTCACACCGGTCCTGAGCAATGCAAGTAATCAAGGAACATGCTGCAGCAGTTGTCCAGTTTCAGTAGCGTCCATCATACGTTCCTGACATACAATTAAGTAATCAAGGAACAAGCAACAGCAGATGTTTCCATACAAGTCAGTAACAATCACCAATAAGTACCGAAACATATGCAAGTAAGTAATGCAATCTGTCACTCATAGCGGTCCTGAGCAATGCAAGTAATCAAGGAACATGCAGCAGTAGTAGTCCAGTTACGGTAGTGTCTATCGTACGTTCCTGACATACAATTAAGTAATCAAGGAACAAGAAGCAGCAGATGTTTCCATACAAGTAAGTAACAATCACCAATAAGTACCGAAACATATGAAAGTAAGTAACGCAATCTGTCACTCACAGCGGTCCTGATCAATGCAAGTAATCAAGCAACATGCAGCAACAGTTGTCCAGTTTCAGCAGTGTCTATCATACGTTCCTAACATAAAATTAAGTAATCAAGGAACAAGCAGCAGCAGATGTTTCCATACAAGTCAGTAACAATCACCAATAGGTACCGAAACAAATGCAAGTAAGTAACGCAATCTGTCACTCACAGTGGTCCTGAGCAATGCAAGTAGTCAAGGGGAACATGCAGCAGCAGTTGTTCAGTTTCAGCAGTGTCTATCATACGTTTCTAACATACAATTAAGTAATCAAGGAACAAGCAGCAGCAGATGTTTCAATACAAGTCAGTATCAATCACCAATAGGTACCGAAACAAATGCAAGTAAGTAACGCAATCTGTCACTCACAGTGGTCCTGAGCAATGCAAGTAGTCAAGGGGAACATGCAGCAGCAGTTGTCCTGTTTCAGCAGTGTCTATCATACGTTTCTAACATACAATTAAGTAATCAAGGAAAAGCAGCAGCAGATGTTTCCATACAAGTCAGTAACAATCACCAATAAGTACCAAAACATATGCAATTAAGAAATGTAATTTGTCACTCACACCGGTCCTGAGCAATGCAAGTAATCAAGGAACATGCTGCAGCAGTTGTCCAGTTTCAGTAGCGTCCATCATACGTTCCTGACATACAATTAAGTAATCAAGGAATAGGCAACAGCAGATGATTCCATACAAGTCAGTAACAATCACTAATAAGTACCGAAACATATGCAAGTAAGTAATGCAATCTGTCACTCATAGCGGTCCTGAGCAATGCAAGTAATCAAGGAACATGCAGCAGTAGTAGTCCAGTTTTGGTAGTGTCTATCGTACGTTCCTGACATACAATTAAGTAATCAAGGAACAAGAAGCAGCAGATGTTTCCATACAAGTAAGTAACAATCACCAATAAGTACCGAAACTTATGAAAGTAAGTAACGCAATCTGTCACTCACAGCGGTCCTGAGCAATGCAAGTAATCAAGGAACATGCAGCAGCAGTTGTCCAGTTTCAGCAGTGTCTATCATACGTTCCTAACATACAATTAAGTAATCAAGGAACA
>JAANYP010006488.1:0-12500 GCA_020465985.1 Centrapalus pauciflorus
TTTTATCGGCGGTTTATTAAAGATTTCTCATTAATTGCCCGTCCCATGACAAGACTATTGGAAAAGGATGCCACATTCGATTTTGATGATTCATGTGTGCATGCCTTTGATACTTTGAAGGAATTGCTTGTTTCTGCCCCCATCATGGTGGCCCCCCATCATGGTGGCTCCAGATTGGGAGTTACCATTTGAGCTGATGTGTGATGCCAGCGATTATGCTGTGGGGGCAGTATTGGGACAAAGAAAGGAAAATCGTTTTCATGTTATATACTATGCTAGCAAGACTCTCACTGATGCTCAGCGAAATTATACTACTACTGAGAAAGAGCTGCTAGCAATAGTATATGCATTTGAGAAGTTTAGGTCTTATCTGATTCTCTCAAAGACAGTGGTTTTTACCGATCACTCTGCTTTGAGATATCTCTTTCAGAAGCAAGATGCCAAGCCCCGTCTGATTCAATGGATTCTGCTCCTTCAGGAGTTTGACATCGAAATCAAAGACAAACGTGGGGCCGAGAACTTAGCTGCCGACCACCTAAGCCGTTTAGAGAATCCTTCACTTCTTCCTCTTGATGATTCTGCAATTAAGGCGTCTTTCCCAGATGAGTCCCTTTGCTCGGCACATACGATTGACGAATGCCCTTGGTTTGCGGACTATCAAACTATCTGGTGGGTAATGTGCTCGTCAAAGGACTAACTCATCAGCAACGAAAGAAATTCTTCAAAGATGTGAAGAATTATTTTTGGGATGACCCTTATCTCTTCCGAGTTTGTGCTGATCAGATTATTCGGCGTTGTGTTCATGGTGATGAGGCTATGCAGATCTTATATGCATCCCACATCGGTCCCACCGGGGGACACCATGGTGCAAATACCACAGCTCGGAAGGTATTTGATGCAAGATTCTACTGGCCTACGATCTTTCAGGATGCTAGGGAGTTTGTGAAAGCATGTGATGCTTGTCAGAGAAGTGGAAACATATCAAATCGCCAAGAGATGCCCCTCAGTACCATTCAGATCTGTGAGATATTCGAAGTGTGGGGTATTGATTTCATGGGACCATTCCCGTCCTCTCGTGGATGTAAGTACATCCTTGTTGCTGTCGACTACGTGTCGAAATGGGTTGAGGCACAGGCGCTCCCCACTAATGACGCACGTGTAGTCGTTTCCTTTCTGCGAAAGCTATTTGCCAGGTTCGGTGCTCCTAAGGCTATCATTAGTGATAGAGGAACACATTTCTGCAATTCACAGTTCTCTAAGGCCTTGGAGAAATATGGAGTTACTCACCGATTAGCGACTCCGTATCATCCGAAAACAAATGGCCAAGCTGAAGTGACCAACCGTGGTCTCAAGCGTATCCTAGAGAGAACAATAGGTGAGCATAGGAGTAGATGGGCTGACAAGCTCGACGACGCGCTTTGGGCATTTAGGACTGCTCACAAAACGCCTACCGGACTTACACCTTATAGGCTAGTTTATGGCAAAGCGTGTCATCTTCCTGTCGAGCTAGAGCATAGGGCATATTGGGCTTTACGTTGGTCTAATTTTGATTTGTCAAGCGCAGGTAATGAAAGGAAGATGCAGCTAAATGAATTGGATGAGCTACGGGAGGACGCCTACACGAATGAGTCGATCTATAAGGCGAGGATGAAGAGACGGCATGATGAGCAGATATCTACCAAGGAATTCAGCATTGGCGACAAGGTGCTATTGTACAATTCACGTCTGAAGTTGTTTCCTGGTAAGCTTAAGTCTCGATGGTCGGGACCATTTACTGTTTCCCAAGTGTTCCCCTATGGGACGGTCGAATTAGAACATTCATCGGGAAATTTTAAAGTAAATGGGCACCGACTAAAGCTCTACACTGATCCATCCATCGAGCAGGTTTGTGAGGCTACATTTAGCCTGGCCCCCGTCTCAGTTTGATTATCTTGGGGCCGAGTCTAGCTGGAGGCTCGAGTTTGCATTCTAGCGCTTGCGGGAGGCACCCCGTCAATAATGATCACTTTATTTTTTTGTTTATTGTTAGCTATGTCTTTTGTTTATGCATGGTCATAAGTTGAAGTCTTTCTTAGGCTAGTTCATTTGAATTCTTATTACATGTCTTTGACTGTTTTCGTTTATATTGGTGTTTGACTGTTTTCACATTAAATAAGTCCCCTTTGTATTGAGTATGTGTCTTAGGATTGCATGCTTGATGTTATTGGTGTTTTCTTCAAAGGTTATAAGCTTAATTTCCTTATTGCAATTGTCTTTTGACTTTTTGAGTCTTGTTTAGCACATTTAAATTCTCAATTACTTGCATTTCGTAGTTTAATTTCTTTTCCTGTTTAGTTTAAATAAACCCTAATCATAGCATCTTTGACTCACTTGGTTCGTTGTTTCGTTATTTCAGGTTTTCGGGTGCTATTTTCAATAAACGTGTGAAGGCTGTTTGACTTTTTAAAAGTCAATCCTGCATTTCCCTTTTCATAAGTCTTTTGCATTTAGTTATTTCATTGTTTTAATTCAAGTGCATTTCATAAATTCTCTTGCTTTTGTTCATTTGGTTTATTCTAGCTATTTGGCAAATGCGGTGAGCTTTAATTTTCTAGTAATTAATTCGCAATCATTGCATGCATTTTCCTTAATTTTAGTCCTAAGTTTCGTTAAAGTTGAGTTGAAATTGAAGTCGCAATAAAAGCTTAAAGTTTTAATCCATATTAGCAGGTTGTTTCCAATCTTGTGTGGGTAATAACTGAGTTGGTTAGGTTATGTAGGTTGAATTTGGAGATTTATATCTCTGGAATTTACTTAAGTCCAACTGATGTAATAATTCTGGAAATCTTCTCATCGCGGCCGCGCTGATGAGAACTCGCCCGCGCTCGAATGAGCGGGAAAAATAAAAATATCTGTTCTCATCGCGGCCGCGCTTGACTGAACGCGACCGCGCTCTCTTTTCTATATAAAGGGGCAGATCGCGGATCATTTTTCTTTTTCCCGCACTCTCTCCTTCTTCTCGCGATTTTCTTTCAGGAGTCAACATTTGCGATTCCAGCTTCAATTCTTACATTTTCCATCGATTTTCTCTTGGATAATCAGGTACGTTTTCGGATTCTTCTTGTACCGTAGATTCTCTCTTGCATTTTCAGTCGCTTTCCATGTCATTTTGAGGATTCTCGAGTTTTTTATTGAATAAAATTGAAATGTTTGTGATTCTTATGTTTTTACTCATTTTTCGTGCTTATTTAGGTGTTTAGTTCTTAATAAATTACTTATGCTGTTTAGTTTAGCCGTTTAATGTTCTTCTTGTTTCAATTTTGGTATGTTTTGAAATCTCTATCCATGTTTGTCTAATTTCTTGTTCAATTAGGGTTTTAGGTTAATGAATTACTCTAGTTTCCTTAGTTTTTAGTTAGATACATGCTTATCTCGGATAAATTGGTGTAATAAATTGGTTTTTGCCTCTGGTTTCGATCTCGGGTGATCGCAGGCTTAGTCTCGGCCGTGTTAGGGAGCGCGGCCGTTCTTGCCATCGCGCCCGCGCCCGCGACCGTAGAAAAAAAATAAAATAAAAAAAAATTCAGTATATAAATAAATCTTTCAATACATAGAGTTTTTATTAATTTTCTTATGCTATTCACATATTTGTTCCCTGTTAGATTTCATTTAGATTTCTATGTTATAATTGTTAGTTAAGCTTCAGTTTAGTTTTAATCTAATTTTAATTCTTAGTTTTGTTGGTTTCCATTTTTAGTTTTAAGTAGTTTAGTTTTTGTTAGTTAGTTTTTAGCGATGTCATATCTTTTAGTTTCTAATTTTTAAGTGTTAGATTCTTAGTTTTGATTTACTTTTTGTCCATTTTATTTTAGGATAGTTTAATTTTTAGTTTAGTTTTTTTTAGTTTTTATTTTCAGGCTACTTTCTTAGTTTAATTTAGTAGTTTATTTCTTCTTATAAGTTTCTCATTTTGAATTTTAGCTTTATTTTAGTTTTTACTTAGGTTTTTATTTTAGTCTTTATTTCAGTTTATTTTCCTTCATTTAGTTTGTTTAGGATTTATTTCGGGTTTTATTTCCTTTTCTTAGGTGCTTTTTAGGATTTCTTCGGTTTGAACTTTAGTTTCTGTTTCCTTTTTAGTTTATGTTATTTTGCTTCGTTTTTAGTTTGTTCTAGTGTTTTCCTTATTTCATATATTTTTAGGCTTTTAGGGGTTATAGTAGTTTATATTTGTCTGCATGATAGCGTGTTTCGTTTATTTTGTCTGTTCTTTTTCTTGCAGATAGCCATGGCTGAGGCTGCTGCTGCTCCCCCGCCCCCTCCCCCTCCTGGTGGTGGTGACGGAGGCCGTCGTCCTCCTGAGGGACCCCATCGATTTCTTATCTTTGGGGACCCAAAGGATAGGGCGAAGCTTTCGCGCCTTGAGGCCAAGGGATTGGTCCCCACGTATGGAGTGGCATGGGGCGCTATGGAGTCGTTAGGCATTGCCTCTCATCTTCGAGGGATCTTGGCGCACCCTCCGATCAGTACTTCCCGACCGCCTGCTTTGCTGCGGCTGCTGGAGATCGACGAGCCAGTGTACCGGGAGCTCGTTTTGGAGTTTTTGTCGACGTATTTTTTTGACGCCACGAGCTCTGATTATGAGGCTACCTCGATCAGCTTTCGCCTAGGTGGCGTCGAGCGTCGTATGTCTCTTCGAGAGTTCGGCGTTCTTTCAGGGCTATATACTGCAGACGAGGTCCGCGACCCAGCGTTTCGTACTGCCGTGCGGGGTCCCGCAGAGGGTTTTTCTGAGGCCGGTTTTTGGACGACCGTCGCTTCAGGTGTGTACAATTCGCACAGCTCGAAGGCTACGGCCTTTCGTGACCCGTTGCTTCGGATCGTTTTTAGGATCATTGCTTCCAGCATCGCGTGCCGGAAGGAGCCGGGCACAGTTTCACATCGAGATCTGATGATGCTTAGCCGACTTCTTGATCGCGATTGTACTATACAGTTTGCCTATTGGCTAGCTGTGTTTTTTGTGGGAGCCGCAGGTCGCGTCAGATCGAGCCCGATGGCTGGAGGTGTTTATATTACGCGGTTGGCGCGTAGCTTGGGTGTTTTTGCTGATGCCGATGTCGAGCAGGGGTTGACAGTTGTTCCGGAGGCGCAGAGGATGATTTTTGGGTCTGACTCGTTGGCGACGATGGGTATGCTGACGGCCGATCGCCGACGTCTCCTGGGTTGGGTTAATCCCGACGCCGTCGAGGAGCATGAGATGGAGCCGCAGGCTGATGAGGCAGAGATTGCCCAGGCGGGCTCGGTAGCTTCACCCCCTCCCGTTACCACTTCCCCATTACCTTCCCAGCCTCCCCTTTCATCCTCTCCTGAGCCTTCCACCTCCGATATGCCCCCCGTTGTTTACCCGATGAGGATTGATGTGTCGACTCCGTTGACTCAGCGCGGTGTCCTTTTTGGCCTCGCAGCTGAGATAGCGGATCACCATCATTTCCTCATCGATTCCGAGTATGCCAGAGCCCACCACCTTCCTCCCCCACCTCCTCCTCGACTTTTCCTTATTCCTTCTTCTTCTTACGTTTATGATTATTCTTCCCCTCTTCTTACCCACCGCCCTCGCCCATTTTCTCCAATGACCTTCCTCCATTCCCCCTTTCTCTGTTCCATCTTCTTCTTCTTTTCCCCCTACCCTCCCATTTGACACCCCTATTGTCCCTACCCCCGCCACTATCACCACTACCCATCCTTACCGTTCTCCACATCGTTCACCTACCGAGTCTGAGCCATTTCAGACAGATATATTTATACAGTCTATTGTCTCTCAGCCTGGTGCTTCCAGCTCTCATACTCGTCGACGGAGTCCGTCCCCAGAGCCTCAGCGTCCTCCGGTCCGCCCTCGTCTTCGCGTGCGATTCGTTCGCAGTCGGGATCCTCCTCCTCCAGAGTAGTGGCAGTTTTACAGCATGGATATTTGTACTTTTCTAGTTTATTTTTGTTGGCATGTATTTATTTACTTTATCGCATGTTTAGTTGTAGTGGTGATGTATTTATTCCGTATTAATTCTTTTATTTCTGTTATGGCTGCTAATGTTTCTTGTGGTTGTTGTGGTTGTGATCAGTCGAGGCCGGACCATGGCAGTGATGTTTGCTGGCATTCAGTTCAGCTTCATCAGTCTAGATCCGCCTGGCAGTTTTCAGCATTTCAGGGAGTTTTTCTGTTCTTATTTATCGCTCATTTCCATACTTGTGCTTATTGATTGACATTGAGGACACTGTCTATTTTAAGTGTGGGGTGGGGTGATAAAATTGGCATTTTTGAGTTGCTTGTCCAAAGTTAGCCTGCTTTAATGCATTTTATGCATTTGAATCTTATACTTAGCAAATTTTCATATTTATCTCTCATTTTGATGTGCGTTAGACTCTTTAGTAATATTGTTCTGTTTAGACTGTATGCGAGACTATAATTGTGAGTTTGATGTTGTTTGAACAATGAGAGACGTTTGATGACATGTTGTGACTTTTTGAACTGAAATAGCATGGATATAACGCATAGTACCCTTTACATTTCTTGCGTGAGATTTTGAGCCATATAACATCATCATTATGCTCATTTTCGTTTGATGTGTGTTTATGCCTGTGTTGACAAATAAAAGTAGAACTTGAGTTTAAATTCATGTCAAAATCACGATTTTTGAAAATTTAGCACACAAATGAAGGCAACTTTAGGATATCCCATTTTTAGCTTTCTTTTGTTCATCTTCACCCTTTTATTTCCCATAGTCACCCTTTTTGAGCCTTTTACCTTTCATTTTCGGTGACACCCCCATTATTAAGCCTTTATTAGCCTTTTTGCTTGCTTTTACCCTTATTTGGGATCTTGGTTGAGAAGCAGCAGTATTTTTTATCTGGATTTGTTTGGTTTACGTTATTGAGCGTTTATGCATATGCTTGAGTATTTTGAGAGTATGTTAGCTTTATGGTGCTCCCCGTTGCTTTTTCATACTGGTCTTTGCTAATCTAAATCGTTGAGCACCGATTTTAGTTATGTATTGACAGTGGTTTTTGAGCTTCGGTCATGACAGCTTATATGGTCTTAGAATCCAAGGATATTATTCTGAGAAAAGCAGAAAGAAAGAAAAGAAATAAAAAAAATATATATATATAAAAAAATAGAAAGAAAAAGAAAAGAAAAGAAATAATAAATTCCTTGGAATTATGATGATTATAATCCAGTTGAGGGATGTTTCGGTACTGTGAATAGATAGCTTTTAGTTTATGTTTTTGAGATTCTTATTTAGTACAGTTTGAATTCTAGTTATGTTTAGCTGCTGTTTCTTTAATCAGATCTTTTCCATTCTTGTTTACACCGATTTTTCCCATATTATCCATTCCCTTAGCCTAAGCCCCCTTACATCCCATAAGTCCTTTATGTGCTAAGCTTTCATACATGTGATGAAGATGTGATTTACTTTCAAGCCTATGCTATTATTGTTGACATTTTTGGCACCGAGTGGATGTTTATGCATATATACACATTAGTCTATACACGTATGAGTGTTGAGTGATATCCTTGTGAGGTGTTAGTTCATGCTGCTAGGTTCGAAAGTATCCGACATGTTATTTCATAGTTTTTGCGTCTCTTGGTTTAGATAGCTCATTCTTGTGATTTTTAGTTTTTATTACTTTCTTTTACGGATCTTTATTGCTATGGAGTCTAGATGCGCGATATATCTGAGAGGTATGTGAAATGATGCTTAGTTTAGGATATTTTTGAGCAGGTTTGCTTGAGGACAAGCAACGCTCAAGTGTGGGGTTATTTGTTATGACATATTTTGTACATATTTTTAGTCATATTTTGCCTCGGATTTGGGTATTTTTGCCTTGAATTGTTTAAATACAACTCTGATTTGTCCATGTTTTGTGTTTCGCAGTTCGAAGGTTGCCTAAAGTGGAAAAGAATGGATTATGGAACCTATTCGTCATATTTACGGGCTAAGCCGACCTTCCTTGGAATTCTGTTGACTTTGACCAAGTTGACCTGATCGCGGCCGCGACCGATTCAGCGCGACCGCGCCGACCTGCGATCAACTGAACTCGCCCATGCTTGTTATCTCGCCCGCGATCCTTTAAGCGCGGCCGCGATCACAGAAAAATATAAAAGTCAGCAGCCGTTTCGTTATTTTTTATGCATATTTTAGACGAACTTTTTCACACATTTTAAGGTGCGATTAGTAGGTGTTTCGTAGTTTTATGTTTTTCAGCTTAGTTTAGGATAGATTAGGAAAGCATTCGGCTAGTAGAGTGGTTCAAGCATTCGGTTGCGGGATTTTCTCGTTTTTCATCCGGATTTTGGTACATTCTTTCCATTTTTACTTCTGAAATTATTATGTTTAGTATAGATCTCGTTATTTCTGTAGTTTTTATCATGATTAGTGAGTAGTTCATCCAAGCACTTGCTTGGTTACGTTTTTACATGGATTAATGAAGTATTTGATGGTTTTGGTTGAAAAGTGTTTGGTTCATTGATGTATTCTCGATTCATACGATTAATATGCGTAAAATCAGAATTGTAGTTGATATTCTCGCAATATTGTGATCATGATTATTGATTATTAAGGCTGATTTTTATAAACTCAATCAAATTTAAGTGGTTTATTAATTGGTTGCTGTTTCTAGCATTATTGTGATTATGAGATGGTGATTAATTAATAAATTGTGAAATCATCGTATGCAAATTAATTCTTAGCAGTATTGTGATTATAGGATTAATTTAATCTTTGATTTCCTTAGAATTGATTGATGTTTATGCGGCTAAATTGAATATTTAGAGTTATTTCCGAGCGCTTGACATGTAGACAGTTTTAATCTCTAAAAGCTAGATTTAGTTGACTTAATTGATCGTAAAAGACATTTATTGTTGATTTTCTCAAATTAATAGAAGATGTCCATGAATTGGTTTTACATCCAAGTTTCAAACTCTTAAGCTTAAAAGATTTTAAACAGTTGGATTTAATTCTAACTTAACTTTCTTTGACCAAAAACATTTTAAGTGTGTTTACACAATTTTACTTCGTTAATCCTAAAAGACGTAATCAAGTGAGTGTTGCTTTTTAATATACATCTGATATAAATCTGTGCTAGCTTTTGGTCTTATAAATTGTCATAATCTGTTAGATAGCATAGTTTAAGTAATTAGAGTTATAAATCATCATCAACCCTTATCAATGGTTAGATATTAGTGATAGTCTTAGTATCGGTATCTCGATCCTTAGTGCCGTTCCCTGAGTTCGATAATTCCCGAGGTCAGCTTCTAGCTAGACTATCTACGACTGGTACACTGCCAGTGGTATTTGGTATAACTTAGGCTTTCTTCATTCTTTGATTTTAATAGCCAAATCCGCGTTAGATCACCATCATCGTTCTCGAAGTTATCATAATTGGTCGCAAGTTTGCATTTTTTAAGACGCTATATATAGAACCAAATTGTGCGTTAAAATCCACAAAAATAGCCGCATTATTTGCATCAAGCATATCTTGATTTATTCCATTTAGTCACTAAACTATTATTTGTACTGATTTAACCCTTAAACTATTTTTGGTTTACACATTCAGTAAATAAACTTTTCTTTACCGTTTTAGCCGTTGAAAATTTTACACATGCATGCATGTGATCACTAATTAAACTATCATATTTTGTACCGTTTTAACCATTAGTTTTATTTATTTTTTCGAAATTAGAATATTAATAAATTAGAGTTTAATCACTAAATCTTCAAAAATAAATTAATAAGATAAATCGTAAAGAGTTGGATGGTAAAAACGGTATTTGGTCTAATGATAGTTTTCAAATGTATTGTGTTTAAAGAATGCTAACAACTAAATGGCCCGGTTTCCTATTGGCAAATTTTGAAATACCTTGTTGTCATCTATAAATGTGTGCAAGTGTAAGTATGTAACCGTGATCACAACGAAAATTAAATATTTATGTATTAATATTTTGAGACAAACAATGAGGTTGTATTTCAAAAAGTTTTACATCAACAAAAATGTTTTCTTATTTTCTTTCACTAAAATAATATTAATATGATTAAAATTTTTATCAAAAAATTAGACCATAAAAATGAGACCAATCATGATATAGTTTTTTTTGAATAATTTACGCGGTATGTTTTTATAAAAAAAATCTATACAATTTTATGGAATATTGGAATTTTTTTCCAATTAACATCTAGTATTGAATATTTAATATTAATATAATATCAAATTGTATATTACATTAAATATTTCAATGTTAATAATAATAAAATTATGTATTCTACATTTAATATCGAATTGAATAGTAAACATTGTATATTTTAAATATTCAATATTATATATGTAATATCGAATTTAAATTGAAATATTATACATTCAACATTGAAGATTGGATATTTAAAATCAAATATTACATGACTCTTTCTATTTATAATTTTTTTTCACATATCTTTTGGTCACATCTTCTTTTGAGACTAATAGAGGTTGTATTTCAAATTATAATATTGTATCAAAATATTAATTCGTTTCAAGTTCAACTTCAATGCATGTTAGAGTTTTAAAACTATTAACTAGGATACGTTTAATACGGTGGAATCGAATCATACAATATTTATATTCATATTTATTAAATGATGAGAACATTGATTATCAGTGAAATTGAATACAGAATTAAATCTAGTGTAAATCTAATTTCTTGATTTCACATTATGAATTTATTGGACTTTCTATTATACGCGCGTAATTTACTATTAATCTAATATTATACTTTTATAGATGACAATAAATTTACTGTTCTATAAAGAATTAAAGTTCTGCGTTTGATCGTTTAATTTCATCTATCTCTCTCTCTCTCTCTCTCTCTCTCTCTCTCTCTCTCTCTCTCACTATATATATATATATATATATATATATATATATATATATATATATATATATATATATATATATATATATATATATATATATATATATATATATATATATATATATATACATATATATATATATATATATATATATACATATATATATATACATATATATATATATATAGGATCATTGCAGAACTTAAAATTGATATAAAACTGTAAAATAATTTCGTCTACAAATTAGATTAATCTAATGGTCTTAATTAAATAGATCAAATGCAAAATTAGTAAAAAATATTTCTATTAATAATTTTTTAATTCATTGCATGGTAAAATTATAAAAGATCGGTAATAGCAAAAAGAGTGACATCGGGCAAAAATATCTCATTTTTTAAATTTAAATAAAAGTTTCATGCTTAACTTTTAGATCAAAAAAATTATACCATAAAAACGAGAGTTTTATACGTTTTAAAACAAAATCGTTAATGATATATATTTCTTGAAAAAATTTTACGTATTTACAGATGAACATTTTATATATCATATCGAGATCATTGAATATCGAATTACCACTATATATCATATATTCAACATTGCATATTATATGTGATTACTATTGTATTTCATATATATATATCATATATTTAACACTGCATATGTATTTAACATAAAATATTTAAAGAATGTGATTACTATTCAGTTCATAATTTGAAATGTGATACACATATTTAATTTTTACATTTATATAGATTGGTCAAAGCGGTTATGATTAATAAGGAGTCAAAATCATAGTCAAAATTGGTGATCAAACTTGGTTGGCTAGAAACTAAAATTAATTAAATGTTAATTGCAGATTTACATTCTTATCATTTATATTAAATTATAATTCTTAGGTCTTTATTGGTTCTATAATACTACATCAAGTTAAGATTCTGCAATAATCTCAACCCTATATATAGAACCTAAATATTGATAATAGCAACAAAAAAAATCATATTTCTTATAATTAAAATAACATTAATATGATTATTTTTAAATCAAAAAAATTATACCATAAAAATGAGAATTTTATTATCTTTAAAACGAGACCGGTCATGATATATTTTTTTCAAAAAAATTTAACGTGATTATTTTTCGTAAAAATGTTTTTACCCAGATGGTCGAATGATATATCATATAATATCATTCAATGTCGAAGTAACAATTTATATCATATATTCAATATTGAATATCATATGTGATTACTATTGTATTTTATATATAATATATATTCAACACTTCATATATATTTAACATTAAATATTTAAACGATGTTATTACTATTATAACTCATAATTCGAGACTTGACATAAATATTCAATGTTTATATTATATATATTTATACATCGATCGGACCATCTATTATATTTTTTTCAAAAAAAAAATTACGTGTTATATACATTTAATATACGATAAAACAATATTTAATGTCGAAGTAATATTATATACCATATACAACGCTGCATATATATTCAATATTATAAAAGTCAAAACAATCATCAAATTTGGTAGTCATACTTGGTGGACCCTTAATTTAATCTTAATGGCATATTTACCATATTATCCCTAGTGTTATACTAT
>JAANYP010006488.1:15000-278685 GCA_020465985.1 Centrapalus pauciflorus
TAAATGATCATACATTACAATTCACAGTTTACAACATGACCTTTACAATATAGAAAGTTTCACAATTCAGAGTTCACACACAGTACATGTTCACAATATAGCTTTTACGATATTGGATAGATTTCATAATTCATATTTATTTGTTCACAATTCATGGTTAACAAATATGTGTTCACAATTCACAATTGATATATTAGAGTATTCACAGTTCACAAATACATGTTCACAAACCATGTATAAGTGGAAGATTTTTGTATTCTTTCACTTAATATATTTTTCGTAAAACTTATATAAAACATAATGTTAAGCTATTAGAAATATCTATCATAAGCTATGTTTTTTTGTATCATATAATTTTACTTGATGCATGTTTATATCAGCAAATAGATCCCACATCAACCACATAAAGACGTTTTGATAGGTGAGCGATTGCTATAAAATAAGAACGACCGGTTATCATTGCCTCCACATCTTCACAGTCTCGAACTAAAAAGAGAGTGTTATATAATATATGAAACATATTTTTTCATATTATTTTCCTTTTTGGTATTTTTCATACTATTACAAATTCATTATGTTGTTGATTGCATTTTACTAATTTCTTTTTATTTTTATTTATTTCTTAAGCCTTTTGTACCTTCTCTTATACATTTGCATTCTTTGTAGGTAACAAATCATGAGAATAAAACGAATGATGAATTCACGTTCAAATGTAACACCCCTCCCCGGTCCCGGAAATGCCACGTCAATACAATATCATAGGTAGCAATAACGCAACGGATCCATAACGCACGTGTCATAGGATAATGCAGATTACGGTTAATTAAAACTTTAAACTTCATACATAATAACCCATGATTACATTTCATAATCCCATATAACAAAACACATAATCCCGATCACTAATACATTGTTCTATACAGACACAAAACCATCACAGATCTTCAATCTATCTCGGATCTACCTCGGCTGTGGCTGCGGTCCTTTCTGATTCCCTGAACATGTTAGACTCGATAACGTGAGCTATAAAGCCCGTGAGCACGCGAGGGTTGACACTGCACATAAGCACATAACACACAATCCCTGCCCCTGTCCCTGTCCCGATAGCCCAACACACATCTCAGGTATAAGGCACAAGTATGAGATCGGAGTACACATAGCCCTGCGGGGACCCCTCCCCGGTGGACACATTGCACACAGCAATGGTCGGTAACACCCTGTAGCACGGAAGCTACCCGGCTACAGGCCCTGCCGTATATATACGCCCCAAGGACTTGTAAGGGACAGTCAACCCGCGCGATTCCCCTTCGCGACTTATCGTCCGTATGGAACTCATCACGGACCCCTGAACCGATCTCGCATCTCATACATAACACGTATAAGGAATAGAGCATACCTGTGGTTCACGTCCCTGTCCCGCATAGATATAACACGCACAATATAGCTATTCAACTATAACGTAAAGGATGGCGCGCGTTTTAGAAAACGTCTCGAGTACTCACCTGACTGGTTTCCCGAAGTCTGAGCACCCTGATCGAATCCGGCCCGATGTCCGCTGGTCCCTGTAATCACACGGATAGCCCAGGAATTAAACACAATTCCCAATTAACACAAAGCACATTGACTTGAGCTCAATCCGAACCCGACAATCCCACGAAACCGAAACTCGACCGATACCCGAAACCCGACTCAACTTGACTCAAAACAATCTCAAACAATACCCCAAACATATGCAAAACCCATTCGAGCAATCCCGACACTGAACCGACCCAAACTCATTTCACTAGGCAATTTTCGGATTTCTCCAACAGGTTAATGGTCGCGCCGCGGACCCTCTGGTGGTCGCGCCGCGACATCGCGAAACCCTCAGCTCTGCCCTGCGATTTTCATGGCTGTCCAGGAGTACACAACTCCTTACATACACGAATTCAACTTCAAATAAGCATACAAAACCACACATAACTGGTTCTTATAAGTTTTCAAACCAATTCCCCAATTCATCACACGTATAACACAATTTGGAGACCAAATTCA
Organism: Centrapalus pauciflorus; assembly: GCA_020465985.1. Taxonomy (NCBI): domain Eukaryota; kingdom Viridiplantae; phylum Streptophyta; class Magnoliopsida; order Asterales; family Asteraceae; genus Centrapalus; species Centrapalus pauciflorus. Next base: position 17,035 of record JAANYP010006488.1, read on the forward strand.
AGAACTCTTACCTTGAATCCTCAAAGACACACAAAGATGAAGATGATGAAGCTTTGAATCTCAGATTTCACAAGCAATTAGGAGCTTCAATTGGCTTTTCTCTGCTGGGGCTCACAAAATACACACACATACACACTTTAGGTCTCACAATGGATAAGGGAAGAAATGAAAGGGATAAGCACTCTTATGCACGTTTCTTAATTAACCGGTCCCGAACCCAATAACCCGAACCCGATATCACATTTTTCACTATTTATGCCCATTTAACCCATTTAATCCCACGATCCTGAAAATATAATCCGTTCATTAAAATTATAACCCGGTGACACGCAAGCCCAATCCCGACACGTATCAATCCACGAAACGGGATATAATTGGACCAACCCAATATTAATAAATTATTCATCCACTAAAATAATTCCACGTACCAGGTCAAATTAACGGATGTTACAAATCCTCCCCTCTTAAAGAGATTTCGTCCCGGAATCTAACTCGAATTCTGGAATAGGTGAGGATATCTCGATCGCATTTCTGACTCGGGCTCCCAGGTAGCGTTGGTACCCTTATGGTGTCTCCACTGAACGAGTACCAAGGCAATCTCTTTATTTCGCAGCTTCTTGATCTTTCGGTCAGTCACGGCCTCGGGCTGCTCCACATATCGCAGCTGATCATCGACTGTAATCTCGGATAAGGGCACATACTGATCATCTGTAGCCAGACACTTCCGAAGATGACTTACGTGAAACGTATCGTGCACACCGGCCAACTCTGAAGGCAATCGCAGTCGATAGGCCTGATCCCGGACTCTCTCAACAATCTCGAATGGCCCGATATACCGCGGACTCAGCTTCCCACGATGTCTGAATCGAATGACCCCTTTCCACGGCGACACCTTAAGCAACACGCGGTCCCCAACACTGAACTCTAATTCTTTCAAACGGCGATCGGCATAGCTTTTCTGACGGCTCTGGGCGACCCTCATATGCTCCCGAATCACGGCCACCTTGTCACTGGTCTCTTGTAATAACTCCGGCCCGCTGATAGGTCGCTCACCGACCTCGCCCCAACACACTGGGGTCAGGCACCTACGCCCATATAGTGCCTCAAACGGAGCCATTTTAATCGTGGCGTGATAGCTGTTATTATACGCGAATTCGACCAACGGTAAATGCACGTCCCAATTGCCGCTGAAGTCGATAGCACACGCTCGCAACATATCCTCGAGGGTTTGATTAGTGCGCTTGGTTTGCCCATCAGTCTGCGGTCTATACGCCGTGCTCAGCTGAACCCTGGTACCCAATTCCCGCTGGAAACTCTGCCAGAAACGAGACGTAAACCGTGTATCCCTGTCCGAAGTAATCGACATCGGAATCCCATGCCGCGATACCACCTCGTTGATGTACAGTCTCGCCAACTGATCCATGGTGATAGTACCCCGAACGGCTAAGAAGTGCGCACTCTTCGTTAGTCGATCCACTATAACCCAGATCATGTCGTTCCCGCGGACCGTGCGTGGAAGTCTCACAATGAAATCCATCGTAATATGATACCACTTCCACTCGGGGATTTCCAACGGCTGTAGATGCCCGTGCGGCTTCTGATGCTCGGCTTTGACTCTGAGACACGTCATGCACTGCTCAACATATCGGCCCACATCTCTTTTCATTCCCGGCCACCAGTAGAAGTCACGGAGATCACGATACATCTTAGTACTCCCCGGATGCACAGATAGCCTCGACCGATGCGACTCATCAAGAATCAACTGTCGCAAATTCCCGATCCTCGGGACCCAGATCCTATCATGGAAACATAAACAGCCCACGATCATCCCTGATCAATGACTCAAGCTGCCCGGTCAGACGCTCCCTTTTCACATTATCACCCCGCAGGCCCTCCTGCTGCGCTATTCTCAGACTGTCGATCAATGTCGAAGTAATTTCAAGCCTCGAAGCCCTGGAAATCATAGTCTGGCCGCATGCCCTACGGCTCAGCGCGTCAGCTACCACATTAGCCCGACCCGGGTGGTACTGAATCTCGCAATCGTAGTCCTTAAGCAACTCAAGGCTACGGCGCTGTCGCATATTAAGATCTTTCTGACTAAACAGGTATTGAAGACTCTTATGATCGGTATACACAACGAACCGAGACCCATACAGATAATGACGCCAAATCTTCAACGCAAACACAATGGCGTCCAACTCTAAATCGTGCACGGTATGGTTCTCCTCGTAAGTCTTCAGCTGACGCGAGGCATAAGCGATTACTTTCCCTCGCTGCATCAGGACACAGCCCAACCCTGACCCCGAAGCATCACAATATACCACAAAATCATCGGTACCCTCCGGCAAGGCCAACACTGGAGCCTGACACAATCGGGTCTTTAGCTCTCTGAACGCATGCTCCTGATCCTCGGACCACTCAAACGGAACGGACTGCCGTGTCAATCTCGTCAACGGCAAGGCAATCCTCGAGAAATCCTGGATGAAGCGTCTATAATACCCGGCGAGACCCAGAAAACTACGAATCTCAGGCACTGATCTCGGAGGCTCCCAGCTCATTACTGCCTCAATCTTAGCTGGATCCACTTTTATACCCTCGGCACTGACCACGTGACCCAAAAACTGCACTTCCCGAAGCCAAAATTCACATTTGGACAGCTTCGCATACAACTTCTCCCTGCGCAGCACAGTCAAAATCTCTCGGAGGTGCTGCTTGTGGTCCTCGGCACTCCGCGAGTAGATCAGGATATCATCGATGAACACAATCACGAATCTATCCAACATAGCTCTACACACCCGATTCATCAAATCCATGAAAGCGGCGGGTGCGTTAGTCAATCCAAACGGCATTACAAGAAACTCGTAATGCCCATAACGAGTCCGAAACGCCGTCTTCGGCACATCCTCGTCCCTGACCCTTAACTGATGATAACCAGATCGCAAGTCGATCTTGGAGAAGAAACTCGAGCCCTGGAGCTGATCAAACAGGTCGTCGATACGTGGAAGCGGATAACGATTCTTCACAGTCACTTTATTCAACTCCCGATAGTCGATACACATCCGCATACTACCGTCCTTCTTTTTCACGAAAAGCACTGGCGCACCCCACGGCGACGAACTAGGGCGGATAAATCCACGATCCAGAAGCTCCTGCAACTGAGACATCAGCTCTCGCATCTCTGTCGGTGCCAGCCTATAAGGCGTCTTAGCAATCGGCACCGCCCCGGGAACAAGATCGATCCGGAATTCTACTTGGCGATCTGGCGGTAACCCAGGCAACTCCTCTGGGAATACCTCGGGGAATTCACGAATCACCGGAATATCCTCTAAGGTCTTCTTTTCCTTCCTCGCGTCAACTACATAAGCTAGGAAGGTCTCGCACCCCTTAGAGACATATCTCTGAGCCCTGGCCATAGACACGATCCCAATATCTCCCTTACGACGCTCCCCATACACAATCACACTCTCACTGTCAGAAATGGGTATACGGATGATTTTCTTGGCACACAGAATATCAGCCCGTCTGGCAGTCAACCAGTTCATACCCACAATCACATCAAAGCTACTGATCTCAATCGGCAGCAAATCAATTTCAAACTGATGGGAATCTATTTCTAACACACAGCCCCGATAAACACGACTCACTAACATGGAACTCCCATCAACCCTCTCGACAATCAACGGAACAGATAAAGAAGAAGCAGACATACTAAAATACGCACAAAATATAACAGACACATAGGAGCGATCTGCCCCGGAATCAAATAACACACGAGCTCGAAGTCCGTTAAGGATGTACGTACCCGAAACAACGTCTGTAGCATCCCGTGCCTCCTCTGCGGTAGCCTGAAACACTCGTCCGCGGCCTCTCGGAACTGACTCACGGCGGCTGAACGACGACGGCTCTGCCCTGGTCCCACTTAAACTAGCCCCCTGTACTGCCGGTCCCGGCTCTGGACAATCCCTAACCCGATGCCCTGGTCGCCCACATCTGAAACACAACGGCTCAGGCACCGTACAAACTGAAGCGGTGTGGCCCCGCTGGCCGCACCGGAAACAACGTGGCTGCTCCGATAAACACTGTCCGGAATGGCGCCGGTGACATTTCGGGCACTCCCGATCACCATACGAACTCTCGACACGACTGCCGGACGCCTGGGACCCCTGTCCCACACTACTCTGGCTCTGTGATCCAGATCCCTGACCCTGGCCCTGACGCCTCGATCGGCGATCTCGACCCCGGTCCCTATCACGTCTCTGACCCGACCCTTGCCCTGAAATCTGCCCAGAACCCTGACCTGAAAACTGCCACTGATCCGGACGCTGGTCACTGGGGGCGTCCCCGGAAGATCTCCATACACTGGACGGCTGCTCGGAAGTCCCAGTCCGCTGCCTCTGAGATGAGGGCTGCTCCCTCTGCTTGAGGATCTCTCGCTCCCTCATGCGGGCCATCTCAAGGGCTCTAGTAAATGTCGGAGTATCATGCAACCCCACAAACTCTCGAATATCAGATCGGAGCCCATCTATGAACGCATCGGCTTTACGGCTCTCGGTATCCACATGCTGAGGCGCGAACTGTGAGTACTCATTAAATCGGTCGACATACTGCTGGACCGTCATATTACCCTGCTGCAAATGGAGGAATCGGCGCTCCATCTCCCGTCTCTCATCCCTCGGAATGTACTGTAACTCAAACATAGCCCTGAACTGCTCCCAAGTCATAGCATAAGCGGCGGACTCAGTCATCGACGACTCAATCGATTTCCACCACTGCAAAGCACCGCCTCGTAACTGATATGCGGCGTATCCAACCATATCTCTAGGATCCACGTGGGCCACTCGGAACGCGCCCTCAATCTCACGCTCCCATGCGATGGCCGCCCCCGGCTCACCGTCACCCCGAAACTGCGGCGGAGCTCCTGTCATAAAATCCTTGAAGGACCCGCCCCGCTGAGAAGATGACGAAGCACCACCCCTAGACTCAGTCTCGGCATGCTGAATAACTGGCCCCAAACTCTGACCCTGCTCACGCTCTTGCTCTTTTTGCTTCCTGTAAAACTCGGTAAGAACATCTAGCAACTCGGATTTACGAATATACTCGTCACTGGGCGGCTTACCCGCGCCCGAACCCTCACCCTGATCTGTCATTAAAATCTGCACACAACAAAACGATTAAGCACAAGGGATAAATCACCCAGCGTTATACACTAAGCCAAGTCGGTTAATCCGCTATATAATCGCAAAATGATCCCCCATGGACCGGAACAAGGTCTAAGTTAAGCATCCACTAATGATACTCAAGCTTCAAACCACAAGCTCTGATACCATGCTGTAACACCCCTCCCCGGTCCCGGAAATGCCACGTCAATACAATATCATAGGTAGCAATAACGCAACGGATCCATAACGCACGTGTCATAGGATAATGCAGATTACGGTTAATTAAAACTTTAAACTTCATACATAATAACCCATGATTACATTTCATAATCCCATATAACAAAACACATAATCCCGATCACTAATACATTGTTCTATACAGACACAAAACCATCACAGATCTTCAATCTATCTCGGATCTACCTCGGCTGTGGCTGCGGTCCTTTCTGATTCCCTGAACATGTTAGACTCGATAACGTGAGCTATAAAGCCCGTGAGCACGCGAGGGTTGACACTGCACATAAGCACATAACACACAATCCCTGCCCCTGTCCCTGTCCCGATAGCCCAACACACATCTCAGGTATAAGGCACAAGTATGAGATCGGAGTACACATAGCCCTGCGGGGACCCCTCCCCGGTGGACACATTGCACACAGCAATGGTCGGTAACACCCTGTAGCACGGAAGCTACCCGGCTACAGGCCCTGCCGTATATATACGCCCCAAGGACTTGTAAGGGACAGTCAACCCGCGCGATTCCCCTTCGCGACTTATCGTCCGTATGGAACTCATCACGGACCCCTGAACCGATCTCGCATCTCATACATAACACGTATAAGGAATAGAGCATACCTGTGGTTCACGTCCCTGTCCCGCATAGATATAACACGCACAATATAGCTATTCAACTATAACGTAAAGGATGGCGCGCGTTTTAGAAAACGTCTCGAGTACTCACCTGACTGGTTTCCCGAAGTCTGAGCACCCTGATCGAATCCGGCCCGATGTCCGCTGGTCCCTGTAATCACACGGATAGCCCAGGAATTAAACACAATTCCCAATTAACACAAAGCACATTGACTTGAGCTCAATCCGAACCCGACAATCCCACGAAACCGAAACTCGACCGATACCCGAAACCCGACTCAACTTGACTCAAAACAATCTCAAACAATACCCCAAACATATGCAAAACCCATTCGAGCAATCCCGACACTGAACCGACGCAAACTCATTTCACTAGGCAATTTTCGGATTTCTCCAACAGGTTAATGGTCGCGCCGCGGACCCTCTGGTGGTCGCGCCGCGACATCGCGAAACCCTCAGCTCTGCCCTGCGATTTTCATGGCTGTCCAGGAGTACACAACTCCTTACATACACGAATTCAACTTCAAATAAGCATACAAAACCACACATAACTGGTTCTTATAAGTTTTCAAACCAATTCCCCAATTCATCACACGTATAACACAATTTGGAGACCAAATTCAAGAACTCTTACCTTGAATCCTCAAAGACACACAAAGATGAAGATGATGAAGCTTTGAATCTCAGATTTCACAAGCAATTAGGAGCTTCAATTGGCTTTTCTCTGCTGGGGCTCACAAAATACACACACATACACACTTTAGGTCTCACAATGGATAAGGGAAGAAATGAAAGGGATAAGCACTCTTATGCACGTTTCTTAATTAGCCGGTCCCGAACCCAATAACCCGAACCCGATATCACATTTTTCACTATTTATGCCCATTTAACCCATTTAATCCCACGATCCTGAAAATATAATCCGTTCATTAAAATTATAACCCGGTGACACGCAAGCCCAATCCCGACACGTATCAATCCACGAAACGGGATATAATTGGACCAACCCAATATTAATAAATTATTCATCCACTAAAATAATTCCACGTACCAGGTCAAATTAACGGATGTTACATCAAAGCTCTCCATGTTGATTGTTCATAGTATTTTAACGAAAGGTAATTAACTTCCTCACTTATCTTTTAATGTTCTTTTCTCTTAATCAGAGAGAAAATAGGTAAGGGAAAAATGCAAAGAAAAATAAATTTTGGGCACTTTACTATACTTTTCTTACACATTCCTTCACTTTCTTTCCCAACAGACTTTTCAATAATACGCATTATGATACTTTGCTAAAAACTTCATTACATCGCCACATTGCAGACCCTTCCGCCTCCCACCTGCAAAGCCCTTCAAAAAGACACCATCTTATCCCCTGTGGATCTTATGGTTGTCCTCAAGGATGGGAAGATGCATGGAGTAATGTATCATTTGTTCCACAGTTGAAGGGATCAAAAGATACCGGAAAGCCAAAAAAAAAAAAGTCTCTTTCATGTATAGGCATTCAAGTAAGTTTTTTGTGTTAGGTCAGTCATGGGTTAAAAGTGGCATGAAACTCAAATATAAGTCAAAGGAAATGGATCATATATATCTCAGTTTCAATTTGATTTTTATTTAGGCTAATTGAAACTTATTTTATGTGAATATGTAAAAAAAAAAAAAAGAGCTTATTCATTATTTAGAATAGGTTCACTTATGTAAACAACACCTAAATTGTATAATCTCTGAATATTGCTGCAAATTTTCTCTATATATAATAACCAAATCCTGTGGACCTTCTCTTTTCAATGAATTGACCTTCATTTCTCAAGATTTGATCATAAACCCATATGTGTTCAATGGTAGTGGTTAGCTCAAGGTTCCTGCTGATTCAGAAAAATAGCTAAGGAGACGACAAGAAAAAATAGATCATGTTTACATCGCATCCACATCTTGGTTCACGGTCTCACCGAAAGTCATCACTAAACCATATAAACACCGCAAGTCATTGGCCTAGTTCTCATTTCACATTTGGAATACTTACCTCACACACTCCGGTTGTTAGCGTAAGCAGCCAACAAAGGTTGAAACTACTTGTGGCGATTATACATATGATTTGTCGTCTCGGATTTTTAAATAATTTTATAATCAGTCTTTTATTAATAATTCAGGGGGAGGCATGATCTTTTCAATTATAAATTTTTCAAAAAATCCTATAACCACAACCCAAACGTGAGTATCCTAAATATCATTTCAGTTAAAACACCAGGTTTCAATAACAATTCAAGCATTTGATTATATGTCATTTCAAAAATTAACTCATTTCATTTGAAAATCATTTAATAAAATGTCATTTTAAACATTGACAAATAATTAAAGTTTTTAGTTTCAAACTTCTTTAATTTTCATCAAATATGATTATAGTTTTAATTTTCCATTTATGTTATCTACTTGTCTATACAACCACGCAAATACAAATAAAGCATAAAGAAAATATACAAACAATCACATGGTGACATAGTTTTGAAACTAAATTGGTTTTTGAGAGTTATACAGAAAACGAATTGGGCCAAAACCTAAGGGACAATCATGACAAAATGCGTGAACTCTTTTAGTTTTTACTAGTCTTAGCATCCGATGATGCTTCATGAACTCTCTTGTTGATAGATATCATTGTCAAGATTTTACACAAATTTAATCTAGTCACGTTTCCTATTATCTAACATATTACTTGTCAGGATTCCAAGTGACAAGCAACCTTCATAATATAACCAAAAATAAAAATAGCAACCATACAAGATAAAATAAACAACAATCACAAACAAATGATCTCAATGCTAGGCTATGTCACAAACAATCATAAAACACGTAAAAGTAGATAAACAATTGAAACTTATTCCCATCTATCATGAAAATAATTTCAAAAGCATTTAATCTACCATTAATTAGAGTACTTATATCCAATACAGTTCTTAAATTAATAAAACATGGTTTGAAAACTTTAATTTTAAAAGCACTTTCCAAAAATAGAATTTTTTTTTTCCTGAAAATTTTCAAATCCAATTTCATCCTTGCATTATTTTAGATTCCAAACTATAATATTTAATAAAATTATTCAATAATTAATTCAAACCTTTTTGAATTATATGATAATTAAACTACTTTTATGAAATATAGTTTTTAACTACAAAAGGTATATTTGATGACCGAACATGAAACTCAAAGTCACGATTTCATCAATTTAAAAATAAAATTCTTAAATTAAACACCCTTTAATTTAATAATGCATTTTTATGGAACTAAATATTAAAAGCATAAATTAAATATAGTTTATAAATTAAAATTACCATTAATTTTAATTTCAACATCAAAACTTAACTTTTAATTAAAACCGATTTAATTTAAACGATGAATTACCGGAAAACGGAAACGAATCAACTTAATTAACCGACTCATACTCGGGTTCAGTAACCCATATGAACCGAAAAAAAAGTAGGGTATTAAACCCTTTGACGGCTGAAATTAATCGAAGCCATTAATCAACTCACTTTGATTATTTCAATTTTCATATTCCAATTAATCGTTTAACTATTGAATCGAATAATATTTAAACCGATTTGTGAATTTTATAAAAAAAACTAACAAAGTCTCTCACTTCAATTTTTATAAAACCGAAAACATATTTACATATATTTTGTCACAAATGTCTAAATATTAATAATCAAACACTTTTGATTTATTCATTCGATTTTAACGCATTTAATTTAATCGATCGAGTTTAAACGTGAATTAAACGACATGACGGAAACAAATAATCCATCACCTCGGTTACCACATCACAACCCATGGCCGAAATCTCTAGGTTTGATTTCGCGAACCGAAACGTTTAATTTTCGACTTTAATCAATTAAACACTTTTAAACAATCAAACATCAACAAAATAAACGAACTAAGGTTTCAAAATCCCGAGTTCCGAGAAACTCCAAGGTTGGCCGAGAATCACCATGGAGTTTCCAAAACCTTTGGTCGATTTTCTCCAAGCCAAATCAAAACCTTAAACGTTTTAATTATTGATTTCGATCGTTTAAACACTTTTAGTTATTAAAAATCGAAACTTTAATAACATTGGACATAAATACACGAATAATACTATCATTATGTTACTTGAACCCGGCTCTGATACCACTGTTGGGAATTCGTATAGTTTTTCATTAAAACATAAACATTAATCAAATTAACGCACAACGGAAGCTTTTAAAAATCACGAATTCCATACACGGATCATTATACATAAGATAAGTAAACGAGAAAGCAATAAAAATCTGTACCTTTGTATTTGATGACAAAAATACTCGAACAGGATGCTTTCGGTATCCACCGGTGATGACACACGGTCAAGCGGCGCCAGGTATGCAATCAAACACACGAAGAACAAGAAAAACAAAACCCTAGGTGTTATTTCTTTTCATGCGGCCGAACACCAACCCACACACACTTGTGTGTGTTCGTGTGTGGTTTTGTTTTGTGGAAAATCTCCTCTTCCCCAATGCATATATCATATCCATATATATATACATCTCACATATATGTATGCATATTTTCAGCCGTATATATGTATATATATTATTATTAAGAGTTTTAGTTTTAATCAAACTCTAATATAATAATATAACATATATCTTAATAATTATCTTTATTATTTAAACCTTATATAATTATCTCTATAATTATATATCTATTAAATAATATTTATATTTTATATATTATCTAATAATATATAAATGAGTAGACAATTATTTATAATTATCTCTTATTTATTTGTTTATAATTATCCATCTAGTTATCTAATAATTAGATGATAATATCAATTCAGTTAAATACATCTTTTATTTAATATCCAATAATAAGTAAAAGACTAAATAATTATTATTAAATTATCACCAATGACAATTAAATCACTACAATATCTAATATTGTACTTTTAGTCCCCGTACTTTGAGATATAATTAATCATCCACTAATTTAATCTCAAAGATTATTTCGTGTTATAAACAATATCCAATATTATTTATTCAATAGTTTAATTGCATCTGCTCAGTTGTGCTCATCGGTGTGACCCTCAAGTGTTTTATGAAATCAGTCATGATGCAGTAGTAATGTCATCTTTACATACCATATACTAACACTAACAAATCATGTGAATAAAACAAATGATGAATTCATGTTCAAAGTGGCCAAGTTGATTGTTCATAGCATTTTAATGAAAGGTAAATAACCATCTTATTGTTTGGTAACATTTTAATGAAAGGTAAATAATCACATTACTAATTTTCTAATATTCTTTTGTCTTAAATTCATGCTGGGCTCAAAGTAGCATGGAATTGAAAGGCAAAAAAAGTCACTTCCATGTTCAAGCTTCCAAGTATCAGGTCATGGGCTGAAAGTGGCATGAAATTGAACTAGAAGTTGAAGGAGATCGATCATATCCAAGTTTCAATTTACCATAGGGTCTTTGGCCTAGCGGTACCAAGGTGTTAGAGGAGACCCCAAGGTTGTGGGTTCGTGGACAAAAGGTGTAGATTTAGAAGTATGATTAGATGTGTGTAAAAAAATCCGAGTTTCACTATGACTTTTATTTAGGCTGATAGAAATTTTATTATATGACTATGTAAAAAACATATTTATACATTATTTAGAATAAGTTCACTTGTGTACACAATACCTATATTGTTGGCCTCTATATATAATCACCAAATTTTGCTACAAATTTCTGTCTTGTGGGCCTTTTTTTAATAAATGAATTGGCCTTTGTTAATTTCTCAATATTGGTTTATAAACCCATATGGATGTTCAAAGGGTAGCAACAATGGTGGTGGTTCAACCGAAATCTGTAGGTCAAGGTTCCTACTGATTCAGTAAAGTAGTTAAAGGAGGAGACGACGAGAAAAGTAGAGTCGATATATGTTATTATATGTAAAATAAGGTTTGTGACAGTCATGTTCGAGTTTCATTTCATGTATGGTGTCAACCCTTTCAGCCAAATTCATTCAATAGTTCTTTTATTTCCAAATTCGATTTGATCCATAAACTTAACATCCCCAACTTCCATTTAAAAACAACAAAATTTCTTAAACAAAACTTCAAAAAAAAAAAGGAATGCACCAAGCGAAAACTAATCAAATTCATGAAGAAACCCCTTTAAACGTTGAGAACTCGACGACACCACAAGCCAACTGCATAAAAAATCTGGCACTTACTTTTCCTTGACGATATCTCTCCCCCATTTTATCACGAAGACGAGTATAAAGATTATCCTTTCCTTGCATAATATTAAGTTAACTCTTTGATTTTTGAATAACTGGATAATGTGCTAACACATGAACCAAAAATACATGTCGTCGCAAAAGTTCGTCGCCAAATGACCGTAGCAGAAAACCTTCTGCGATGACAAAAAGGTTAGGAAAGCTTTTGCGACGAATGTTTCGTCGCCAAAAATTTAAACAACGAAAAAAGAAAAATAATTTTAATGACTTTTTGCGACGACATTGTCGTCGCTAAATTATAATTTTTTTTAAATAACTTTCTGCGACGATTTTGTCGTCGCGAAAACTCTACCACGATTTTAAAATATTTTTTTTATAATCTTTAGTTTTTTTTTTAAATTATTTTTATACACATAATTTAATACCTGTACATTTCTGTTATTAAACTAGCTTAAACTAAAAGTTGCATAAACTAATATTAATATTAAATACAAAATTATATGCATTTATAATAAAAGTTTACGAATTTGTTACATAATGAAAGGTTTACTTAAAGCCAAATATGTATTTAACTAGTCGTAATCATCCGAGTCCTCATCATCATCATTCCCGTCATCATCGTTCTCGAAGTTATCATAATTGGTCGTAAGAATAACCGGTTGAAAGTCGGGAACCGGCAAGTTTGCATTTTTTAAGACGCTATATATAGAACCAAATTGTGCGTTAAAATTCACAAAAATAGCCGCATAATTTGCATCAAGCATATCTTGATTTATCCCATTTAGTCACTAAAATATTATTTGTACCGACACTAAACTATTTTTGGTTTACACATTCAGTAAATAAACTTTTTAGTACCGTTTTAGCCACTGAAAATTTTACACATGCATGCATGTGATCACTAATTAAACTATCATATTTTGGACCGATTTAACTACTAGTTTTATTTTATTTTCTTGAAATAAGAATAATAAGTTAGAGTTTAATCGCTAAATCTTCAAAAATAAATTAATAAGATAAATCGTGAAGAGTTGGATGGTCAAACGGTATTTGGCCCGATGATAGTTTTCAAATGTATTATTCTTAAAGAATGCTAACAACTAAATGGCCCGGTTTCCTATTGGCAAACTTTTGAAATACGCTGTTGTCATTTAGGGGGTGAGCGACGGGTATCATTTTCCAAACCCGAACCGGTACCGACCGATACCGAATTAATATATTCGGTCCGGTACTCGGTTTTTAAATTAGCTAAATTTCGGTATTCGCTACTCTCGGTTTCGGTACCATAGTTATCTCGAATATCCCGATCCCGAACGAATATATAAATTAGCTAAAATTCGGTATTTGAAACTTTAAAACGTTGAACTTATAGTTGTTTGTGTTTTTTGTTCGGTATTAGGAATTCGTTATTCGGGTGCAATATTTAGCGATGTATGTTTGGTATTTGGTATGTTTTCCTTATTCGGTCCCAATACGTTACTGGCACCGAAAACCCGGTCCCAGAACCGGAACCGAACCTGCACCATATAAAATTATATGGTTCTTTCAAAAATAATAATTCGGTTTCGGTATTTTCGGGATCGGTACCGGTTCGGTACGGTACGGTACCGAGCTCACCTCTAGTCGTAATCTACAATTGTGTGCAAGTTAAGTACGTAACCGTGATCACAATGAAAATTAAATATTTATGTATAAATATTTTGAGACAAACAATGAGGTTGTATTTCAAAAAGTTTTACATCAACAAAAATATTTTCTTATTTTCTTTAACTAAAATAATATTAATATCATTAAATTTTTTATCAAAAAAATTAGACCATAAAAATAAGACAAATCATGATATAGTTTTTTTTAATAATTTACACAATATATTTTTATTAAAAAAATTAGACGGATTTATAAAATATTGGAATATTTTTTTTCCAATTAACATTGTGAATTCAAATTTCATGCAATTCAATCACATACAAACAATCAATATGAACAATTATCAATCCAACACATTATATTGAATGATTAAAGAGAGAAATATTACATTGGTGTTCCTGGCTTTCTTACAAAGCAATCCTTCTTTTCTCTCTAATTCCAGCCGTGTATTTTTGTGTGTAATCTTCGATTCCTCTAGCAGCATGCGTAGCATACATTTCTATTTATACACAATACACAAGTATTGTGTATTTACACATATAACCCCTAATCTATTGAGTATTTACAATTATATACAATATAATTGTTTCATCTCTATTATTTATGTTAGGCACAAAAAGGCCTCACTCAAACCTGTTCTACATCTAAGGGGGAGATTTTATAATCAAACCTGTTGATGCATTTGAAGGTTGAATTTAAGGCCTGTTATATGCCTTATTGAAACCTGAAAATGATTTGCAATATCAGTCTAAAGCTGTTCTATATGTTGCATGTGTTGCAACTAAGACAGTTTGTCCAAGCTGCTCTGTCTGCTGAACAGGCTGGACATAAACTTCTACCGCTGCTCTACACTGATGAGCAGCATTGGGCATTTTTAAAGTGATCTGTTCTTTGTGATCAGAACTCTGTTACTTTGTGAACAGGCTAACACTTTTATGGAATTTGTTTCCAAGTCATCATGTATTGTTTTTGGACTACCAAGATCAGTTTACAAAGTCAAGACCAAAGTGGAAAACAGAACTGCTCAGCCTGCCCAAGCTGTTCTGTAACATGAAGACAAAAGGTTATTTGAAAAAGGGTGACAGACCTTTTTCTTATATCAAAATAGGCCTTTACAAGGAAGAAAGACGCAAAGTTGACATTCCTAAATTAGTTAAAGGCAATGCAACAGTAGACAAAGTAAAAAGACAAAAGTTTTGCACATGTGAAGACAAGTCTGCTTTTCAGAAAAGTGCAGAAAAGGTTATGTTGTCTTTTCAACAAGACTTCTCCTTTTTCATTCCGTCCAATGAAGATGTTTCTCTTAGATCCTCTAAGTGAGTATAAAATGAAGCTTCTAAGGTCAGAAAGAAGTGTGAAGAAAGCTAAGTGCTGAAACCCAAGAGTGAACGTGCAAGTGTGATTTTCATGCATGCAAACCTTCTGTGTAAACCAGCATCTGTGTGTATAAGCTGTTTTACATAAGCCGTTCCTTTAAGTCTTGTAAACACAGTGAGTGCTTCTTAGTGAGTGTATTCATTGTATACTAGTTTGAGTCTGTCTTAGACTAGTAAGCATACTGTTGTATCTGTCATCTCAGCTTGAACTATTCCGCATTCAAGCTTGTTTGTAATTAACAAATTGTTGATAATACATACAAACATTGAGAAAAGAGTGTCTAGTTTTTAAATAGCTGTATTCACCCCCCTCTACAGCTTATAACTATATACTTTGGAAACCTCTCGGGACCTACAGCGCAATAAAAACTTGTGCAACGGATTCCCTTGGTGGCTGGGTCCGCCACCGGATAAAATACGAGTGCATATATAAAGAAACGACGAAAGGATCTATATCTTATAATAAAAGAAAATGTTTTTGTCACATGGCACTCACTTAAAGCTCCATTTATTAATTTTCCCGCCTTTTTTTCCTAAAACAAGATAACTCTTATTTGGTAACACACCATTTAATTAATTAAATTAAAATTAATAAATAATCTTTATTATTCTACTTACCTAAAATAATTTTAAAATATGTTTTGTATACAATTAACTTTTTCGAAATATCAAAAAACTAAAATTTAAAAATATTGATAATAGAATAAATTGTTATGTATAATCCTTGAAATACAATAAATAATTTTATAAGTTAGAAAAAATAAAAATTTAATAAATAATAATATTTTTTTTCATATTCGGCAAAAAAAAAAATTTCGAATTATTATCATTTTTAAAACCTTGAACAATGACAAAATTAAAAATATAATACAAACATCTATATCTATATCTATTTATATATCTATATCTACATCTTATAATAAAAGAAAATAGTTCTTGCCACATGATGCAACTTTAAAGCTCCAATTTATTGATTTTTCCATCTTTTTTTCAAAAATAAAATAACCTTTATTTTGCTAACACATGTCATTTAACTAATTAAATTAAAATTAATAAATAATCCTTATTATTCTTTTTACCTAAAATAATTCATAAATATCTTTTGTAATACACTTTAACTTCTTTTTAAATATCAAGAAACTAAAAACTAAAAAAATACTGATAATAGAATAAATTTTTATGTCTAATCCTTGAAATAAAATAAATAATTTTACAAGTTAGAATTTAAAATTTTAAGACAATAATTTTTTTCTTTCATACTTGAAAATAAAATAAATTTATAAAAGTATAAGGAATTATTATCGATTTAAAAATCTTGAACAATGACAAAATTAAAAATATAATATAAAAAATATATAAAAAGTAATTGCTATTCATACATAATTATAGTAAACGATGACAAATATTATTTGACAAACCTAGCTTTAATATTTGAAAACATAAAATAATTAATAATAATAATAATAATAATAATAATAAATTATTATTATCATTATTATTATCATTATTATTATTTAAAATCTAACTCATGTATTACATGAGTAATATACTAGTAATCAATAAAAACAAAAACGGAGTAATTGCCTTTGATAAAAAGAAAATTGTAAAAATTTAGAATTTGGAAAGTATATTCATAATTAGTTATTTATGAATATAGTTGCAATAATAAGTTTCAAAAACATTAAAAATATTCCCTTCCATTAATACCATAATAATTAGCATAATCAAATTTGACCTTCCAAATTCAAAATAATTTCAGATCGATTCTTTTGGATTTCACGTTATAAAATTTGATCAAATTTTCATTAATCCTTCACGATCATTTCAATCATGAAAACTCTCTCTATTCTTCTACTCTCTCTCTTAATCACGTTTTCAGTTTCTTTATCTAAACCCCACCACCACGGTCACGGTGGCAGCAGTAGCCACCACGGTAACGATGGTTTTACGGTCGATCTTATTCACAGAGACTCTCCACTATCACCTCTCTACAACCCAAGCTACGCTCGATTGGCTCGTGTTGAAAATGCTTTTCTACGGTCCGTTTCTCGAGCTTCTCGTATTTTGAGAAGGGTAAGTTTTTATGAAAAGATAGATGCAGACATTATTGAGATCCCAGGGGAATATATAATGTATATCCGAATTGGGACCCCACCTGTAGAAGTTCTTGGGGTTGCTGACACGGGGTCGGATCTCACGTGGGCCCAGTGTGAACCTTGTAAGAACTGTTACAAGCAAATTGGTCCTCCGTATCTTGTACCCTCGTCTTCGTCCACTTATCAAGCACAATCGTGCCAATCAATGGCTTGTGAAGCCCTGAGTGTCAAATACTCGTCTTGTGATTTAAAAAATATGTGTCAGTACAAAATGGCATATGGGGATCGGTCCTACACGAAAGGTGACCTTGCAATGGACACCTTTTGGTTTGGACAAACCCCTTTGAATAATGTGGTTTTTGGGTGTGGTCATGATAATAACGGTACTTTTAACGAGATTGTGTCAGGGATAATCGGTCTCGGTGGTGGCCCACTTTCTCTAGTTAACCAACTAAAAAGTGTTGTCGAAGGAAAATTCTCGTATTGTTTGATTCCACAATTTAACGACAACATAAACCAAACTAGTAAGATTCACTTTGGGGATCGTGCTAACGTCTCGGGCCCAGATGTCGTTTCAACTCCACTGGTTACGAAAGACCCCTCGACTTATTACTATGTTACCTTGGAAAACATAGTGGTCGGAAACAATAACTTGTCACTCAAGAAATCCATTTCGACAAACGATCATGACGTAGAAGAAGGTAACATCATCGTAGACTCAGGTACAACGCTCACACTTCTCCCTCGAGATCTCCACGATGACTTGATCAAGGCTTTAACCGACGCCATCAATGGTGAGACCGTGGAGGACTCACAAGGGCTTTTCGAGCTTTGCTATAAGGACTTGAACCTCGACAATGTCCCTAACGTGACGTTCCAGTTCTCCGGAGCTGACATTGAGTTGCCGCCGGCGAAGACGTTTTTAGAGGTGCAAAAAGGGTTGAGTTGTTTGACGATTGTACCATCGGATAGTGTGGCAATATTTGGGAATATATTGCAACAAAATTTGTTGGTAGGGTTTGATTTGATAAATAAGCAGGTTAATTTTAAGCCAACTGACTGCATTTCACATGCAGTTGGCTAGCATGTAGGAGATTTTTATCTCCAAGAACAAAATAATATATATGTGTTTAAAGTTATTTTAATTGCATTTAGCACCCTTATCTTATCTTTTAATTTTCTACTACAATCATTAATTTCTATATATGCTAGTCTTAACTACGAGAAAAACCATAATCTTATTATCATAGTTTCCTATTAGTTAAATCACATTAATTTCGTTGTTTGTTAGTCCTACGAGTAAAACCAAATTATATAGAATATATTACATGCATAATAATAATAATGATAACAACAACAACAACAACAGTATCATTTTGACTAGTATGTCATTTTTATTCCGATTTAGTCACTAAACTTTAGTTTATTGTTCTAGTTTGAAAAAAATTAACAAAATTATTAGCTAAATCGGTACAAAGTATATATGATAGTTTAGTAGCTAAATCCAGACACTTTTTGATGGTTGAATTTGTAAAAAAAATGTTTAGTAACTAAATAGGTATATAAAAAATTGTTTAGTGGCTAAATTGACACAAACCTTAGTTCAGTGGTTAAATGAAAAAAATTTGTAAGTAAATTGATACTTAACCCAGATAAATAACTTTAGTACATTATTCTTAAAAGGTAGCATATTGTGTATATATAACAAGTATCCAATTACATCTAGAACAAAAGAATATTGACCAAAGTATTCACAAACATATGAGTTATGACATAACCCTACTAGTTTTATTATACAACCGATACGATAATAACATTGTGTATCTCAAGCATTTTAAAAAAACTGATGAAAGCAAATTAAGAACAAAAAAGAAAACACGCACACACACATTTACCCTGATCGATAAGCAAGTTAACACAAATTTTTTTTAAAATGTTTGTGGTAAATAAAAAAACGTAAAAATAATTCATTTTGATCAGACTTATAAATGTATAAAATAAATTTAAATTAATCAACATTAATAAATTGTGAAAAAAAAAATTAATAAATTGTGAAAGTCGATCAGTACTTATAAATGTATTAATATAAGACACTTTCTACGGATTCAAATGCATAAAAATAATAATTTAAAGATTTAAAAGAGTCCATGTTTAAAAAGCATGAAGATTTAAACTATTTATAATTTGTCGAATTTTTCAAGCTTAAACATATGGAATTGAAACATTCTATTCATGTTTTCAAATGTAAATTTTTGATCAATTTGTTCATACTTTTAATAAATTATAAAAGTCAATCTGTAGTTATAAAATATAAATACAAAACAATAATAAAAAAAGAACAAACTTTTAAAACTTTTATGATTAAAAAAAAGTGAAAAGATATTACTAATTTATTTTGGTCATTTATCATGATAATCATACATAATTCATTTGACAGATTTATAAACCAAACTAAAAATAGCAAAGGAATCAAATCTGAACTATATTACCTTCCTGCCAACCAAACAAGTTACATCATTTGGATTCAGACAAATTTCATTTCTTCAAGAATTTCATTCTTTTCATAGATTCCATTTAAGAAGTAAATGTCAAACACCGCCTTAATGTTTCAAAACAATGATATCTAATCTATTTAAATTTTTTATCAACTTTTTAATGCTTAAAAATGTGGAATTGAAATAATTTATACATGATTTTAAATGTAATTTTATAATCAATGTGTCCACATTTTCAATGTTGAAAATACAGAAATAATTTGACACATCATATTTGTTTGTATGTGTTGATCGAGGTTTCGATCTATATATTTCCAAATGTGTACATAGTTTGAAATAAAGGCAGAAATTAACATTTTTGATAGTGTGTGGTTAAATACAAAAAACACAACTACCATTACAATCTATACTATTAATAAAGCATTTAGCTTTTTACCATTTACAATGCATAAGATACAACATGATAAAGCAATTCCTTGAATTTTAAGACTTACAATCAACCAAAGCATCATGTACAACAATGTATTGCAAAACAAATAAAAGCCGTTTCTGTTTGTAAATTTTGAATTCTCGAGAATTGATATTTGGAAAGACAAACCAGCTTTTGTTCTCCCCATGCTTATGTGATGACTGAATTCTCTGTCTGCTAGATAATCATCTTCAACGACTCCTCCTGCAGCCACCGCCTCCCTTCAACAGCCACCGTCTCCACCCTCTGCCACCCTGCTCCTGCCTTCACACAGCAGTTCGATCTTCCCAACACCACCCAACAGCTAGGGTCGTGCCATGGATTTCATGGGCCCTGTACAAAAATCACAAATAGACCATTTGATTACAAAAATTTCAAAACATTTATACAAAATTAGAAAATAGCCAGATACAACTTACCTTTATTCTAACTCTCAACCCATGAACCATATAGTAATTTTCCATTTCCAAGTAACAACGGTCAAGGGCTATGCAAAGAAAATGAAAAACAAAAAAAAAACACCAGAGTATATCATTGTTTTAATACCTACAACTCAATGTGATAATTACAATATATAGTCACTTCCTCTCCTAACAAAGTGTTGTTGGGCTGTTGCAATTCCAAGGGCAAAGACAAAAAAGAATTTAGGCTTCTAAAATCTAAACTAAATAAATCCATCAGAGGCCCTAAAAGAATGGGGGCCTTGTGCGAAAGCCACATTGAACATGTCTAAGGGTCGGGCGTGCCAACAGCACCCCATATATGGACCCCCCATCGCCAATCACAAACACCCCACCAGCCAGCCTTCTACCGCCGCCCAACACTCCCAATCGCCGCCTCAAGCACCACCTGGTCTCCACTGCCTGAACCACCACCACGGCTGGATATATTGGGGATGACCAACAGCACGCCTTGCTATCAGCGAAGCTCCGCCAAGATGGAGCTGCTTCGAAGACCAGGTTAGCGTTTCTGTCAATTTTCATATCTATCTCCAAAATGGAAAAAACTTGCTTTTTAGTCCACTTTCCCCGTTAAAAGATTAGGACTTATGAGAGTTGTTGATCTACTTCTTCTTATTATCAATTACGAATATATAATTGTCCAAATTCATAAAGTGAACCTCCTTCAATAACATGTCCCTTCATGAGTATGTTGAATGGTAACTTCAATTTGTTTTTTTCTTTTTCAGAAAAATTATCCCTAATGTCATGACAAATTCGACTATATTATCGGGATTCTTAAGGTGTTGTTACACACATCAGTGTAGTTGCTATCTAAGGTGGTTTGTAGCAATGGACATTATTAACTAACAAGTTCACTTGTTGTTTGTTGTTTACAGCTGGTATTGTTCTTGAGGAGAAAATTTTGCCCCCATTATTCACCATGATATTGCAAATGAGATCCCAATTCATCAACAGAATTTGCAATTGTTGCATTCACACTTACTTTGGTATGTTTTTAACTTATTGTCATATGAAGATATGTTGGAATCTTTCTGTCCTAGAATTTCATGCGGATCAATCAAATAGCACATTGTCTCACACCAAACCATATATTTGGTCCCCACAAAAATGAAACTGTAACAACCTAATTTTTGATCTAGTTGTAAACTCAGTAATATTTTGAACCGATAATGCAATAATGTTGAATTATTTGAATTATAATTTAATTAATAATGAAATATTAAATTAAATTATATAAATATTTAATTTATGAATTTATTTAATTATTAAAGAAAATTAAATAAAAGAGATATAATATACAACAATGAAAGTGAGTTAGCTAGCAAATATAACTAGACGACGTATATAAACGAGAAATTAAACTCACAATTCAGATTCAGCCTCTCTCTCTAACTCTCTCTCTCTAAAACTCTCTCTCTAGCTTTCTCTCTCTAACTTCTCTCTAGAATTTCTCCTAAACCGACCGTCCGATTATCAAGATAAATATACCGATAGGAAGATCTCGGCGAATACTACGCGATTATACTAGTTCCTGCACGAATTCATACGAATTGAGGTAAGATTTTTGTATTTTTACGTTTTATATATATACGGTATTCTCGAATCTATTAAGTTTTAAGAAATTTAAAGCTATTTTTATCGGATTTAACTAGAATAAGTGTAAGATAATCGAACATAGGTTTAATATTGATTATATACATGATTTATGTCTTAGAAATTCAAGTTTTAGAGTTGTAAATATGATCAGATTCGAGGATGTTATGATCAGATTCGAAAATGCATAGAACAGACTCGAAATGGAGTTAGATTCGGAAATACCTAATTAGATTCGAATTGTGTGAATGGTTCGAATCTAATCATCTAGATTCGAGATTATGTAGGTTCGAATCTATGTGTTCGAATCTAGGAATGTGCATCGAATTTAAGTCTTAAATTCAAATCTATATGCATGCTTCGAGTCTATATGCATGGATGGCTTGAATCTATATCACTAATTCGAATCTATTCCTTAGAATCTATTCTATAGAAGCTTCGAGTCTAAGCCAACAGATTCGAATGATATGTGTTCGAATCTAATGCCCCAAACTTGAATACATGAGTTCGAATCTATCACCCTAGACTCGAATATATATGAAAATATGATTCTGTTCCTAGTCTAAGGAATTAAATGAGTTATGACCGAACAAGTTATCAAAATCAGATAAAAATAAAGATTTTAAACAACCAAAGAGAATGATGATAATGATATGATATTGATATGGTATGATATGATAATTTTGGACAGGTTCAGTGAAATTCTGAACATTTAGACAAAGATTTTAAAAGATTTAAAGCGGGTCAGAGACGTGATTTGACAGAGAACAGATTGATAAAATCCTGAGATAACTCAGGTGGCAGATTCATATATCTGTTTGACCAAGACCCAACACTGTGAGTTATAGATATTCAAATTGAACATGCAAAGATCCGTTTGAGATATATTGATGCTGTTACATTATTTGACATTCATTTATCAGCTGGATTGAGACCTGTGCACACCATGGATGGGTGTTGCCCAGTGAATCATGATAGCTATTTGCTTATCATTTCATATTGCATTTATTAGCGCTTCAGACTTTGCTTTATGATTGTTGCTATCATGACTCCTAAGACTTATGCTTATTTCATTGATCAGACTTGATAAGATTTGTTCAGCTTGACTAGTCCTTATGGTCTATTGTTCTAGACCCGGCTATTCCACCAGTTCTCACGAACTTGGTAATGACCTCCGATGTTCGGCCATGTTGACCTACTGGTAGCTAGCCCAGTATGTGGCTGATCCCCACGATATAAGCGTGAGTGTGGTTTGAACATCATCCGATCTTAAGATACTATATCTCAATCATGATGAGGGCTGTAGCGGCAGCCAAGACTTATCACGCTTAGAATTATGACTCCGCTTGACACGCATGTTAATATTGAAAATCTATAAACTCACTAAGCTTTGCTTACAGATGTTGCTTTAATATTTTACAGGAAAAAGCAAAGGAAAGTCACCTGCCGGACCTAGTTCTTAGGTCTTACACGATCAAGACAGAAGTATCATAGACCTCTACTCAACGATCTCATTTTTGGTACTAATTGGATGATGATATTGTGGTGATCTGGGTAGATTTCTTTTGATAATATGATGACATGAATTAGATTAGACTTGTGCCCTTTATAAGTTTAATTTAAAAAAACTTAATCTGTATTAAACTTAAATCTTAATAGCTTGTACTGTAATTTAATTTTCCGCATTATAATTACTCTATCTTAGTTTGATTGATATCGTATTGCATGATGTGGGACCTAGACTGGTGAGAACTACCCCGTAAGGGGTGGTCTTCACAGGATGGTATCAGAGCCCATAGTTTGAGTGAATCAAGTACTACGTGAGTATACTTGATCTCAAACTGAAGCAATACATATGTATCAATCATTTAGGTGGTTTGAACTGAGATAGGATGTACAGACTATTAGGATGGGAAAAAGGGTACATAGATCTAAGTCTATAAACTGATAGTTAATTGATTTTAATTTTCAGTAGAAGATGTCAGGATCAGGATCAGGTGACATACCAAGCAATATGACCCCACAACAAATGTTTGAGATGATGCAACAATTACTAGCACAACACTCAGAACAACAGAATAAGATTATGCAAGAACAATTTCAGGCCAGAGATGAGGCCGAAACTAAAAGACGTAATGATAAGAAAAATAAGCGAAAAGATAAACAAGTTCAGAATGAAGAATCTGATTCTGATAACTCTACCCCTGAAACCCAAATCGAGCAGCCTAAAGGCTGTAAGTTTAAGGATTTCAAAGCCAGCGGAGCCCTGAACTTCGAGGGTACTGTTGATCCGATTCAGGCAATGGATTGGATCAGTCATACGGAAGAAATATTTAGAATCTCTGACTGTTTAGATTCTAAGAAAGTGAGCTACGCGTCTGCGTTGTTTGTTGGAGCTGCTCGTGCATGGTGGAAGACACAGCGAAGCATATACGGGGAGGAAGTCATTCAGACGTTAGAATGGGAACAGTTTCTTGAAATGTTCAACGCGAAATACTGCCCGGTCGACCAGCGAGATAAAATGGAAGTACAACTGATGCAGCTGACTCAGGGAACAAAGACAGTCGACGAATATGAGCACGAGTTTTCGCGATTATGCGGTTATTCTTCATACCAGGTTGCTACTGAAGAAAGGAAAATGAATAGGTTCCGAGTAGGACTCAATCCTAGATACAGACATCCAATGAGCGCGATTAAATACAAGAGTTATCTAGAAATGGTAGAAGCAGCTAGACAGATTGAACGAGGGTACTTAGAGTACGGCGATCAGCTCTACGCTCCATCTACTAATCCGATGAACCCGTCTCCTCCAAAGAAACAGCGATTTGGCAGATTCTTTAGGCCAAATAAGTCTCCGTCACAGTCTCAGCAATCCTATCAGCATAGTTCACAACCGAAAGCGCAAGCTTACTCACTGACAAACGAGCCTCGATTCTGTAAGAGATGCAGAAAGTCTCACATGGGACTATGTAATCCGGATGACGTTACCTGCTTCTCATGCAACATGATAGGTCATAGCAGCGAGGAATGTCCACAGCAGGGACGTGGATGTGCGAAATGCGGTAAGAGAGGGCACTTCATGTATCAGTGTCGTAGCGGACCACGTTATCAATCTCAGTCATCAGCTGGAGGGTCTACAGTTAAAAGTGCTGCTGCAACACCAACTGCAAGGACACGTGCGTTCCAAATAACGGCTGAAGAGGCGAGAGAAACACCTGACGTAGTCACCGGTACGTTTCTATTAAATACCATACCTGCTCGCGTGCTATTTGATTCTGGCGCAAGTCGTTCTTTCATATCGACTTCTTTTGCATCGAGACTATCTAAGTTCCCATCAAAGCTTCCAGTTATATTAGACATTGAGACAGCCAGTAACAATTTCGTTATGGCTGATTCCGTTTACCGAAACTGCACTCTACTTGTAAATAACATTGTATTCAACCTCGACCTTATCCCGATTCCGTTGAAAGAGTTTGACGTCATCATCGGCATGGATTGGCTAATGAACAACGAGGCTACAATTATCTACAATCGGCGAGTCATCAGAATCAAATCTTCAGACGGCCGAGTATTGGAGATCAAGGGCGAGAAGCGTAAAGGTGCACACTGCTTTATATCCGTAGAAAAGGCTCACAAATACATATCTAAGGGTCGCGAATCCTATCTGTGCTATGCCTTATCTGAATCCAACTCTGAAAAGAAATCTCTGTCTGATATTCCGATAGTCTGCGAGTTCCCGGACGTCTTTCCTGACGATATTTCCGGAGTGCCACCGGAACGTCAAGTCGAGTTTAGTATTGACTTGGTTCCTGGTGCGGCTCCTATTGCCAAAGCTCCATACAGACTTGCACCTGCAGAAATGCAGGAAATGTCAAAGCAACTGCAAGAACTGTTAGAGAAGGGGTTTATCCGACCGAGTTCTTCTCCGTGGGGTGCACCAGTTCTGTTTGTTAAAAAGAAAGACGGAACTTTCCGTATGTGCATCGACTACCGCGAGTTGAACAAGGTTACAATAAAGAATAAGTATCCTCTGCCCAGAATCGATGATCTGTTTGATCAGTTACAAGGAGCCAGTTACTTTTCGAAAATAGATCTCCGTTCTGGGTATCATCAGTTAAAAGTCAGAGAAGAAGATGTTCCAAAGACAGCTTTCCGTACAAGATACGGCCATTACGAATTTCTCGTGATGCCGTTCGGCTTGACAAACGCACCAGCGGCATTCATGGACCTCATGAATCGTGTGTGCAGACCAATGTTGGATAAATCAGTTATCGTGTTCATAGACGATATTCTGATTTACTCCAAAACGGAGGCTGATCATTCTATTCATCTGCGGCAATTGCTAGAGTTATTAAGAAAAGAAAGACTCTACGCAAAATTCTCTAAGTGCGAATTTTGGCTCAGACAGGTATAATCTCTATTATATAAGTCTTGAGCTGTTTCCTTAACTATTCTATGATCCATTTCAGAATTTGAATTTCTATCTTGATTCTTATAGATCCAGTTCCTTGGCCATGTTGTTTCTGGCGAAGGAATTTCTGTTGATCCTTCGAAAGTCGAGGCCGTTCAGAAATGGCAAACGCCTCGCAATGCCTCTGAAATAAGAAGTTTCCTCGGATTGGCTGGTTACTACCGGCGATTCATAAAGGACTTCTCGAAGATTGCTGTACCTCTAACGACGCTAACACGAAAGAATACTCCTTTCGTTTGGTCCAATAAACAGCAAGAAGCATTTGACATTCTGAAGCAAAAGCTTATTCAAGCGCCGATTCTAGCCTTGCCAGAAGGTAATGATGATTTCGTTGTCTACAGCGATGCCTCTGGTACTGGTTTAGGATGTGTTCTGATGCAAAGGGGAAAAGTAATTGCCTATGCTTCAAGGCAATTAAAAGATTACGAGAAAAGTGCACCAACTCATGATCTTGAGTTGGCTGCCGTCACCTTTGCTCTGAAAATTTGGCGTCACTATCTATATGGGACTCGGTGTCAGCTCTACACCGATCATAAGAGTCTCAAATACCTTTTCACTCAAAAAGATCTGAACATGAAACAGCGTCGATCCTTGGAACTCATCAAGGATTATGATTGCGAGATCTTATATCATCCCGGCAAAGCAAATGTTGTCGTGGATGCGTTGAGTAGAAAAGTATATCCAGAAAAGTGCTGCTATGCCCTAACTCCAGTTATATTCTCTTCTGATCTTATTGAAGACATCAGAGTTGCTCAAACTGAAGCAATGAAAGAAGAGAATATTGATTCCGAAAATCTTAAAGGGCAGCTACAATTACTATCTCTGAACCATTTGGGACTTTACTGTCTCCAGGGAAACCGAATCTGGGTTCCTAAATATGGTTCTATTCGTAGCACTCTTCTGTCCGAAGCCCATCAGTCCAAGTTATCTATTCATCCTGGCAGCTCAAAGATGTACTTTGATCTGAAAGCTGACTACTGGTGGCCAGGAATGAAGAAAGATATTGGAAAATGTGTTGAAAGCTGCAGAGTATGTCAGATGGTTAAGGCAGAACATCAGAAGCCCTTCGGGGATATGCAACCACTGCCAGTTCCTGAATGGAAGTGGGAGCATATAACAATGGACTTCATTACGAAGCTGCCAAAGACCAAAAGACAGCACGACTCCATCTGGGTAGTCGTTGACCGATTAACGAAATCAGCACATTTCATTCCGATGAAAGAAACATATTCTCTCGATAGATTGGCGCAACTGTATATCTCTGAAATAATTTCTCGTCACGGTGTGCCGAAGTCTATCGTTTCTGATCGTGATAGTCGCTTCACATCCAGATTCTGGCAAGCATTACAAGAAGGGATGGGTACTCGGATTTCTATGAGTACTGCTTATCATCCAAATGCAGATGGCCAGAGTGAGCGTACTATCTTAACTCTTGAAGATATGCTTCGTGCCTGCGTTCTTGATCTAGGTGGTAACTGGGATAACCACTTGCCGTTGGTCGAATTTTCCTATAATAACAGTTATCATTCTACGATCAAGATGGCCCCTTTTGAAGCCTTGTACGGAAGAAAGTGCAGAACTCCTACCTGTTGGCGTGAAACAGGCGAATCGCCAATAGCAGGACCTGCCCTTCTACAGTTGACACACGAAAAGATTCAACTTGTTAGAAGAAATATTCTTGAAGCTCAGAGCAGGCAGAAGTCGTATTATGATAATCGGCATAGATCAATCAGTTTTGCAGTTAACGACTGGGTGATGCTGAAAGTATCCCCAATGAAGAATGTGGTGCGATTTATTAAAAGAAACAAGCTAGCTCCAAGATTTATCGGTCCGTTCAAGATTGTGGAAAAGATTGGAAATCAATCTTATCGTCTTGAACTACCGACTGACTTAGCTGGAATACATCCTGTATTTCATGTTAGTCATCTAAGAAAGAGTTTAGCTGATGAAAGGGAAGTTCAGATACCACATGTTAACTTGCAGATTGATGAGAAGCTTCGCGTGGTTGAAGAGCCAGAACGTATTCTGGACTCGAAGACCAAAAAGCTTCGGAATAAAGAGATACAGATGGTGCTTGTACAGTGGAAACACCACAAAGGTTCACATCAGTCTTGGGAATCGAGAGATGTTATGAAAACTACTTATCCAAGTCTGTTCGAACGTAGCTAACTTCGGGGACGAAGTTTGTGCGTGGTGGAGCCCATTCTGTAACAACCTAATTTTGATCTAGTCGTAAACTCAGTAATATTTTGAACCGATAATGCAATAATGTTGAATTATTTGAATTATAATTTAATTAATAATGAAATATTAAATTAAATTATATAAATATTTAATTTATGAATTTATTTAATTATTAAAGAAAATTAAATAAAAGAGATATAATATACAACAATGAAAGTGAGTTAGCTAGCAAATATAACTAGACGACGTATATAAACGAGAAATTAAACTCACAATTCAGATTCAGCCTCTCTCTCTAACTCTCTCTCTCTAAAACTCTCTCTCTAGCTTTCTCTCTCTAACTTCTCTCTAGAATTTCTCCTAAACCGACCGTCCGATTATCAAGATAAATATACCGATAGGAAGATCTCGGCGAATACTACGCGATTATACTAGTTCCTGCACGAATTCATACGAATTGAGGTAAGATATTTGTATTTTTACGTTTTATATATATACGGTATTCTCGAATCTATTAAGTTTTAAGAAATTTGAAGCTATTTTTATCGGATTTAACTAGAATAAGTGTAAGATAATCGAACATAGGTTTAATATTGATTATATACATGATTTATGTCTTAGAAATTCAAGTTTTAGAGTTGTAAATATGATCAGATTCGAGGATGTTATGATCAGATTCGAAAATGCATAGAACAGACTCGAAATGGAGTTAGATTCGAAAATACCTAATTAGATTCGAATTGTGTGAATGGTTCGAATCTAATCATCTAGATTCGAGATTATGTAGGTTCGAATCTATGTGTTCGAATCTAGGAATGTGCATCGAATTTAAGTCTTAAATTCAAATCTATATGCATGCTTCGAGTCTATATGCATGGATGGCTTGAATCTATATCACTAATTCGAATCTATTCCTTAGAATCTATTCTATAGAAGCTTCGAATCTAAGCCAACAGATTCGAATGATATGTGTTCGAATCTAATGCCCCAAACTTGAATACATGAGTTCGAATCTATCACCCTAGACTCGAATATATATGAAAATATGATTCTGTTCCTAGTCTAAGGAATTAAATGAGTTATGACCGAACAAGTTATCAAAATCAGATAAAAATAAAGATTTTAAACAACCAAAGAGAATGATGATAATGATATGATATTGATATGGTATGATATGATAATTCTGGACAGGTTCAGTGAAATTCTGAACATTTAGACAAAGATTTTAAAAGATTTAAAGCGGGTCAGAGACTTGATTTGACAGAGAACAGATTGATAAAATCCTGAGATAACTCAGGTGGCAGATTCATATATCTGTTTGACCAAGACCCAACACTGTGAGTTATAGATATTCAAATTGAACATGCAAAGATCCGTTTGAGATATATTGATGCTGTTACATTATTTGACATTCATTTATCAGCTGGATTGAGACCTGTGCACACCATGGATGGGTGTTGCCCAGTGAATCATGATAGCTATTTGCTTATCATTTCATATTGCATTTATTAGCACTTCAGACTTTGCTTTATGATTGTTGCTATCATGACTCCTAAGACTTATGCTTATTTCATTGATCAGACTTGATAAGATTTGTTCAGCTTGACTAGTCCTTATGGTCTATTGTTCTAGACCCGGCTATTCCACCAGTTCTCACGAACTTGGTAATGACCTCCGATGTTCGGCCATGTTGACCTACTGGTAGCTAGCCCAGTATGTGGCTGATCCCCACGATATAAGCGTGAGTGTGGTTTGAACATCATCCGATCTTAAGATACTATATCTCAATCATGATGAGGGCTGTAGCGGCAGCCAAGACTTATCACGCTTAGATTTATAACTCCGCTTGACACGCATGTTAATATTGAAAATCTATAAACTCACTAAGCTTTGCTTACAGATGTTGCTTTAATATTTTACAGGAAAAAGCAAAGGAAAGTCACCTGCCGGACCTAGTTCTTAGGTCTTACACGATCAAGACAGAAGTATCATAGACCTCTACTCAACGATCTCATTTTTGGTACTAATTGGATGATGATATTGTGGTGATCTGGGTAGATTTCTTTTGATAATATGATGACATGAATTAGATTAGACTTGTGCCCTTTATAAGTTTAATTTAAAAAACTTAATCTGTATTAAACTTAAATCTTAATAGCTTGTACTGTAATTTAATTTTCCGCATTATAATTACTCTATCTTAGTTTGATTGATATCGTATTGCATGATGTGGGACCTAGACTGGTGAGAACTACCCCGTAAGGGGTGGTCTTCACAGAAACTGTTAAATGGCCAGAATGAATTTTATCTAAGCTCTAATATAATTATAATTTTTAAGATATAATAGTATGCCCCCTCTAATATTTTGTGAGTTTTGTTGGTGAGCAGAATTGGGACTCACACTTTTACGAACACCATGAATTATGTTTTTTTATTATGTTTCTATGAATGCTTTACAAAACATCATGATCTGTGTTTTCTTGTGTCCAGTGATTTCA
Source organism: Centrapalus pauciflorus (assembly GCA_020465985.1). Classification (NCBI taxonomy): domain Eukaryota; kingdom Viridiplantae; phylum Streptophyta; class Magnoliopsida; order Asterales; family Asteraceae; genus Centrapalus; species Centrapalus pauciflorus. The sequence goes on from JAANYP010006488.1 coordinate 48,599, forward strand.
ATTAAGAAAAATTTCATTTTAATGATAATCTATGTTTATTTGTTTTATATTTATTAACATCAATCTTTTTTGGACTTTTATCAGTTTCTTGATGACGATAAAACATGATATATGGAGCCACACTGCAGATTTGACACCCACAAATACTAGGCCAAATAAAAAATCTCAAGGACTATTGCAGGCATTGTGATTCTTTCTCAACCCACATTTGCTAAGTAACATCTGGTTTTTCAGACACAACCCGTTTTCATTTAGATTTCCATATATGTGAATCAGCGTCAAGAAATTCTATTAGTTAGTATATCATGACTATATACGCAAGAGGTGCAATGTGCATATATTTTCTTCTTCATTTTTTAATGCAAGTTGTATGGCTTTTATTGAATCTGATATTGTTGGGAGTTATATTTCTTGGTTCAAATGATCATTTATTTGGGACTTGGAGTTGTGGGACTTGCTGTGAGTTTTCTAAGAATGTAGCATTATTATAATTAAACATGTATATATGTGTAGTAGGAATATGTAATGCTGACTAATGCATGATTTATATTTGTATGATCAGGCTGCTGCTGAAGGTGCAAGAATTGCTGGAGCTTCTAAGGTCATTGGTAATTAATTTGTTATAACTTCATTAACTTTCGGGCTAATTAAGAATGTGAGATGGGAAGTTTATTGAATTAGATTAAAAGAATTGTATATAGGTACTTTTATGTTAATTTGGTAATCAATGTTGGTGCCGCTACATTTATTAGAGAAATCAAAAGCAGAATCTTCTGGGGTTGTTGTTGCAGCATTCTCTTCTATGTATTAAAGGGGCTGTGAAGATGCTTTTTGGATATGATTAGAGGGATGTAATATGCATGTATGTGTGTGTAAAAGAGGCTATCAAGGGTGAGTTTTTTTGCTTCAATATAAAGTATAATTTAAGTGGCAATATGGTCATTTAAGGCTGAAAATGCAAAAATAATATGTGTAAAAATGGTTGAATTGTGTGTTTTGAACTTGAAAACGACTATGATGTCTAAACATGGTAAAGAGATCAAATTTTTAGATGGTTTTATGCTCTTGTGGATTGCAACCAAATCAAATTTATATGGTTTTTTTCTTGTGGATTGCAACCGGATCTAATTTATATGTTCTTTTTTTCTTTTTACAACTGGTTGAGGTTTAGGCTGACCAAAACGTATCGGTTCCACAATATACTTCTTTACCACAGAGACAAAACCTTTTCAAGACTCAAAGTGTTAAAAGGTATGGAGTTGAGCGAACTACATGCATGGTGTATTCAATCACTACTTGCATAAGTATCTTAATTGTAGATCCTAGATGGTAGTGACATTGTTGAATCACTACTGGCATAAGTATCTTAATTGTAGATCCTAGATGGTATTGACATTGTTGAAACGTTTGGCACCTGTGAATTATAAGCATGGTGCGTATTCAATCATGAAGTATAATGTAACGACCTATCTTTTTATCAATCATGTAACGCTTGATTTTGAGATGATATTATAATTTTGTTATATTATTTATGATTGCAAATATTAATTAAGAATGAAAATTTTTAAGTAATTTTCATGATTAAAATAAAAGAGATGTAAAATACAAAAATAAAAGTGGGTTAAAATTTTAAATGAACAAATGAAACATATAAAACTAAATTAATGACTTTAAATTGTCATTTAAACACCAACTCACTTCTCTTTCTACTCTCTCTCTATACATACGGTTCTTCAACATATCCACAAGAAAATTCATCATAAATTGCAAGTAATTGAAGAATCAATACAATTGAAGGTTACTAGAAGCAACAATCATCATCAATTAGCAAGAATTTGAGGTAATAACTTCTTTTAATTTTGAAATATATGAAGTTTGGTTCGGTTTTGTATATAACCGAGACCAAGAATTGTATATGTGAAAAATGTTGTTGCATGTTCAAGATTTTAGTAGATTATGATGGATTTAAGTTAATAGATGTTAAAGAAACAAAGATTTTAGTTTAGATCATCCAAAACATTAAAGAAATCAGAATTTTGGTGAAAACCTGTGTTCTTGATAAAATGATCTGTGTGTGTTCATGTTACCGAAACCCAAATTGTGGGTACCGAAACCTTAAGGTTTCGGTACTACCACAATACTGAAATAAATATGTGTGAGTTTGAGTGTGTTATGTATGGTTACCGAGACCCACAAAGGGGTACCGAAACCTTGAGGTTTCGGTAATAGGTACCGAAACTATCAAGGCAATACTGAAACCATGAAGTACTGAAACCCACAAGGGGTACCGAAACCTTGAGGATGATACCGAAACCTTAAAAGGTTTTGGTATACATACCGAAACTAAGAAAACTACCGAAACCTTTGTTATATACTGAGACTTTTTGAAATACTGAAACCTATATAGAAACCCTTAAAGTTTCGGTAATATACCGAAACCCTCCTAAAGTACCGAAACATATATATAATGTGTAATGTATATAGAAACCATAATATACTGAAACATATACCGAAACCCTAAAGGTTTCGGTAATGTACCGAAACTCACAGCAAGCTCCCGAAACTGTTACATAATACCGAGACCCATACACTCTACTGAAACCTATACCGAAACTATGAAAGTTTCGGTAATATACCGAAACAATAAAGAATACTGAAACTATTTTTGGGTTTCGGATCCTTGGTTTCTTTGGTGAGCATACATATATATTTACGTTTACAGTGGTAGGTTTTACATATATATATACACATACAAAGACACATAAAAGAATGTGAGTGCATGTGTGTAAATGATATATGGATAAGTATCCATATCTTGTGTGTGTGTGTGTATATATATATATATATATATATATATATATATATATATATATATATATATATATATATATATATATATATATATATATATATATATATATATATATATATATATATATATACATATATATATACATATATATATACATATATATATATATATATAGGTACCAAAGTAAATATATATTGGTACTAAACTTAAATTATACATGTAAATAGTGAATATTTTTATAAGATGAATATCAAACAAAATTATGATTTATAAAGATTAAAATCAATAAATCTTTAGTTAAAATCTTAAAAGATCGATAAAATAAGATGAATTACAAATATAATTATAAGGATCTTTTGAGAATTCAAAAGAAACAAGGAAAGAACTGACAAAATGATCAATGATTTATTAGTTATCAGAATCAGATAAAATTCAAGAAATTAAAGACTAAAATGATGATAAAAATGATGAAATTGACATGATATTATCATGATAATTCTGGACAGGTTCAGTGAAATTCTAAACATAGAGATTTAAAGATTTAAAGGCGGGTCAAAGACTTGATTTGACGGAGAACAGATTGACAAAGATAAAATCCTGAGATATCTCAGGTGGCAGATTTTTATCTGTTTGATAAAGACCAGATCAATGAGTTATAGATATTCAGATTGAACATGCATAGATTCGGTTGAGATATATTGCTGCTGTTAAATTTATTGACATTCATTTATCAGCTGGATTGAGACCTGTGCACACCAAGATTGGGTGTTGCCCAGAGGATCATGATAGCTATTTGATTATCATTTCATATTGCATTTGAGACTTCATCAGACATTGCTTACAATTTATTGCTATCATGACTTCTATGATTTAAGCTTTCATTAATTAATCAGACACTTGATAGATTTATTCAGCTTGACTAGCCCTTGATGGTCTATTGTTCTAGACCTGCTATTTCACCAGTTCTTATGAACTTGGTAATGACCTCCGATGTTCCGCCATATTGACTTACTGGTAGCTAGCCCAGTATGTGGCTGATCCCCACGATTTAAGCGTGAGTGTGGCCTGAACATCATCCAATTCTATGATTTTATATCTCAATCATGAGGGCTGTAGCGGCAACCAAGACATATCACGCTAAGACTAATGACTCCGCTTGACACGCATGTTGATATTGAAAATCTATAAACTCACTAAGCATTGCTTACAGTTGCTGCATTATAATTTTACAGGTAAAAGCAAAGGAAAATCACCTGCAGGACCTAGTACTTAGGTCATTTAAGATCCAAGTTTTGAAGCTTTCTTAGACCACTACTCAACAAACCTTCTGGTACTGATTGGAAGACAGCAAATGTGGTGGTTTTGGGTAGACTTGATGTGATGTATGATGTTATGATTAGATTAGATGTTACCCTTTTATAACTTTATTTTGAAATATGTAACTTAAATCCTGATCTGTAATGTACATGTAATTTAATTTTCCGCATTATAATTACCCTATCTTAGTATGGTTGATATCGTATTGCATGAATAGGGACCTAGACTCTGAGGACTGCCCCGTAAGGGGAGGTCTTCACATATAAGTTCCCTTCCATTTAAATTATGTATTTATTTTTCTTAATGCATTTGGTTGTTACAAAATACAAACACCTTGTTCAGTTTTCTATAAGTTCCGTTCACTGTAAATTATTTTGTGACGAAGGGAACATCTACTCCAACTTGTTGACTTCTGTGGTCAAACAAATCAACTTGGTATTTACAAATGATTGCTTTACCTTTTCTTTATTTTGTGTTACAAGTTAGTGTTGGGAAAACTCTCTATATAAACAATCACAGGATTTACCAAACTGAACTATTATTAAGAATCTTGGAAATACACAATTTACAATCTTTACAATGCTTTCTTTATATACTAATCTAAGAGGTGTATCTAAACCAACACAATGGTTCAGACGTACCCTTTCATGAACGGTTGCGACTTTTACGAATAGTTGCAACTCTTCATGTTTACTACATGCTATTCTAGGCCCTTATACTTTAGATAATTACATATTGAACTCTAAACTATTACATAATCAACATTAAACTAACATTCTCCCCCTTAATCTTGATTGTTTTTCAAGTCTTCAAAATTTAGTTCTTCTGTTTGTCTTCAACACTTGCATCTTCTTGCTCGTGTAATTTCAATCTTGCGACACTTGCATCTTCTTGCTTGTGCAATCTCAATCTTGTTAGGATCTCTAACTGTCTCTGCATTTGTGTCTCAAATGCTGCATCTGTGTCTCAAATGCGGTCTCTCTATCTGTATTTGATTTTGCTGAATCAAATCTTCGGTTTTCTAACCTATTTTAAGAAAAAACGATCTACTCTTGATCAGTTCTTCTTTGAATCTCTGCTTTTAAGAAAAAATGATCTACTCTTTATCAGTTTTTCTTTGATTGATCATCTACTCTTGATCAATCATGCTCTCCTTGGTCTAATCTTGACCTTGTCTACTCTCTCTCTCTCTCTCTCTCTCTCTCTCTCTCTCACACTCTCTCTTTTTCTTTCTTTCTTGTTATTGATCTAATCGTGATCAATAACCATCAGTAGCGTTGGTTCTAAGTCTTCTTCAATGAGGTTTGAGGCTTCTTTTCTATGATCTGGTTCTGAACAATTCTTAGCGTAGTGTCCAAATTTGTGACAATTGTAGCATTCTATCTCTCTAGTATCTCTTCGTTGGTAGCTTTGATTTCCAGGGTTTCTTCCTCCTTTATCATGACTATCTTTACTTCTGTTATCTCTTGCGAATCTTCCTTGGCCTCTTCCTTGTGTCTGATTTCTTCCTCCTCGTCTATTGTTGTGTTCATAACTTCTGTCATTGCCTTGATGTGTGAACAACAACTTCTCACTATAATATTCCTGACTACTTTTCCTAAACTTAATCCTTTCTTCGTAAGTCTTAAGTTTTCCGATAATTTCTTCTAACTTTACTATCTTAAGGTCTGCAATCATCTCAATAGTTGCTACTACTGGTATAAATCTATCTGGTACTGAATTAAGTATCTTCCGTACTTTTGTTTGCTCATCAAATGTTAAATTTACATGTTGCAGCCTTCGAAATAATACTCATTAACTTTCCTGCAAATGCATCTATCGTCTCATCTTCTTTCATCACTAATTTTTCAAACTCTAATTTTAGTTGTTGCGAGTGCGCTTGTTGTACATCTTCTGTGCCAATAAATCTTGATTTTAACGAATCCCAAATTTCTTTTGCTGTTTCACATCCCGCAACTTGCATTTGCAAATCTTCTAGTAACCCTTGAAATATGTATGCTCCTTTTTTACATCAATCTCATTTGATGTATCTGTTTCTTCTATCAAATCCCAAACTCCATTTGCCACTAATATTTTCTTCATTCTTAATGCCCATAATGTATAATTCGTATTTTTCAAAACTGGACATTGATATGATGATAATGTTGTGACAACAACATTATTTTTATCTCTTGACATGCTCTTTAAATTGATTTTTTCTTAAGCTCAAAAATAAATCTAAGAAATAATTCAACTAAATTTTTATATCTAACCACAATTATTCCTCAAATAATTTAATCTTTTTCTAACTTAAATTATAATGGCAAATTTCAAACTTTAATTTATTTTCTATTAAATTAAAATCTAACTTCTAAAATAATAATAATATATATAATCAGAATATATATTAAAATTAAAAATTGAAAAAGAAAAAACTTGTTTTTTTTCTTTTGCCTTTTACTTCTGTTGGGCCTTTACTAGAAGCCTTTCCTTTCTGATTTCTCGTGGGGCTTTTTGTTCTGGGCTTCTCTTTCTCACCAAAACGTGTCTATGCCTCTTCTCTTGAACTGGTGCAAACTCTCTCAAACGTTGCTTCGCTTCTTCTTTTTCTATTATCCCTTTTGTGAACCGATGTATCCCTCTATGAATCGTTGCTTATCTTCGATGAATCGGTGTAACCTTAGGTATGAATCGATGGTTTGCTAAACTTGAAAACCCTTCTGATGCCTACTCCTAATCGGCGCCTATGTATTACTGGTTATGGTTTCTTGTGATTTTTCGTTCGATGCGTGTACTGGAACCATAATCGTTGCCTCTAATGATGGCGGCGTTCGGTGGTTCTGGTGGTTTGTGGCGGCGGTTGGTTACGGGTTTCTGTACGTGGGTTCACTCCTACGGCGGTGGCACTTATTCTGTGGATTTTTCTGCGGTGGCCTTCTGGAATCAGGTTATAACTTTCTGATTTTGGCTTCTATTGCTTTCGGTATGAGGCTTATACGTACTGGTATATCCCCTTTGACTGATTTCTAGGGTTTGCTATATCTATTGCTATATGTGCGATGAGGCTTACTATTTCTGAAAAAATTCGCTGCTTGAATTTTTCCTACGGTTCTGTGGGTTTGACTAACTATGATGAGAAATTTCTGATTTCTCTAAATTGTATCTTGTCTAGATTCGTCTCTTGAAATCAATCTGATTTCTCTGTTTTGGTGCCGGTTGGTAGTAGAATGCTTCTGTGTTCTTCTGCCCCGTGTATCTATGGCAATCTCTTTTGCCAATTTTCTAAACGGCGATGCTCTAATCACCGGGTGTATTTCTTGGATTGTTTCTGTCTCTCGGTAAATGATGAGAATTCAGGATCGTTTGACCTGTTGCTTTGATACCAATGTTGGGAAAACTCTCTATATAAACAATCACAGGATTTACCAAACTGAACTATTATTAAGAATCTTGGAAATACACAATTTACAATCTTTACAATGCTTTCTTTATATACTAATCTAAGAGGTGTATCTAAACCAACACAATGGTTCGGACGTACCCTTTCATGAACGGTTGCGACTTTTACGAATAGTTGCAACTCTTCATGTTTACTACATGCTATTCTAGGCCCTTATACTTTAGATAATTACATATTAAACTCTAAACTATTACATAATCAACATTAAACTAACAGTTAGTGGTTGATCACAGTATTAATTTTTAGTCATCATTTTCTATGAGCACAACTTCATGATCTATCTTTTACTGTTTTATTTTCAGAAACAGTTGGATTATCATTTTTGGTTTGTCTCATACAGTGAATGATTTTTATTGACCAGATGGTGTTTAACTAAATGGCTAAATATTGCTGTATTGTAGTCTTTAAAATTATGGAGTCTATGTACCCATTGCAAGTGTTCACTTTAATTGTAATGCGTGTTATCATCTCCACAGGCTGCATTGATTGATTTCCAGTAACAATAACACAATACCTTCGTTGTTTTTATCATTTCCAACCTCTTTTGTCTGAGGACCTTAATTTGTTTATTTATCGAATTGGATGTTTTGACTTCAAAATTAACTTCTCACTTCTTTTAGAATCGTTGTTGTGACAGGCCGGCCAAAAAGCTTTTTTATATTTGTTAACCCATTTGGAGGGAGGAAATCTGCTTTCAAGGTTTTGACTGATGACGTTATACATATACTCGAAGATGCTAAAATCAAATATATAGTACAAGGTTTGTTGTATGTGCATCTATTAAGCATGTTCCCTTTTTATATATCATAGCATTATCATGCTCATTAGATTATTTTACCTCAAACTAAATATCAGCTTCATGCGAAGGAAGTTTCTTGTTTTTTGGATCTTGCAAAGTATGATGGCATTGTTTGTGTTAGCGGAGACGACGTATTGGTTGAGGTTGGTTTGTTATGCATATCTTAGTATAAACAGGGACTGTGCATGTTAGTTTATATGAAGTTTTGTAGAGTTTTTGATTTTGGCTTTGTTAAAAAAAGATCTCAATAGTTTTTCTTTAATCTGTTTTGGGTTATGTTAAAAAAAATTCTGCATATTTGTTTCTGTTGTGAAACGAAATGCTGGAAGTTGAGTATGCAAAATGATTTCTCAATATTTAAGGCACTAAGAAGTTGTAGTTCTTGAGTGATTTATACTTTACAATTATCTAATCTCTCTCCCAGGAGAGTACAACATTTGACCCTACATGCATATTGAAATATGTTGACTGTTAGTCAAATGCTCATCATCCTGTGACCAAAGTCAATCACATATATTTTTAGTGATATATGGTCAATAGGTAATTAACTTGACTTTTGTCAAGTAATGGAACTCTTGCAACCTTTGTGAGCGATAAATAAAAGGAAAGTGTCGCATCTCTTGCATGGCAACAGAGAGTATCACATAGGGTGTTACTCTCGGACTAAACTGAAAACAATGTTCTTATTACACTAATCAATACTAGGCTAATGATTACTAGGGTAATAAATTGATTAATTAATTGAATCCTGTTGTTTCTATTCAGTCTCTGTTTGCATATTGATCATCACATTCAGATGCATATAACTTGTTCGAACCATCAACAACAAAACTGTTGTTCTTCATGTTTTGGTACAGGAACAAATAGAAAAAAATAGAACACACGAATATACACTAAACTTTCCATATTTTCTATATATATAGTCTTCTAAATGTGTCAACAGACACAACTTTTCATCAAGTGATGCAACTATCCGAATGACAGTTACATACTAACTACTAAAACCGGTGTTATTAAGACCGGTACTAACTTAGGATGTAAATCATTAATATACTAATTAGAATAATAATACAGATTATATTTATAACATTTAGTTCCAACGTTATCCTCCTTAAATGTTATAAATATTTCAGTTTAGCTTCCTTCAAACAATAACATAATCTGCATCCTCCTTCATAATCAACTACATTGCTTGTTCTCTTTGAAGCCTCCTCCATTTCCAAGTCTGTTCCAAATTGATCACCACGGCCTTTTGCTGCATCAATTAGTTGCTCTTTCTCAGCAAACTTCTCTTGCCACTTCTTGGCTTTCATGGTGAACATATAGCCACGATGACTTGCAACCCACTCCATTTTTCTTGGGGTAGGAAGAGGTAATCTTCATAAACTTTCATCAATTGTAAAGCATAGTAACACGAAAAGCCCAAACTATTGGCTAACCCACAGTGGCGTAGCCAAGTGTGAAGTTAGGGGGGCCATGGCCCACCCTCAATTTTTTTAAAATTATATTTATTAGTTTTATCATAGAATATTATTGTGTATATATATATATATATATATATATATTATAGAGTCAGGTTCAAAAAAGTACCTCTCGAAATCAAGTGCACTCAAAGGTACCAACCTTAAAAAAGTTTTTTTAAAATTTTTTTCTCATAACCATGTTTAATTTAATGTTATACACATGATATATGAATTTCACATACATTCACACTTTTTGTGTCCTTAAAAATTATGTGAATGCTCAATACATATTTATGTGAATGGTCATCCATGTGAATTGTCATTTCACACAATGTGAATGGTGTGAATGACCATTCACATGATCTTTTTTTACCATTCACAAGATTTATGATGTTGCTTCTTTTGAAAAAAAGTCTTATAATGTTGTCTTATACATGTTTATTCAAAAAAAATATATGTGAATGATCATTCACATTAGGGTACGCTGGAATCTTATAGGTACGCTGATGAACCTAATTCTATATATATATATATATATATATATATATATATATATATATATATATATATATATATATATATATATATATATATATATATATATATATATATATATAGAGGGAGGTTCCATTGAGAACTTTTGTGCATCGAGGCACAAAAGAACCTCCATTGGCCCTTGGATGAAAAGAATGTGTGGGTTAGATCAAATGGCAGAAGGGTAATTAAATAGAAAGTTTTATGCATCAAGTGCACATAATGAAATTCGCGGAGGGGTAAAACAGGAATTATGCAATCCTTATTTAATTATTACACTTCCAAAATTAACAAAAATAATACAAATTCAAAATACATCAAAATACATGCATATCGTTCATCTCTTCATGCATATCGTTCATCTCTTCCAAAAATAAATCATGCATATCGTTCATCTCTTCCAAAATCAAAATACATCAAAATACAAACATGAATCGTTCATACAAACATAAATCATGCATATCGTTCATCTCTTTCAAAATCAAGAGGGGGCTAAGAGAGAGGAGAGAGAGAGAGAGAGAGAGAGAGAAAGAGGGAGTGGTTTTAGGAAAGAAGTTAATGGTGATTTTTATACCAAATTTAGCTATTAATTATCTTAAAAACATTTAAATTCAAAAATAATTTCCATACATTTAATATCCCTTAAATGCCCTTTGTGCACCCTTGGTAGATAGTCCGATGCACAAAAGTTCTCAATGGTGCCTCGATGCACAAAAGTTCTCAATCGAACCTCAATCTATATATATATATATATATATATATATATATATATATATATATATATATATATATATATATATATATATATATATATATATATATATATATATATTCACTTATTTAATTATTACTTAATACATTATAAAAACTTATACAGGATATGACCTATTTGATACATTGATTTTTATTTTTTATGATTCATCAACACATATTATTGAATTATGAATACATTATTAGATTGTTGATTACCTATTAATTCATATCTCAAATGTTAATTCGCTTGATTTAAAGACAACTGATAGACTTTAATTCATTATCAAATTTTTAATTTTTAGAATTGTAAATTTTAAACTATTATTAATACGAATGTATGTACTTATAAAGTCTTAAATCATTTTTACATAGTTGGTTTAACTATTGATACTTGTGTTTGAATATTAGTTTGATTAATTTTAAATTTGTATATATACTAAAATATCTTAATGCATTTTTTGTTTGTATTTGAAAATTTGTTTGGCCACCCCAGGAAAAAAATCCTGGCTACGCCACTGCTAACCCACTCCATTTTTCTTTACTTGTGACTATCTCATAGCCACGATGACTTGCAACTATCTTGTACAAGTCAAACAAGCATATTTGAACTCCAAACAGTTTGGGTGGTACTTGAAGTGCAGAGTTATTGTAAGTCTTGTGATACCAGCCTAAAATCCTTTCAAATGCTTTCTTAAAAGCATCTTTGTTTTTCATAGCAATTTTGTCATCATTTACCAAATCAAGAAACCTGAAATATTCACTTATATTTCCAACTTTCAATGATGCAATCTCCCACTCTTTTGGTTCCTATTTTGATAAATGATTTTTCTCAAAACCTTCATAACCGAGTGTTTTGTCAATTTCTTCAAAATAGTTAGTGAGAGAACTATCGTGAAGTTGCATGCCCTTTGATTCCTCAAAAACTTCACTTGAATCATTCTTGACATTTGAATCAAACATGTGTGTGATGGTGCATTTTAAATTATCCAAATCAACCTCAAATCCTTGAAGCAATAATTGCTTCATGCTTAAGAGATTAATGTTAATCTCTGGAACGTATTTCACGTACGAGATTGTGTAGGTTGTCAAAATCATTGTTACATCAACTGCTCCTCTACCATGTGCAAAGATGAAGTTGTCTTCATGGTCTTTATCATTGACAATGAAACAATTCTTCAACCTTTTGAACACATTCTTATTTGGTGACATGTGTGAGGAAATTTTAGAATTTACATACCATATGTTACATGGTACTGTTTACCATGTATTCTCCACCAAAGCAAATTTTCTCCTTGTATGTTTGCACATAAGGCCTTCTTTGATCTTCCATAGGGGTGGGTGTATACTCTGGAATCCATTCATACGCCTTTTCTTTTCCTTGATGGGCAGTCCCTCGCAAAGTGGCCCCTTTGTCTACAAACATAGCATCTTGATCTCCTCATCTTTCTCTGAATTTCTGTGTTCGAAGTTTGTCCCTTCATCTCCATGTGATGTTCTTGAAGTTGTTTCAATTTAAGTTTTTGCAACTTCTGTTTGATCCATGAATCTTCATTTGATGAATTCTCAAACCTGCTCTGATACCAATTGTTGTTTCTATTCGGTCCCAGGTTTCTAATCACTCTGTTTGCATATTGATCATCACATTCAGATGCATATAACTTGTTCGAACCATCAACAACAAAACTGTTGTTCTTCATGTTTTGGTACGGGTATAAACAGAAAAAACAGAACACAGGAATATACATTAAACTTTTGTATATTATTATGAGATCACACTCCACATTTTCTTTCACAGATACATATATGTAGTCTTCTAAATGTGTCAACAGACACAACTTTTCATCAAGTGATGCAACTATCTGAATGACAGTTACATACTAACTACTAAAACCGGTTTTATCCTAATACCGGTACTAACTTAGGATATAAATCATTAATACATTAATTACAATAATAATACATATTATATTTATAACATTTAATTCCAACAAATCCGCCATTACGCTTTGCAGTTTGGATTCTCGTTAAACAGATCTTACCAATGATAATGCTATGTGTATTAGGAATAGGATAACACAAAATATCTCCATTGTGCTGTGGAACACTTTTCTCAGTTGAGTTTCAGAATTTCACTCATCCGGTGGGATCCAAATATGTCCTGATGTATGAACTTGTCATTGATGGACCTTTACATGATTTGTGGTTTCATTCGTAGCTGCCTATAGGTTTAAGGCATATTTAATGGGTTAGTTAACTTTACACTCTCTGATTTAATGGGTTAGTTAAATGTGCACGAGACTTGATATCATTTGCATTCGATTTTGTTTTTGTTAACTTCGTTTCACCAAGTTCTATGGAAAACCTTTAATTTCACCATTGAATAATTTATATTATTTGTTTCCGGCTGAGTCTCTGTTTGATAATAATGGATCGATAGTTTGATTTCTTATGGGCAAAGCTCTTCTTGATCTCATTGTTGCTGAATTCAGAACGTCATCGACTCAATAGAGCAGTGAAAGTCTCTTTTCTTCTCTGTTTTGTAACAAACAATAGTAATATGTGATTGGAACTTATTCATTCAACTTTAATGTATGGTTATCTGGATTCCGTATTTTAATATATTGTTTAAACTTGGGTTTGATTTGTTGGTCACGTTTAGCTGACCTGTGTTTTCATTTTTCACATTGAGATTTTTCATTTTTCACATTGAGATTTTTCTGGGGATATGATGTGGTCGTGAATGCAACACAACACTTGTAATGCCTCCATGTTTGGTGCCATAGGCTGAGCAACACTTGTAATGAACAAGCTACATTTGTGTTGGGGAACTATTTTTTAGTCAGCTGGAAAAATACAAGGCACCAACAATATTGAAGTTATCTTCGAGGCAGAAGGTGCTTCTTACTATTTGTGTCAAGTCAAGAGCCATCATTGTTCTAAAAGGTAATATACTCTTAAATACTATTTTGTTTATGGTGTAGCATGTTTTTTTGTTTTCTTTTCTTTGCATCTTTTTTATCTGAAGCCCCATTTTGCTTCACTTAAAGTTTGTTTTCTGGCATGACAAATTGATTGGCTGAGCTTTGGAGATTGAATCTTTTAAAAATCTTTATCCGCTCAGGTATATAATTTGTTGGAACTTTATCATGCTATTCAGATTGATTTATTTTTTAATTAAAAGATGTCTATTTTTTTTAGGAAGGTTGTCTATACTGCTATATTATGCATTTAATTGTTGGTTTTAAAAACAACTATTTAAGCACAATGTACAATTTAGCTAAACTGTGTTTTTAAATTGATTATTGGTTATTAGGTTTATGTGTAATGGGAGATTGAAGATATGCGTTGTGTTTTTGCTTTAAATTTCAATTTTTTTCCTTCATCTACAACAACCGACTCATCGTTATAATCATCTTAATTTTGAATGGAAAGTTATCATGGATTTAACTTTAGATTTGTAGTAACTTCTATAAAGTATGATGTACTTATCGATTTTTTTATCAGAACTAAAGAAATCTATTTTAGTTTTGCTAAAACTACAAAGACTAAAAATGTTATGGGGTGTGAGTTTGGGAAGCAAAGACAGAATGAACACGAGAAAGGGAAAGAAAAAGGATGTCGCAATATTTTCATGTGTTAGAGCAAACTAAGGGAAAGGGAAAGGCATTGTTTCGTAGCTGATTTTAGGTGAATGAACGTCGGTATAACCAGGAGCTTCTGTTCTGGTATGATTTTTATTGATAAATGATAAATCAAGGTTTCTACAGTCTATTGCTTGAATTCTGTTAAGCAGTGAAAACCAATGTTTTGGTTATCCTAGGTGGTTGGCTCGGCTGATGCATTGAAGAAAGACGAGCACTGAAAAAACCTGATTGCAAGTGTGGAGGAGAGAGTGTCTCTTCAAGGCAGGTTTTTCTAATTGCTCAATTCGGCAAAAAATTAAATTTTATATACTACACTATTCCAATATAATCCTCATCACAATTTGTTGTGATGATTTTCATTTTCAGGTTTCTAAGACCTACACTAAAGGTGATCAAGATCCACTAGATGATGATTATTGAGATGATTATTGAGATGATGTTACGAGAGGAGATGGTGGCATGGATGACTAATCAATTATCATCCATCATGCTATTTAGTTCATTCACATAAATAGTTAGATGTTCATGCATTTTGGAGTCATTCTGGGAAAATAAAACTTAAAATATAGAGGAAAATAGGTAAATTCTTAAATACCACAAATCTTGGTTTATGTTTTAGTAGGCTTGAAATTTACCACGATTAACACTTTTTATGGCAATATGGTATGTCTAATGGGTTACCCAAATTTCTAAAATGCAATTTGTACATTTACATCTTTTAACAATTTCATGTAGTTATGGGTTAATTTTACTCAATATATATGCTTTTAACAATATTAGTTAATATTTACTCAAATTATATGTTGTTACCGACCAAACCTCAAACCAACAAAACAAACATCTTTTAACAATTTCATGTAGTTATGGGTTAATTTTTTGGATGCATTTTAAATTTCAAACTAGCCATATTAGTCTCACACACATAAAAGTAACTACAGTGTAGTATTGCTAATCTTAGTTGTGTTTTTCTGAAATCTGAATTTGTTGTAGTAAATTCTATTTTTAATATGGACCTATAACAATTGACAATATTAGATAACGCTGTAATTAAGATTGGTTTTAAAGATGATATTCATTTGAAATACATATGTTGCATCTCATGACATCTCCTGTGGCTGGTGATATAGTTTGAGGCCATGTATATTACTCTATTGTATTTCCATTACTGGTTAAAAGGAGAATCGATTTTTTAACAAGGCCCATGATATTGTTAACATCCAAATCTATTTTTTACCTTGATTGGTTTTCCTAACTTGCAGGCTATGCTTTAAGATCATGCTCACAAAAGAGTATTCCTGCTGAGAATTCCTTTATGTCTATCCAAAAAATATGTTTATGTTCAAATAAAAAAGAACACAAATTTTTATTCGACTTAGCTTTGACATGACAATCAATAGAACCCAAAGACAGACAATTTCGAATGTTGGGGTTAATCTGACTGAGTCAGTTTTCTCCCAGGGACAACTTTACACAACACTGTTTAGAGGTACATCACGAGGCAATACAAAACTATATTGGTAAACCCTGTCACGAAATTCAGTGGTCTCGGTAAGCTAATGCTTAGTGAGATAATAGATTATATATTCAATCATCCAGCTAGACTTTTGCATTTGCCTAAAATCATTGAGAGTCAACGGGTAAGCTAACTTAGTGAGATAATAGATGATATATTCAACAGATATTTCTTTACAAACTAGAGTGAAAACGAGTAGTACAAGTCCCATTACAAGTGAAAACCATGCAGTGCAAGCATGGAGTTGGCAGTTCTAAAATGCTGATTGGGGATGTGCCGAACCTGACCAGGAAAGTGAATGAGATGATCAGTCCCCGACAGTGGCCTGCTGTCAGCCCCAGTCCAGGTCGCATCAGATTGTGAAGTAATGCTCATGCAGTGCAAGCATGAATAAATAGATGCACTTTCAATTGAACGCTGGCTACGTGTTTGTCACATGTCAAGTATGAGTGTGCATCATAACAGTCAATTGATGTATATTGAACAACATGAACATGCCATTGAAAATTTAAAAGTGAATGCAAAGACAATAGATGTTCGAATAATAATCTATTACTCACTGTGGTTTGTATGGTGTAAGTTGGCTCTAAATCAATGTGTGTTAGACAACACCACAAAGTCCTGTTATGTCAATGTAATAGTGTATCAATGTCAGTTTCTCCTTAAAACTTGACTCTGAAAAGTTAAGTAAATTGAACTGAAATTCGGACCACATCCGAATTTTGAATGATCCGAAATCCGGATGGCCCGAAGTCCCATCCTTAGCAACTTCCTTTGTAACACCCATCCGAAATTCGGATGTGATTTGATCACAAATTCGGATGAGATTTGATCAGAGAATTTGGATGAATAGTTGGTCCGAAATAGCATCATGACTTAGTGATTTTTCTAAGAATTTCCATCCAGAATTGCAAGTGGTCAGAACTCGGTTATGACCCGAACTCCGATGGATCCGAGTTGTAGTTGGTCTGAAATTCGGATGATCCGAATTATGTTCATAGGTCCGAATTTCTACACTTGTACATTTCTAATAATTTCCAGATTTCACCTTTGTCTATTATATGCCTGTTTTGTGTCTAACATTGTAGATATGAACTTAAATGTACTCTTTTAACTTAACACATAACATCAATATACCAAACAGTCCATTTTTGTCCGTTTTTCTTCACTATCAAAGAACACACACTAAAACACACACTTAATTTCCAAAATCATACTTAGAACTTGAATCTGAATCTGAAATTTGGTATATAGCATCACTTACCCTCGATTTAAACATATCCATAAGAATTTCTAACATGCAATGATATTTGTAACAAAAATTTTTTGATTCGGTATATACCCAAAACCGAACACAAAAAAATTCGTAAGTCTGAGCGAGTATTACCTTGATTTGTTGCTTGAAGTGTTAATAGTTCCTTATATGCAACTTGTATCCAGATTTTCAGCACTTAATTCAGTGTTTTTGATGATCTTAATTTTCAATATGTGAAGAACCGTGAGTTTTAGTAAGAGAGAGTGAGGGAGACGGTTGAGTAGAGAGAGAGAGAGAGTGGGTTGCATAATGAATAATTTTCCCTACTTATTTGTTATTTTGTCACATTTGCACATTACACCCCTCAATTTTGTATTCTTATGACTTAAACCTATTTAAATCAGTATAACATCATTATGCTTGCTCAGAAACTACCATGAGGATCTCTCCTCATTATTGTTATTTTTAAATATTCCGATTACGGTTCCTTCTGTTTGCTTGCTCAAAAAAACAACGATGAGGATTTCTCCTCATCATTTCTCATATTTAAAATTGTGAACGAAATTTGCTTAAACTGAAATGATAATCCATTAATACAATCCATAGAGTCTTTAAAATTGTAAATTACATGTGATTAAAAGTAGGGATGTTACAGCATTGGCTCCACCACGCCTATAGTTCGTTCGCGAAGTCATGCTACGCTGAACAGACTTGGGTACTTGGTCTTCATGTCCTCTTCAGACTCCTAAGTGTGATTAGCTCTCCTCTATGATGCTTCCATTTGACCAGCACCATCCTGATTTCTTTGTTTCGGAGCTTCTTGACTTTTGTTTCTAGAATACACTTCGGCTCATCAACGAACCTTAGTCGTTTGTCAACCTTAATCTCTGAATGGTCAGTCCATGGTTCCCTCTCGGGTACCAGACTCTTTCTTAAATATCCTACATGGAAGACGGGGTGAAATCCTGATAGTTCTTCCGGTAAGTCCAAGTGATAGGACTGATTTCCAACTCTTTCAATGATGCGAAAGGGTCCCACAAATCGAGGAGATAGCTTTCCTCGCTTTACAAATCTTGTGACACCTTTCATCAGGGATATCTTCAAGTACACCCAATCATCCTTTTGAAACTTTATTGCTTTGTGACAGCGATCATGGTAGTTCTTTTGTCGATCTTGCGCCGTTTTCATGTATTGTCGAATCAGTTGGATCTTTTCATTGGTTTCTTGAAGTAGAGTTGCCCCGTCAATAGGCGTTTCTCCTGTTTCCCTCCAAAAAGTTGGAGTCTTACACTTCCTTCCGTATAAAAATTCGAATAGTGCCATTTTGATGGTTGAATGGTAACTATTATTGTAGGAGAATTCAGCCAATGGGAGGTGATCGTCCCAGTTACCACCCAAATCCACGACACAGGCTCTCAGCATGTCTTCCAAAGTCAGAATCATCCTTTTGCTCTGCCCATCATACTGGGGTCTATATGCAGACTCATGGCGATACGAGTACCAAGACCGTTTTACAGCGCAGCACAGAAGTTTGAAGTGAATCTACTTCTCGGTCAGAGACAACAAATTTGGGAACACCATGCCTTGTAACAATTTCGTTTATGTAGATCGAAGCCAGACGATCCAGGAGAGTACGTTACTCTGATGGGTATGAAATGAGCGGATTTGGTCAGACGGTCAACAATTACCCAAATGGAATCATGTTGACGACGTGTCTTGGGTAGCTTTGTTATGAAGTCCATCGTAATATGGTCTCACTTCCATTCTGGAATAGGAAGAGGTTGTATACTACCATAGGGTTGTTGGTTCTCTGCTTTGACTAACTTGCAAGTTCTGCACTTCTTCACAAATTATCCAACGTCTCTTTTCAGTCCTGGACACCAGAAATCGGCTTTTAAGTCATTGTACATTTTTATGCTACCAGGATGAATTGAAAACTTGGATTGGTGAGATTAATCTAGAATTACATCTCGCATACCACCAGACTTTGGAACTCATATTATGCCATATATATCCTTCAGTCCGGTTCCATCATCTTGCAGTAGTGGTAATTGAATTCTGATGTTCTCATACCTTACATTCTCCTCCTTTAGAGCCTGCAACTGAGCAGCCCTTACATCATCAATGATAGTGGACATCATCATGGTATAGGTCAAGGCGTAGTAGTAAGCTTTCCTACTCAAAGCATCTGCAACTACATTTTCTTTTCTAGGACGGTATAAGATTTCACAGTCATAATCTTTTATCAACTCCATGGACCTTCGTTGTCTCATATTCAAGTCCTTCTGACTGAATATATACTTTAAACTCTTGTGGTCAGTATAGAGCTGACACTTGGTCCCGTACAGATAGTGTCTCCAAAGTTTTAAGGCAAATGTCACAACAGTTAGCTCTAGGTCATGAGTAGAGTAGTCTTTCTCGTGTGGTTTGAGCTGTCTAGAAGCGTATGCTATGACATTTCCTCTTTGCATCAACACTGCTCCCAAACACATGCCTGATGCATCGGTGTAGAGTACGAAGTCCTCGTTCCCTTCAGGCAGTGCCAAAACTGGTGCTTCACTTAGTAACTTCTTTAATTTGTCAAAAGTTGTTTGCTGTTCCACATCCCAAATGAAAGTTGTGTTTTTGCGAGTGAGCTTGGTAAGTGGAACGACTATCTTGGAAAAGTCTTTGATGAATCGGTGGTAGTAACCAGCCAATCCCAGAATACTGCGGATCTTAGAGGCGTTGCGAGGTGATTCGCAGTTCTGGATAGCCTCGATATTTGCAGGATCAACGGCAATACCAGCACTAGATATCACGTGCCCCAAGATTGGTTCTGAATTGAACGTTGAGGAGGAACAAGTTAACAAAGAGTTTACAATTGATTATAGAGATCATTAAATTGTTTAGAATGTTTGAGACGTATATCTGCCTCAACCAGAATTCACACTTCGAGAATTTGGAATAAAGTCGCTCTTTGCGCAGCAACTCTAGAAATTCTCGTAAATGTGTTGCATGATCCTTTTTGTTTTCTGAGTAGATAAGAATGTCATTAATGAACACGATGACAGATTTGTCGAGCATTAGCCAGCAAACTCTATTCATGAGATCCATGAAAGCAGCCGGCGCATTCGTAAGACCGAACGACATTACTAGAAACTCGTAGTGTCCGTAACGAGTTCTGAAAGCCATTTTAGCAATGTCAACATTGTGAACTTTGAGCTGATGATATCCCGATCAAAGATCAATCTTCGAGAAGTAACTTGCGCCTTGGAACTGGTCGAAGCGATCATCAATTCGGTGAAGTGGGTATTTGTTCTTGATTGTCACCTTGTTGAGTTCTCAGTAGTCGATGCACATACACAGTGTGCCATCCTTCTTAACAAACAGAAGAGGAGCGCCCCAAGGAGAAGAACTTGGGCGGATAAAACCCTTGTCAAGTAGCTCTTGTAATTGTTTCATCATTTCCTACATTTCTGCAGGGGCTAATCGGTAAAGAGCATTGGCTCATGGAGCAGCTCCAGGAATGAGATCAATGCGGAATTCCACTTGACGATCAAGTGGCAATCCCGAGATATCTTCTGGAAAGAGATCTGGAAATTCGGAAACAACCGAGACGGTAGAAAGAGACTGAATTTCAGCCTTTGCATCGACAGCGTAGGCTAAATAAGCTGAACAACCCTTAGCGACATGCTTTCGGGCTTTTGCGATTGAAATGAGGCATAAGTCGCCTTTGTGTCTGTCACCATAAATACAAATGTCATGACCCTCAGGATTGGTAATCTTGATCAATCTCTTTTTGCCTACAATTTGAGCCTCATTATGGACAAGCCAGTCTATACCTACTATAACATCAAACTTCCCGAACTCCATGGGAATTAAGTCTATGTTGAATACTACATCTTCTACCAGTAAATTGCAATTCCTATATACTTTGTCGGCCTTAACTAACATATTGCTAGCTGTCTCAATATCATGCACAAATTGCAATTTTGAAGTAGGAATATTAAGTTGACGAGCAAATGAAGTGGAGAAAAACGAACGGTTGGCTCCGGAATCAAACAGAATACGTGCAGGAATTGAATTAACGAGGAACGTACCAGTGACCACCTCAGGGTCATCTTTCGCTTCTTCAGCTGTGATCTGGAAAGCCCTAGTTGGAGCCCTCTGAGTTTGATCCCTGCGAGCAGTGGAAGCTCCAGAAGATCTTGTCGTTGATTGTTGAACACTTTGATCCCTTGGGGGTCTTAGGCAGTCCTTGGCAAAATGGCCAAGTCTATGGCAGTTGTAGCACGCATCGCCTTTTCGAGGACAACGCTCCCAGTAATGGCCCTTCTGCCCACAGTAGAAGCAGTACATATCTTGAGTGTTGCACTCCCCAGAGTGTGTCTTCCTGCATCGCCTGCAGTCCCTCATTTCAGTATTGGCCGAAAAGGCCTTTCCCTTCTTTGGCGAAGAAGATGGTTGATTTGATTGCGGAGAGGATTGGGATGATCCAGACTCCCGTTGCCTTTTTGGCGGAGACGATTGAGTCAGTACTGCAGTGGTTGACCCCATGACGTACCCAGGTAGCAACACAATCTGCTCCACATTTCAATTAACCTCCAACAAACTAGCAAAAGTTGTGTACCGAACCCGACTCATGGTTCGGCGAATTTCATAATCTACACCGGCCTCAAATCGGGATATATTTCTCTCTTCTGTATTGACTTGATGGTGTGCGAAGAAACTTAATCGGGTGAACTCGACAACGTATTGTGTAACTGTCTTTGTTCCCTAAGTTAGACTTAAAAATTTTGCCTCCAGACGACGCTTTTCGTCGGCAGGACAATACTGTTGGTAGAATACTTCCTTGAACTCACTCCACGTCATGTGTGACACTACCTCCATTGTCAACACATTAATCATAGCATCCCACCACACGACTGCGTCCCTTGCAAACATTGCGGTTGCAAACCGAACCATGTCCTTTTCAGCGCAGTCGCTGATTATAAAAGTTCTTTCGGTGGTGTTGATCCACTCTAGTGCCGTCACGGCATCACCTGTTCCGTCAAAAGTAACAGCTCTGTTACTTTTGAAGTCCTTAAACCTACATCCCTTTGCCTTGTTAGAAGAACCAATATCTTCTTGTGTTTCCTCTTGCTCGCCTTGAAGCTGTTGTTCCTTGTTCTTTCTTTTATCAGCCTTTCTCTCGGCGAATGACTGAGCCTGCTCAGCCTTTCTTTTGGCCTGTAACTCATTATTCTGTTCCATGAGAGTTTACATCATTTGGAACATCTGTTGAGGAGTCATATCATCTCCTGACATGTTCTGAAATATAACAAATAATATTTAGAACATTTATTTATGAGTCATAGTGTTTACAGTTACCCTTTATTTTCCGCGTGTGCATTTCAATCCTGTCTTAGTTCGAATCATTTCCTAGGAGTCCATTCTAATATCATAACCTAAGTTTGAGTCCAAGTCCTCGCGGACACTTGAAACCTCAAACTAATGTTCTGACACCAAACTGAAACGTCATCATGTATTAATGATACAATTGATAACACAAGGATCAATACACAACCCATTGATTAATCATGAAATTTAAAATTGATAACTTAATACAGATTTAAGCAGTTCCACACTAAAGCAAGAAATGTATATGTCTACAATGATATAGTCTAACTATTACAACATCTCAAATTGTTTTGAAAGCAAGAAATCTGAGTCCCAAATCTATATAGTCCATGTACCAAATAGCTTCTAAGGTCACCGAGATATGAAATGATATTCCTAGGAGGAAGGTCCAGCAACACCTTTGCCTTTTCCTGAAAACATTGAGTTTCAACGAGTAAGCTAATGCTTAGTGAGATAACAGATTATATATTCAACAGATATTTCTTTACAAACTAGAGTGAAAACGGGCAGTGCAAGCCCCATTACAAGTGAAAACCATGCAGTGCAAGCATGGGGTTGGCAGTTATAAAATGCTGATCGGGGATGTGCTGAACCTGAACAGGAAAGTGAATGGGATGATCAGTCCCCGACAGTGGCCTGCTGTCAGCCCTAGTCCACATCGCATCAGATTGTGCAGTAATACTCATGGAGTGCAAGCATGAATAAATAGACGCACTTTCAATTGAACGCTGGCTACATGTTTGTCACATGTCAAGTACGAGTGTGCATCATAACAATGAATCATATGTGAGTGCCAATTGATGTATATTGAACAACATGAACATGCCATTGAAATTTTAAAAGTGAATGCAAAGACAATAAATGTTCGAATAATAATCTATTACTCACAGTGGTTTGTCTAGTGTAAGCTGGCTCTGAATCAATGTGTGTTAGACAACACCACAAAGATCCTGTTATGTCAATGTAATAGTGTATCAATGTCAGTTTCTGCTTAAAACTTGTTTCTGAAAAGTTAAGTAAATTGAACTGAAATTCGGACCACATCCGAATTTCGAAAGATCCGAAATCCAGATGGCCCAAAGTCCCATCCTTAGCAACTTCCTTTTGAACACCCATCTGAAATTCGAATGGAAAATAATACTTAAATAAATGGATTCTTACTTTCTTGTCCAATCTTGAACACTCGAACCATCTTCAGCCTCAACATAAACATGTCCACCTATCGTTGCAGGGAATAGCTTAATTGTAAATTTTATTACTTTCTGGACCGATGTTATGATCCATTGTTCATGTCTTCATGAAGATAGACCAATTTCCTGAAATAGCATGGCAGAATTAAAACTTTTAGCAATAACATGCATAGACCAATTTTTTGAAGTCATTGAACATCCTGTTATGTTGAAGCTGCAGACAATGCATGTGGTTGTTGACCGAGATATGCTTGATAAAGAAGATGGACCTAAATTTTTATGTCTAAAGGTGTCTATTAAATTGATCATTGGTGTCCAGTATAAAAGGTATACATAGGCTATTTGGATTATTATAACATAACAGGACAGTGTTCATGGACCCCCTTTAGCAAAAGGTGAGCTCGCCATCGGAGTTGTATGTAATCGGTGGTATTCTTGAAACTGTAAGTCCGTTATCATGAAAAAATCACGAAAATCACTCTCGGTAAATGAGGTGATTGTATTGTGGTGAACTATCTTGTGTTCTTCATTGTGACTTCTTTGTTATTTCTTTCTACAACGTGATGATCTTTGATCGTTGATAGCTAGCTGTGACTTCTTCGCTTGGATTCTTGATGATAGACGAGATCACGAACTGAGATCGCTTCCCCCACCACCAACGACCAATATGGAAACACTTTCTTCCATAATACCAAATTACCAATCAAGAAACATTAAAAATCAGAAGTTGTCACCTATTTAAATGGAAAACATTGCTTCTTTTTTGTTCGTTTCTCACTGAAATCGTCATGATCTGAAGACAGACTGTTGACAATGGTGATGTAGGATGGATAGTGATTTATATGGTGATAATTTCGGGAATCATAATAGTTTGATGACCTCCAGGAATTGGGTTGCATCAATGCATGAAGAAGTGGAAAATATTAAACCGCCTCTGACTTGCAACATGCAGCTACTTGATTTCATGGAATTAAGCTCCAAAACTATATGATGTGCAAGCCATTTTGTGTATTTTATACCAAGTCAGGAATTATTTTTAGTGTCAAAC
The DNA here is from genome assembly GCA_020465985.1 of Centrapalus pauciflorus. Classification (NCBI taxonomy): domain Eukaryota; kingdom Viridiplantae; phylum Streptophyta; class Magnoliopsida; order Asterales; family Asteraceae; genus Centrapalus; species Centrapalus pauciflorus. The sequence continues at coordinate 73,748 of JAANYP010006488.1, forward strand.
ATGATACGGATGAATAAAGTCACATTGTTGAATTCTAAAACTATTGAAAGCCATGAATCAACAAGCCAAACTCAGTGGCATGCTCCTATAAGGAATAGACTGATGTCATAAAATGTAAAAGAGAAACTAAAATAGGACTAACAAGCGAAAAACACATCGTACATATCTATGAATTATTTCCTATACTGTTCCAATACATTTATTCTTTTATCAAGTACAACTCGAACCTTATCCAAATGAAAAAGGATTCTTTCATCATTCATTAAAGAGACAAAACAAAGTATCATGATAATGGTATCCAACAAGTTGGAATAAAACAAAATACTGAATTATCAACAATGACGTTGGTGAGGCTGGTATCTATTATAATGGAGTACATAGAACATTAATCTTAAAATTAAGCGAGTTTTGTTGAGTTAGGTATGTAACTTGGAACATGGATGAATCCTTGCAACCATACTTTGCATCTAGTTGAACATTCCCTTCTTCAAAATAGTAAGCACCCACATGTATGCTAAAGGTAAACAATAAGTTATTGTTACAAGGGAAGAGTACAAAGACAATATGAGTTCCAACAAGTGCCTGCGAAATTTCCATTGACTTCCATGGTTTGTAGTTCATCCTTGGACTTGATATTCCATATCAAGCACCAACTACCATTGATAATAAGCTTTATAATTGAGGTAAAACGTAGGGCCAGAGCAAATGAGAGTATGTTTGCAAGAAATGTAGAAACTGATTGAGAAGAAGACCTGATTAAATGCAAGGACGGCAATAACGCCATCAATAAAATCAAGAGCAAGATTAACAACCAAAAAAGCCTTCATCGCCGACCGCCGTTCACTGCTAAAATTAACCACAACTGACGCCCCCAAAAACAACGCTTCAGCCCAAAAAAGGAAACTGCGTGATCGAATCCACTTCTTCCGTCACCGCACATAATTACTGCCTCAATCATGCCTGTCTTTTATCGTTCCAAGACTCCCCGGACTTTAAAAAAATCTCATTTTCTTGATTTTCCGGAGAGGGAGATGAAAAGCCCATGTAACAATACAGTCGTCTTCCTTCATATTCCAGCCAGTGCTGCCGACATGCTACTTGACACTGCAATAAGGGTCCAGTGAGCGTTTTATCAGAGGTCACCCATGGAGATGTAGCGGCCCACAGGGGTGGAAAGGATTATGGAGAGATGTTGTTTGGTATGGACTATTGTGTCTGGAAGGCAGTATTCCAGTTTTTTGTGGGAAGATGAAAGGAAGAGGAGAAGGAAGAGTCGATTCTTTCGTGTGTGGGAAAAAGAGCTTGAGAGTGTGCAGCAAGACATTGGCTGCTGGTTTACAATTCAAATTTTATATGTATCATCTGTTTGTACTTATGCATTAGTTTATTGTACTTCTTAAAATTCAGCCATTGAGCATTACTTAGTTGTAGCTTGTGCAATAAAAGTTGTTTTTACGACCTCCCTCCTAAATGCTTTATTAAGAAGTATAGATAATCTATGTAGAATGTTACATAGAATGATATGTAAGAACACAGTTTTAACAAATTGCTATTTATAATCTATGTAGATTAGCATTACTATCATAAGCTATGTAGAATGTTACATAGAATGATATGTAAGAACACAGTTTTAACAAATTACTATTCATAATCTATGTAGATTAACAATACTATTCATCATCTATATAGAGTATCGTGTATTCTATGTAGAAATACATTAAAAACACAGTTTTAACAAATTAACCGGCGAACATATTCTATGTAGATTATCATGTAATCTATGTAAAATATCATGTATTCTATATAGATACAACGATAACAATTTACTAGTACGACAATAACAATATTCTACATAGATACAAAGTAGCTACAATCTATTCTGTATGGAATATCATGTATTTTATATAGATACAACAATAACAAATTACTTATACAACAATAACAAAATTCTACATGGATACAAAAATAGGTACAATCAATTCTGTATGGAATATTATGTATTCTATATAAAGTATCATATATCTATAAAAATACAAACCAAATTTAGATATAATACATAAAGACGTTGAACCATCAAAGACACAACCATTAGAAACAGAACCTTCAATGATGTCACACCCTGCTACCCCGGTTGGCAGCGAGGCGTGGCGAGTGCGGAAGCGTAACCATAATCATAACGAATGACCACTACATGGACGTTTTCAAAAAATAATATTGATATATGTAACATCCGGCATTAAACCAGGTTAGCAACTACGACCTAATCAGTACTTAATAGCCAATTATAACCTAATCAGTGGTCATTAAAAAATTAAACAAAGTGATTAACAAGGTTCATGAAGAAATTCAACTCAATTAGAATCAAATTCGTAGGTGCGATAAATCGGCAAATCAATTAATCCGATCGATTTACGATATGATGGATTAATGCAATAAGTACATAATTAAATTATGATTAGTGACACTAATCATACACTAATACACTTACTTAACATTAATTATGCAAAAACTAAAACAATTCATTAAAACAATGCATCCAAAAGTATTTATGAATTTACAAAAAAAGGAAAATACAAAAATACATTTTGAAATACTTTTATACAAAAAAAAAATACATTGAAATATACCCATATGGGGCCAGCCATAGAGGGTACAAAAAGGACCTTGATATAATTTTTTTTACTCAACATATCATAATCAAATCCTCTTTATTTCAATTCATCCAAGATTTACACTATTCTTCATCATTTCACCATCTTTTCAAGATCCAATTTTCCCTATAAATAGAAAACATTTCCATTCATTCACAACAAAACCCCTCTTTTCTCTCTTCAAAAACCGGCCATAGGCCCTCTCAAAGCCAAAAACCTTCAATTTTTGGTGTTCTTGAAGTATTTCAAGTGTTCTTCATATTTTGAAGTGTTCTTGGTGCAACTTTTGCAAGAGTTTCAACTTCTTCTCATTTGAATTCTTATAAAACATCAAAGTAAGTAAATACAAACTTATTTCATCTTATATTTATGTTTATATAAGTCTTGCATAATATATATAATCACCAACAACAACAAGTTTCATAAAAACGCAAGTTTATAAATCACTAGTTTTTGTTTTTAAGTTGTTTTCTTCAAATGTGTTTATAAATATATAAACACATCATGTAAGTGTAAATATTATGAAAACAAGTGATATAAATGTGTTTTATAACTTTTATACAAGTAGTCTTTGAATAAACAACAAGAATCATAAGTTATTTCAAGTTTATGAAATACGAAATTTCGGCAGAAATGTTGCATCAAGTTTGAAAAATCATAACTAATTCATAACTTAACAAAATGAGTTGATTATTATCTCAAAAGTTAGATCTATGTCTTAACTAAAAATCTGGAAGTTTTCATAACTTATTTTGGAGTTTAGAACCCCCAGATATTATTTGGGAACCCGAAAGTTTGACATCTCAAAAATGGCCAACATAGGGTTTTTAACGAGCTTTTTCCCTAGCCTAAACACCTCGAAAAATGGTTGTTCTTGACTTTAAAAATTCTTTGTATATAGTAGTTTAATGTCCAAAAAAATCAAAGCCTAATTCGTTTTGGAGCTTGGTCAAAAACAGCCTCAAAGTAGGCTGAAAAACCTTCGAAAAGTTGGAAATATATATATATATAGAGGGGGGTTCAATGGAAAACCACCATGCACCGGAAAACTTGTGAAAACCACACTGCACCACCACAAATGCATCAAATTCCCCGCGTGATGCATCAAAATCCCGCATGGTGCGTCAAATTTCCCGCGTGATGCATCGAAATCTCGCGTGATGCATCATCTTATTTACGATCATGCCGCCGTTTTTTTAATGAAATGCACCAAATCGGACGGTTTGCATAGGTTTCCATAGTTTTCACGTGCATAGTGGTTTTCTATTATATATATAAATTTGACGTTTTAAGTGAGTTTTATTTATAAACTTGTAATGTTGGGTGATTTAAAATATAAAAAAATTTATACATACATATTATCATATATGGGAGTTATTAAATCCCTTATATCATTTAGGACTCGGTTAAACGCGTCCGGTGTCATCACTCATCAACAACGTAAATCGTCGTTTTTACGATCATTTTGCCATCAACATGCGGTGAGTCCTCATAGCCCTATTTTCACTATGTATTGGGGAGGAAATACATGCACTATTTTCATATGGACATCAAAACTGTTTATTTCTTATATGTATTACATGTGTGGATCCATCAGCCCTCAAATCATGAACCGTTAATTACATTTATTTGTAAGCGCGAACATATTGTGGATAGATCTATCGGGAGTCATGTCCCCCGTTCGGGTTAGTATTAATTGGCTAACGGCGTGATGCATAAATATTCAACACACGGTATTACGTATGGGAATACTGCACAGGGCAAACTCATTTATTTAAGCTTCGGTTGCATAATGGTTTATGTAATACATACATGGAATTTATGATTTATAAATTCAGCTAATCTGATAATGTCCATACAATTGGTCTTCTCGCGTAAACTTATGAGCTCACCAACAATTTGTTGACGTATTTTAGCATGTATTTTCAGGTGATTAAGACACACGTATTTATCGGAAGCATTCCAAGGCTTTCGTTCATTTTGGAGTCGCATCATTTTCAAACTCGGAGATTTATTTGCATTATTTTGGTTAATTTAATTATGTATTTAAATCTCAGTATCTTGCGAACAACTCTTTACCATTTCGGGCTACGTACAACATTTCTATATTTTTAAGTTATATCGATGTATTTTGAAAAACGTCCATATAGTGGTCATTCGTTATGATTATGGTTACGCTTCCGCGACGTCACGCTTCGTTGCCAACCGGGGTAACGGGGGTGACAGATTGGTATCAGAGCTATAGTTATAGTGAACTAGGTTGCATTAGTACCTAGACTCTAACTATTACAAAAACTAAACTTTCTTCAAGAAGTGTGAACACATATATGGACCCTGATGACAATAACATGTCGAAAAATACGGTTATTATCCTCTTTGACTCAGAGGATGAATTTTCACCCATTGAACAAGGAAGCCAAGGTGACACTGAGGTGTACTTTGTATCGGGAACCCGCCCAGACCAAATCAATGACGATGTAATGGACCCGTCAAAGCACAAGGAGGGCAACTGTGGCCCTGCAGCACAAATTGCTCCACCATCACCACCACATATTCCATCCTACACCCTATTCAGAGACCACCCCAATGGACCATTGAAGACGTTCATCCCTAGGAAAAGGGTGTGACTAGCACAACGGGAGTCTATCCCGGTACCTGCCCATCAGCCAAGCCCGTCGCAGTAGTAACGGGCAAACATAAGAAAGTGGGGATGGATGCCTCACACACTCCAAGAGTGGAGAAACGAGGAAGGAATCTAAGGCTAGTTTGAAGTCGGAATACCATCTTCCTCTCAAGTGCCGACACTTACCCAGAAACCTACGTAACAAACGGTGCCTCTGTTGGTGGCAAGGGCCGCCAGACACGACCTCCAATTTCGACAAAATCCACCAAGAGGTCGGTGAGATTTTTGCAAGGATTAAGCAAGAGGCAATACAAACCACCAATAAACCTTGGGCCAACCAGAATACCCAGGAGATTCAACAAGACGGAATCAACGAATTGTGACAGCGCCTAAAGCCCGCAGTGCAGAACTAACCCAACGACTTAACGCTCTGGAGTATGAGGAAACCCCGGAGGCATCTCATACTTAGTACCCTTTTATAGTATTTCTCTAGGCTTTACTATTTGATACATCTTAGGTGTGTAAGGCTTAAGAATTTATCGGAAAATTCCGACCATATCATGTACAAAGATTAGGTATCCAACATTTTAATGAAAAACTAAGTTTTATCTATGCCTAGGAGCATGAGGATATGTAGTACGACAATCAGCCTAAGAAATTTCAAACCCATAGACTTATCCTCTTACCCCATTAGATACCACTTATGCATTTCTACAATTTGATACCGGTGCTGATAGGAGCTTTATATCCACTATGTTCAGTAAGTAGATAAATTCCATTCTTACACCATTAAGTGCCACTTATGCTATTAAAGTTGATGACAATAAGACGCTTAAAACGAATAATATAAGTCGAGGATGCTCCTTAGAATTAGTAGGCCAACTCTTTGAAATAGACTTGATGCCCGTCAAACTGGGAAGTTTTGACGAGGTCTTAGGCATGGATTGACTATCGAAAAATCATGCGGAAATAGTGTGCAACAAGAAGACGGTTCATATACCTTTAGCCAATAAGAAGGTCCTTACTATCCAAGGCAAAACAAGAAATATCAAAGTAAGCATCATCCCTAGCATTAGGACCCTGAAGTGTTGACATAGAGGGAGCCAAAGGAAAATCGGCTCAAAAATATTTTTATTATTTATGGTTACCCCAAAGTTTTTCCGGAACACTTACCTGAACTCCCAACATCGAGGCAAGTCAAATTCAAAAATCGGCCTAGTATCAGGTGCGGTACCAGTGGCTCAAGCACCATACCGATTAGCCCCATCAATAGTGTAAGAATCGTCCAACCAATTGTAGGAGCTCTTAGATAAATGGTTTATCAAACCCAGTTCCTCGCTTTGGAGGAGCTTCAGTTTTGTTCATAAATAAGAAGGATAGAACCTTCAGAATGTGCATCAATTACCAAGAGCTAAATAAACTAAAGGAACCGATACCCGCTCCCAATGATTAATTACTTGTTTGACCAAACTCCAAGAATTAAGCTTCTATTAGAAGATCAACCTAAGGTATGGTTATCATCAGGTTAGAGTTCGCAAAAAAAAAATATTCCGAAGACAGCCTTCAGATTCTGTTTCGGTCATCATAAATTCCTATTAATGCCGTTTGGATTAACCAGTGCCCCAACGGTACTCATGGACCTCATCGGGTGTGCAAACCTTATCTAGACAAATTCATGATTGTATTCATGAATGACTTCTTAATCTACTCACGAAACAAGAAGGAGCACGAGCAAACATTTAAGACTGATTCTAGAGTAGTTGAAGAAAGAACAACTATATGCCAAGCTTTCTAAGTTTGACTTTTGCTAAGATAGGTAAGATTTCTCGGTCACGTGATCAATAATAATGGGATCCAAGTCGACCCCGCAAAGATCGAGGCTATCAAGAATAGGTCAACTCTTAGAACCCCCATAGAGATACGACAAGACTTGCCACTTATTATAGGCAATTATCAAAAATTTCTCAAAGATCACCAAAGCTCTAATAAAACTAACCCGAAAAGACATGAAGTATGATTGGGGCAAGGATCAGGAGACATCATATCAGTTATTAAAGCACAATCTGTGCAGCGCGCTTATTTTATCCAAGAGAAGCAAGAAATTTGTAGATTACTGTGACGCTTCACACAATGGGTTGATATAGAAAAATAGGGTCACAGCTTATACTTTATGAAAACTTAAGGTTTACTAGGTGAATTACACAACGCATGATCTAGATCTTGGAGCAGTAGTCTTTATCCTTAAGACTTGGAGACATTAGTTGTACGGTAAGAAGTGTACTACACTCACAGACCATAAGAGCCTCCAACACATCTTAAACCAGAAAGAGTCAGATATGAAGTAGTGTCATTGGATGGAGCTAATAAATGATTGCAACTGTGAAATTCGTTATCACCTGAGGAAAACTAATGTGGTTGCAGACGCTCAGAGCCGAAAGGAACAAGCTAAGCCATTAAGAGTACAAGCCCTAGTTATAACCATTCAACCAAACTTCCTTCCTTAGTTCATGATGCACAAGTAGAAGTTGTTAAAGAGGAAAATATGAAAAATGAAGCCCTGCACGGAATGGATAAATAGTTTGGGATAAGGGCTAATAAAAATCGATATCCCATGAATAAAGTCTGATTACTCAGTTTGGTGGAAAAAGAAAGCTGGCTATGGATGAAGGACACAAATCAGGATATGTCGTTCACCCCGAATCCGATAAAATGTATCATGACCTCAAGGAACTATACGGGTGACCTAACATGAAGGATGACATTGCCACATATGTCAGCAAATTCCTAACATGCTCCAAAGTTAAGACAAAACATCAGAAACCATTTGGGTAATAGTCGACCGCCCAACAAAATCCGCACACTCCTACCAATCAAGGAGAACAACAGTATAAATAAGCTAAGTCGTCTTCGGACACGGAGTGCCAATTTCAATCATTTCAGAATGGGATAGCAGATTGACATCTAGACTTTTGGCAATCGTTACAACAAGATTTTGATACAAACTTGGACATGAGTACCACGTATCACCATTAGACCGATGGTCAAAATAAAAGAAAGATTCAAACCCTAGAACCTATGTTAAGAGCCTGTGTAATGAATTTTGGGAAGTGTTTGGATACTCATTTGACTTAGTGGAATTATCGTACGAGCATTAAAGCTGCTCCATTCGAGGCACTTTATGGGCGAAAGTGTCGGTCACCGCTTTGTTGGGCCGAGGTAGGGGATAGCCAGATCACTGGACCGAGATCATCCGGGAGACTACAAAAAAGATAGTCCAGATTCGGAACCGATTAAAGATCGCACGAGATCGATAGAAAACCTATGCCGATGTTCGAAAGAAGGATTTGGAATTTCAGGAGGGAGATCAAGTAATGCTGAAAGTCTCGCCTTGGAAAGGCGTAATTCGTTTTGGGAAACGAGGAAAAACTCAATCCTCGTTATATCGGATCATTCAAGATTTCCAAAAGAATTGGCCCGGTTGCCTACCGACTCGATATGCACCCAGAGCTTAGTAATGTTCAATACCTTCCACGTATCCAACCTTAAGAAGTGTCTGGCTGATGAAACACTTGTCATATCCATGGACGAGCTGGAGCTAGACGATAAGTTGAACTTCGTTGAAAAACCCATGGAAATAATGGACCGAGAAGTTAAGACACTAAAGCACAGCCGGATCCCGATAATAAAAGTCAGATGGAACTCTAAGCGAGGTCCTGAGTTTACGTGGGAACGCGAAGATCGGTTCCGGGAAAAATACCCTCATCTCTTCTCAAATACTCAAGCACTGGAGAACACGAGCTAATTTCGGGACGAAATTCCCTTAACAGGGGGAGACTATAACATCCGGCATTAAACCAGGTTAGCAAGTACGACCTAATCAGTACTTAATTGCCAATTATAACCTAATCAGTGGTCATTAGAAATTAATCAAAGTGATTAACAAGGTTCATGAAGAAATTCAACTCAATTAGAATCAAATTAATCGGTGCGATGAATCGGCAAATCAATTAATCTGATCGATTTACGATATGATGGATTAATGCAACTAAGTACATAATTAAATTATGATTAGTGACACTAATCATACACTAATACACTTACTTAACATTAATTATGAAAGACTAAAACAATTCATTAAAACAATGCATCCAAAAGTATTTATGAATTTACAAAAAAAGGAAAATACAAGAATACATTTTGAAATACTTTTATACAAAAAAAAAATACATTGAAATATACCCATATAGGGCCAGCCATAGAGGGTACAAAAAGGACCTTGATATAATTTTTTTTACTCAACATATCAAAATCAAATCCTCTTTATTTCAATTCATCCAAGATTTACACTATTCTTCATCATTTCACCATCTTTTCAAGATCCAATTTTCCATATAAATAGAAAACATTTCCATTCATGTTAATAACACCAAAACCCCTCTTTTCTCTCTTCAAAAACCGGCCATAGGCCCTCTCAAAGCCAAAACATTTCTTTTTTGGTGTTCTTGAAGTATTTCAAGTGTTCTTCATATTTTGAAGTGTTCTTGGTGCAAATTTTGCAAGAGTTTCAACTTCTTCTCATTTGCATTCTTATAAAACATCAAAGTAAGTAAATATTAACTTATTTCATCTTATCTTTATATTTATATAAGTCTTGCATAATATATATAATCACCAACAACAACAAGTTTAATAAAAACGCAAGTTTATAAATCACTAGTTTTTGTTTTTAAGTTGTCTTCTTCAAATGTGTTTATAAATATATAAACACATCATGTAAGTGTAAATATTATGAAACAAGTGATATAAATGTGTTTTATAACTTTTATACAAGTAGTCTTTGAATAAACAACAAGAATCACAAGTTATTTCAAGTTTATGAAATACGGAATTTCGGCTGAAATGTTGCATCAACTTTGAAAAATCATAACTAATTCATAACTTAACAACATGAGTTGATTCTTATCTCAAAAGTTACATCTATGTCTTAACTAAAAATCTGGAAGTTTTCAAAATTTATTTTGGAGTTTAGAACCCCCGGATATTATTTGGGAACCCGAAAGTTTGACAGCTCAAAAATGGCCAACATAGGGGTTTTAACGAACTTTTTCCCTAACCTAAACACCTCGCAAAATGGCCGTTCTTGACTTTAAAAATTCTTTGTATATAGTAGTTTAATCTCCAAGAAAATCAAAGCCTAAATCGTTTTGGAGCTTGGTCAAAAACAGCCTCATAGTAGGCCGAAAAACCTTCGAAAAGCTGGAAAATTATATATATATATATATATATATATATATATATATATATATATATATATATATATATATATATATATATATATATATATATATATATAGGGTTGGGATCATTGCAGAACCTTAATTTAGTGCAAAACCATAGAACCAATCTAAACCATTAGATTATAATATAACACTAGGGATAAGATGGTAATTATACAATTAACATTGAATTAATAGCAGCCTACCAAGTTTGACTGTCCACTTTGACTTTTTTTTTTTACTCTTTTAATATATAATGGACATGCAGTGTTGCATCGACGTTAAATATGCGATATGAAAGTGTTCATTCGACATCGAATGGTCGTATGGGTAAAAAAAAATTACGAAAAATAAACACGTAAATTTTTTTTCAAAAAAATATATTCATGACCGTTCTCGTTTAATCCACCAACTTTGACTACTAATTTTGACTATTATTTATCTCTGTTAATAATGAACGTATATGCAGTGTTGCTGCGACGTTAAATATACGGTATCAAAGTGTTCATTCGATATCGAATGATCTCATGATCTCACCATGATATATTGCATCGTGGTCTGGGTAAAATTTTTTTTACGAAAAATAAAAAATTATATATCATAACCGTTCTCGTTAAATCCACCAACTTTGACTACTAATTGTGACTATTATTTTGGCTCTGTTAGTAATGAACGTATATGCAATGTTGGATTGACGTTAAATATACGATATCAAAGTGTTCATTCGATATCGAATGATCTCATGATCTCACCATGATATATTGCATCGTGGTCTGGGTAAAAATTTTTTTACGAAAAATAAAAAATATATATCATAACCGTTCTCGTTAAATCCACCAACTTTGACTACTAATTGTGACTATTATTTTAGCTCTGTTAATAATGAGCGTATATGCAGTGTTACATTGACGTTAAATATACGATATCAAAGTGTTCATTCGATATCGAATGATCTCATTATCTCACCATGATATATTGCATCGTGGTCTGGGTAATTTTTTTTTTTACGAAAAATAAACACGTAAAATTTTTTCGAAAAAAATATATCATGACCGGTCTCGTTTTAAAGAGTATAAAATTCTCGTTTTTATGGTATAATTTTTTTGATTTAAAAATTAATAATATTAATGTTATTTTAATTTAAAGAAAAAAGATATTTATTTTGCTAATGTCAATATTTTTGCTATTTCCAATCTTTTCCTTTTTTACCCCTCCAAGAATTAAAATATCACTATTACCAATCTTTTTTTCACTAATTCCAAACTTAACTCTTTTAATCAAGACCATTAGATTATTCTAATCTATGGACGATATTGGTTCTACAGTTCTACACTAAATTTAGGTTCTGCAATGATCTCATCTATATATATATATATATATATATATATATATATATATATATATATATATATATATATATATTTGTCATTTTACAGATTTGTTTGTAATTATAACCAGTAATGTTTATATGTTGAATGTAAAGATTTAAATATCAATTTTAATATCCAAATCATTTAACTTATTTTACCCAAATGACTCAACTCATTTAATCTGTTTAAACGATCTTGTAAAAGATTCCATTTTCTATACCAAAACCAAATTACTCATTTAACACAAACCGGGTAATCTGATACTCATTTAACCCGAAACCGATTAATTTGTCTCCTTATTTGGTTGTTCGGATAGCTAACCCACATCCTTAAACCCGAATAACCTGAAACGAATAACTAGATATTCATTTAACTCGTCCACGTAACACCTTTAAGAAATTAGGTTTAATTTTTGCCAAAATCGATCATCTTGGTGACCATTTGAAACCCAAATTCGGTTAAGTTAACCGTTTGTGAACAACCATAGGGGAGGAGTTGGTTCGAAATGATTAAGGGGGTGTGGGGTGGAATCTTAAAAGTGTGGAGAGGGACTTAAGTAAATTGGGTGTCGAGTTTGAGTCATCTTTTGTTAAGAAGTTGAGGAATGATAAGTCAACGTCCTTTAAAGTATTAAGTTTTCGAGGTTGTATGCTTTAAAAAGTAAGAAAATGTATCGAAAAAAGATATGGGTATGTGGAGTGATAGTGGGTGAGGGAATGGAGGGGATCCATTTGGGGTAGGACTTTAAACGATTCTAAGGAATTGACGGATTTAATTCATGATCGGATTCCCAATCGAGTTGCTCGTGATACTTGGTAGTGGAAGTTGGATGGTGATGAAAAGTTCTCGATTAAACAATTAAAGCAAGTTATCAGGAAAAAGATAATTTTTCTGGGTTGCAGAGGATAATGGACGTACGTACGAGATGGAATCACATTGTTTCGAAAACGGTTTGCATTTTTATGTGGCTAGTTCTCAAAGGTTGTCCATCATTGTTGGTTGAGCTAGATAAGAGATTGATCTTAACTAAAAGTATATTATTCAACTTGTTTGAATTTTTAATGATTTTGTGATATAAAAACGAGATAAAAAAATATAAATCCCTTTTTCCATGTGACCCCACTTTCAACTCTATTTTATAGTCGTGAGTCGTGACCTAGATCCCACTCAACAAAAAGGGATGTTAAAAGTGTTTGTTTAAAATAATTGTTTCTTAAAACTTATATAAATCTAAAATACTATTATAAATATATATCTATATATATTAATAAAAAAAAATAATTCAGGACACATGTCGCTTCCTCATCGCATTAAATTTTTATTTTCCCGTCTTTTTTTCATAATTAAATATTTCATTTATTAATTTATCTATTATTAATAAAAGAAATATATATTTTGAATACTTTCCTATTTAATTCATGAAATGCAATAAAGAAAACACATTAAATATTAAATATTTCAATATAAATTTTAAAATTATTTTTAGTAGAAAAATTTATTTAAGTTTATTTTACAATTATTTTAAAATTAATTTTAAATTTATTGTTAGGGTTTATTATGAAAAAAATCAACAAGTTTTTACGGTTTTTGTGTTTTAGTCTCTCTATGTTATTTTTTTCAAAAAATCTTCAAGTTAATTTTTTTTTCAAAAAATCTTCAAGTTAATTTTTTTTCCTTGGTTTTGTGAAATTTGTCTATTAGAGTAAGGTTATAATTGGTAGACTGAGTTTTTAAATACTGAAAAATCTGGTTCTTATAGTCAAATTTCATTAAGCTAAAAAAAAATTTAACTTGAGGATTTTTCTGAAAAAATAATATGGAGGGACGAAAAAAAATAGAATAATGAAAACACACTGATTTTTTCATAATAAATCCTTAATATATTAAACTTTTTAAAAACATAAATAATTATTACAAATACCCATGTTTACCTAGGTATGTAAATAAGCTAGTTTATATACATAAAGTACTAATGTTGCGCAACCAATAAAAACCTATTGAAATACGAGATGGAAAATTAGAAGTGATAATCTTATATAATAAATAAAAATATTAGATGTTAAAAGATGCTATCTTATTATTTATACCATCAGAAAAAAAAATATATATAATTATGAATTTTAGTAATTATCCAACCTTTTATACCATCTTGTATAGATGATGATATTAAAAGTTGCATCTTATTATTTATAAAATTATTTTTATAATTACGAAGATAATTCAAGGATTAAAGATAATTAGAGTTTAACTTTTTATTTTATATATACTAGTCTGACAGTCCGTGCGATGCACCGGGCTGAATGATTATTTAATTAAAATATTATGTAAAGATTAAAGATATGTGATTGTTATTGTATTACTCAATTAAATAAATAAATGATTTTCGTAGTTACTTCTGGTATTAAAAAATTAAATCAATGATTTAGTATTAGACATATTTTAAATGTAATAAAAAAGTACTAGCTACTCAGTAACTCAAGTCACTACAAGCAAAGTGTCATTTAGTGACACAAAATAAGTGTCACTATATCTTACTTTTAGTGACAGTTATAAAAAAAGTAGGTATAGAGCAATCTTTTACCCACACTTTTTCTTTTTTAGTGACACAAAAATTTTGTCACAAAATACTTGAGGCCTATACACACATACTTTTTTAGTCACTAAATATCTATACTCACTCCATTTTTACTCAATCTTTTTATTGTGTAGGTAAAAGATTTTGATACCTATAGTGACATTTTTTTGATGAAAAAAAGAGTGGCTAAAAGTGGAGTGGGTATAGATATTTAGTGACTAAAAAAGTATGTGGGCATAGGCCTCAAGTATTTTGTGACAAATTTTTTGTGTCACTAAAAAAGAAAAAGTGTGGGTAAAAGATTGCTCTTTACCTACTCTTTTTATAAGTGTCACTAAAAGTAAGATATAGTGATACTTATTTTTGTGTCACTAAAAGCATTTGTACTAAATGACACTTTTCTTGTAGTTAGTTAGTTTTATTTTATCAACGAAAATAAACTAACTAATAAAATAATTTATTTTGATCTAAGTAAACTATCATTATAATTTATTACATTGAATTTATTGTTTTTGGTCTCAATTTATCAAATTAAATTACAATAAAATGATTTATTTTGATTTAAACAAATGATCATAAAGTTCATTGTATGAAATTTATTGATATATGGCTCCAGTTATCAAACTAAAGAAACTAAATAATAAAATAATATATTTCATTCTAACAAATTGAATATTGTAATTTATTATATGTAGTTAATTTACTACAAACATGACATCATTTATGCTTAAGATTGCCATTGATTCATGTGAAATTGATATTTATGCATTGAAAAAAATATGAAACAAAAATATGTGTGATTGTTTTAAAATATTTTACTATTGCATTGGCAATAATATTATATGGTTGTATATACGCTAAAACAAAATCATGTCAAACCAAAGTTAATTTTAACAATCACTATATTTGTTGTATTCTCTTTTTATTCATCATCTTGTAAGTATAAAAGACTACTTTTCAGAACAAAATAAGATTGAACTCAAAAAATACATCTTAACTTGTTCAAAAACTGCTCCATATTTCATTTCTAAAACCACTGAAAACGACAAATATATATACCGAAGTTTTAATTGATTGAAATGAATTCTAAAGTAATAACAAATACACACCTAAAAAGTAAGAAAATTGTAGATAAATTTTGTAATGAGAAAGGTGGATGATATCGACCTTGACCATGTCAATGTTCGTTTTACTCCCATGCTTCTTCATTCTGTAATGATGAAAACATAACAGAACATAAGAATACGATCTTTTCTTGAAATTGATCATGCATGAAAAATAAAACAAAAATGATAATGTCAAGTTTTATTATGATTTTAGATTGCCTATATATTCTAAAAAACGAAACAATTAATATGACATTTATGTGTACATCATAGGTTACGGTTTGAAAATTATGAGAGAATTTCAAAAGAATTAAACAATTAATATGACATTTATGTGTAATTATAATGTATACATGTTACGTTTGAAATTTATGAGAGAATTTCAAAATAATTAAGCAATCAATATTACATTTATGTGTAATTATAAGTTGTATATGATGCATATATTAGTTATTTGAACCTATTAAAATCAAGATTTATGCATTAATGTATTGTTTTCATATTTTATAAATTTTAAATATATTAATTTTAACTACAGATAATACAATTAATTTTAAAATTTTAAACTATATATATTTTAATTAAATTATTTTTAAAGGTTATATGCTTTCATAAAATTTCTTTAAATAAATATTTCCTTAAAGTTTCTATATAATGTGTAATTATATCAGAAATTTATTTTAATACATTAATTTAAATGCATATTAATAAGATTCTACATTGAATCTTATGTACTTAATATTCACGTGATAAATAACAATACTATTATATTATATTTATTTTAGTTCATGTAAATTTTATTTATATTAAACATGTTGTATCGAAGTTCAGTCCTTTTAATAATAGGATTTATATAGACCGAGTTATTTTATGAATAATTTTAAAAGTATTGATAATATTAATTTTATTAGTTCAATTTGTTAATTAACTTGTTTTAAGGGGTATTTGAGGAATTATATGTTTTCATAAAAAGTTCTTTAACAAATTAAAATTTATATCTTAAATTTTTTCTACAATGTGTAACTACATTAAAATTTCTTATTTTATATGTTAATTTAAATATATATAAATTACAAATAATCTATTTAATTATAAAATTCTACATTATATATTTTGTTTGGTTTAATTTATTGATTAACTTATTTTTAAAGGCTACTTGAGGAAACATATATTTTCACAAAAGTTTTTAAAAGTAAAAAAAAAAACGTTTTTTAAAATTTAGGTACAACGTCTAAGTATATTAAAATACATTAATTAAACATATGTTATTATATGAGATTTATGCTATACCACTCAACTTATCAAACTAAATTAAAAATAAGATAATTAATTTAATCTAAATTTAGAATAAGTATATTTTATCATATAAAATTATCAATATACGACTCAACTAATGAAATTAAATAAATTGAATGATAAAATTGTTTATTATATATAAAAAGTGATCATCGTAATATATTACATAGAATTAATTACTATAGACATGAAATCATTACCACTATTATGATTCTATAAAGATTAATATATTTGTTAAAAATTTTAAATCTACAAAATATGATATTTCATATTTGTTTTCAATGTATTAGTTGCAAATAAAAAATTTTAGTCTCTTGTCATTTAAATGGGTATTATGAATTATGATTTTTGGTAAGATAAATTGGTTATGAAAGATATTCAGTTTAAAAAAATAAATTAAAATGTAACACAATATTCTTTTCTTCTTTTAGCTAACTTTATTTAGGTATAAAATAATAAAATATGTATCTTACATATTAATTTGATGAAATAAATTATTATTGAATTCTTAGTATCTTATCTTGTTTTTGTGGTATCAAATTAAATAAATAAATTATGTATATCATATGTAAATAAATGTTAGTTGACAAATGTTACTAAATTAAAAAATAAATGATTCTCATGACTATTTTTTGGAATTAGCAAATTAAATCCATGACTTAATGTTATATATTACTATCTACTCGATAACCCTTGTTATTTTTTTGTATTAACTAATAAATAAATTATTTTAATAAAAATAAATTATCAATATAACTTATTACATGGAATTTATTGTTATATGACTCAATTTATCAAATCAAAATAAAATAAAACAAATTATTGTGATCTAAATAAATATCATTATGGTTTATTATATAGAATTTAGTAACATATGACCCAAGTTATCAAATTAAATAAACTAAATAATAAAATAATATACTTTTAACTAAAATATGATCATTGTAATTATTATATTGAATTAGAATACTTTATATACGAAATCATTTATAACATGAGTCTTTATTGAAATGGACTCAACTTATCAAATTAAATAAATAAATAAATAAATAATATAGTTTGTTTTAATAATGATGATTGTAATTTTTATATGGAATTAAATTACTATAAACATGAAATCAATTATGACATGAGTATTTATTGACATTGACTAACTTATATATATATATATATATATATATATATATATATGTATATGTATATATATATATATATATATGTATATGTATATATATATATATATAGATTGAGGTTCAATTGAGAACTTTTATGCATCGGGACACCTCGAGGCACTTTTGTGCATCGGATAATCTAACAAGGGTGCACGAAGGACATTTTAGGAAAATTAAGTATATGAAATTAATTAATTTTAATAAATCATTAAATATATTTAGAGTTAATTTAGGAATTTAAATCACACATTAACCACTTTCCTAATTATCCTCCTTGTCTTTCTCTCTCTCTCTCTCCCTTCTCTTTCAAACTTCCGGCCGCCCTCCCAAGACCACCGCCTTCCACCATCGTGCCTCCATTTCTCTCTCGCAATCCACAACCAGACCACCGGCATCGCCACCAGCAGACCATCGGGATCGCTAGCAACATGCACATGGAACCATTAATATGCACAACGACGGTTTCCTCCACCTTCAACCACCACCGCAAAATCATTGCCGATAACGAACGATTGTATTTGATCATATTGCAGCCGCTCAAAGTCTCTCTTGCTTGTTCAAAATGAAGATTGATGAATCAAGTTTTTGTTAGAAAGAAACGATGAATATGCAGGAAAAAAACGATGAAGATGATGATGAAGACGTTGATGCATAACATTGGAACGATGATTTCCTTTGGTTTTTTGGATGAACACGTTATTGCATCATGTTTTTTGGATGAACACGTTGTTGATGCATTACTTTGATATGCATTTTAGATTTATGATGAAACGATGCATTTTGGATGTGGAGAGATTTATGATGAAGATATGTATTTTGGATTTTTTTTTTGATGAAAATATGGATTTTATGATGAAGAGATGCATTTTGGAAGGTATGAATGTTTGTTGGAACGAATTAATGTTTGAATGTACGATGCATCACGTTAAATTAAAGTGCATTTTGGATTTTTTATGAAGAGATGCATTTTGGAAAGTATGAATTTTGTTGGAACGATGAACAGTTCATGTTTGAATGAACGATGCATCATGATAAATTAAGATTTTTTTGATGAACACATTGATGCATCACGTTAAATTAAGGTTTTTGAATGAACGATGCATCACGTTAAATACGAAGATGATGAACATGAAGATAATGTATGAAGATGATGAACACAAAGCAATAACAACGATGCATCAAAATCTTTATCATTATATTTGAATTTGTATTATTTTTGGAATTGTAATAATTAAATGAGGATTGCATAATTCCTGTTTTACCCTCCACGAATTTCAATATGTGCACTTGATACATAAAACTTTCTATTTAATCACCTTTTTGTCATTTGATCTAACTCACACATTCTTTTCATTCAATGGAAGGTGGAGGTTCTTTCGTGTCTCGAATAGTCCTTTCAATAATGTTCATTAAATGTAAACAGAATTATCAATGTATGGATTGAAGACAACACAAAATTTTTATAGAAAATCGATTTGTCAATAACTTTTTTGCATGAATAGTCCTTTCAATAATGTTCATCATTATCACTGTCAAATATAAAAAATCACAAAATAAAAACAATAATCGATTTCACAATATAGAATAAACACATTTGTGTTAGAGATGAAGAACAAACTTGATATTTGAAAAATAAAAGAAGAATAAATCAATAAGAAAACTAACCGGTGAAATTCTATGAGAAGAAATGAGAACGTTTTAGGTTGACAAATGGATTATTTGCAACCCATACTATTTAAAACGTTTGATGATCATTCATTTTCTTTGTAACTATGAAAGAATAATGAAATAAAAATTGATTATAGATAACCAAGGGTCATAAACAGTAATGACATTAAACAAAAAAATAAAAAATTTAAATGAGACACAATTTTTAAACATAAAAGAAGATAAATTAAAAAATAAAATTAAAACATTAACACAATTATTCATACATGAGACTCAAATTATATTTTAAATGTAAAAAAATTATGTAATATTTTTTAACAGATACATATTTTTTTTTTGTTAAAATAAGTGCTTACTTTCATTAAATAAGCAATATATTATTTATGAAATGATTTAATTTAAACAATATATCTCGAGTTTCATATTATTTATGAAATAAACCAATTTATACAAAAATAAAACTATTTAAATACATTTAATAAATCTAGAGATTTATATTATTTATAAAATGAATTAAAAAAAATAAAATTTATTACCTACATTTATTATGATAAATATAAAAATGTTTCCATAAAAGTCCTTTAACTTAACGAAATTTTATGAAAAACATCTGAAAAATCCCATAAAACAACACAATTCGTTAAAAAAATTCAAGTTGAAGGACTTTTATGAAAACATTTTTGGTACAGAGACTTGATAAAAAAATATCAAAAGTGCGTTGGTTTTTGTATAATTTTCCCTTGTTAAAAATATAAAAAGATGTTACTATTTTTGAAAACTAAAAAGTTGGTGACCTGCTAAACATGTTTGTAGGTCACCAGTTACTATTATTGATAGAAAAATAAAAAAGTTTTTACTATAAACGATAGAAAATATAAAAGTCAATGTTATTAATTATATAAAATAAATAATGTTACTATTAATGATAAAAATGACAAAAGTTGTTACCAGGGACAGATGTAGATTGTTGCCTATGGTGGCACGTGCAACCAATGTCGTAGTGTATATTTTGTATGTATTTTCATGGTGCTACCAGTGATTTTGTGGTTGCTACCTACTATTAAGTGAAAGAAAACCCGGTGTGCACCATGGAAGAAGACAAAAAATTCCATAGAAATTAAAAAGAAAGCCAACAGATTAAACCTGATGATGTATTCATGTATATTTGCATGATTGTTGAATATATCTTGTAAAAGATATACATGGAGAACATGAGAGAGAGAGGAAACTTAGAATTCATAGTTTGGAAATAATTGTGGGGTGAACCTAATTAAAACATCGATTAAATACCCACTTATTTTTTTTTTTTTACATATTAAGTATTTTATTTATATTTTAGATTATATACGTAACATCTCACATCGGTGGAGAGTAGAAACTAATATGCACATATAAGGGCGAGGTTGGCTTTCTCAACCAAGACGCGTTTTGGGGCGGACATATGGCTTGGGATCCCGAAACAAAACTGTGTGACTGGAAAAACTAATATGTCCATATAAACACATGACAAGTGGGGGATGTTTATGGATACTTAAAGGAAATACATTAATTCGATGAGTTTTAAACTCAGGTCTAACTCGAAATGACGATTTAACAAAATTTATAGTTTTAAATGAACAACATTTAATAATTGATTTCCAATTAACAACGAAAGTAGCAACACATCATAAGATGTCTAGAAAGATTGACAAAAGTATTATACATTCGTGTTATTATTAAACAACACATCAAAATATGCATCTATGTTTTTTTAGCTAAGATTTAAAAATGAATAATAAATGGGATAAAACTTTATTGGAAATGAATTATAAATGTGCAATATTAAAAAGAGGGTTACTATTAAAAAAACCATCAACTTTCTTAATTTTTGCAATTAAGTCCTAACCTTTTTTTTTTATTATATTGTTTAAGTTTATAAACTATTTTTGTCTTATATAAAAGTGCATATTTGACTTGTTTGATCGGTTACCAAACAACGAACTTTAATTTTTTAGTTAATTAATGTTGGAAAACAAATACCATCTTTTCATATTTTAACGATTAAGTTCTTAAATTTTTTGTTTTATCAATTGTATTTTATCTGCAAATTTGGTAGTCGGTCAGGCGGTCAAAGATATAAACTTTAAATATGATGATAAGATCTGTGTTTGAACAAATTACATGTCATATGTTATGTAAATTGATCTTTTTAAATACGTATATAAAATTATAAATCATGTTAATATTAGCTTATAGAGTAAAGGACATTTTTGGTCCTTGTGGTTTGATGGTTTACCCGGATTCAGTCCCTTAACCTTAATAAGGTCAAATTTTATCCCTATTTTGCTAATTTTGTGCACTTTTAGTCCCTCGTCCGTTAAACTTAACGACATACCATCAAACCACAAAATGTACTTTACTCTAGCTTATATTGTATAAATTAATAAAAATTTATAAAAAATATTGCATAAATAAACAATGAACACTTATGAAAATTATTTACCCTTTTTTGTGTTTAAAGTTGGTTTTATTTGATGAAAGAATAAGCATGGTGGCAAAGTAAACCGTTTCTTTGCCGGATCTACAATCAACTTTTAGGCGCATAAAGGAAAATTCAGGGCAAGTTCGAGTCTTCGGAGGCAGTTGACATCTGCCCAAAGGGTTAGAAAACAGTAAAAATATCATACACTAATAAAACTCCCCCGAATCAGATGCATTTTTAGATCCAGCGAGAGCACGCAGTATGAATTTACGCAGGCCAGATCTGAATATCTAGCCATCAATATCACAATTTTAGCTTCATTTTACCATAGATTTCAAGTTTTGTTTAGTAGGAAGGAATAACAATAGCAAATAAGGATGGAACGGTTGAAGAATTTACCGGAGATGGATCTGATGCGGTCGGAGAAGATGACGTTCGTTCAGTTAATCATCCCCGTTGAATCCGCTCACCGCGCCATCTCGTATCTCGGCGAACTCGGTCTACTCCAGTTCCGTGACGTATGCTCTCGATCCAACTTTATTTTATCTATGTATATGAATGTGTGCATGTATGCATATATGTGTATGCTTTCTGAATTGCTGATTTCGGTATTTGAGTTTCGATGGAATTCCTGGTTTTGATTTTGGTTATTATTATTATTTTTTTAAAAGTTTTGTTACCTGTTCATCGTACATGGTTTGTTATTTTGAATTGGTGCATGAATACAAACCTACTTCTTGCCGGATTTCAATTTGGGGCTAACCTCAAAATGAATGTAACTTGGAACATTAATCTAGTTGTAGTTATAAAGATTGCCCCTGCGTACCTATGGACTTTATATGTTGAAGGTAATTTGACATCAGAAGTCAAACCTTGTCATAGGCTATAGACTTATAGGGTACTACAAGGTGTAATGATGCCAGCCTCCTTGTCACAAGCGTGCGGTAACAAAATGTTTGAAGACTTTTGTCATGATGTAGAGGGATGGACTGGAGTTATGGTGATTTCACTGAGATTGTTGTTGAAGCAAAAAAAAAGTGTTCAGGCGTGTTCTGTACATTCTAATTTTTGAGGTAAATACTGATAATGATGTGGATGCCCTTTGAAAGCCTTGCAATGGGTCGGAGAAGGTTTAATTACTGAAACAAGCTCTGTAAGATGGAGTAGTGATGATGGAATGTGGTCCATCTTTTTGAAGAAAAATTTATCTAAATAAATCCCTGAGAGTAGGTTGAGAGTGTCAAGTAAACGGCTGTTGTTTTGAACGTGGAATTTGTGCGAGGTTCTGTTCAAGTGAAGACATATGCTGCATTATCATTCAATGTAGATTTAAAATAAAAATTGTATGCCATAGCTGAGTGGAGCCTTCATTCTACAAATGTGCATCTACCTTATGGCTTATGCTGGGAATTAAAGGGCCTCCTATTTTCTGGACCAATACCTCTGACGTAGTAAGTGATATATGATTGGTGCTTTAGTCTTGATTTTGCTAATGCGTAATTTGGAGTTACGATAACTTGTCCATATTAAGTGTAAATGACAAAATAAGCTTCTGGAATGTATTTATAATGATAAAATCGTGTGTTTCAATATGATGGATGGGGAACTGCCACTGTTGGATATTCCCTGTCAGCGTTAAGTGTTAACGTATATCTAATTGAGTGGACCCTTTCTTCCTTGGCAAAAAAGCGGAATAGTGTACTTACAAGCATTGGAAGAGTTTGAAGCAGAGCCATGGGGCACGGGGTGAAGGAGCTTTTGGCCATTCATTCACACACTCTCCTTTGTTTGACCGGTTAGGTCCTGTTGAAGAGCTAATTAGTCTTCCTGCCTTGATAAATAAGGTTGGATGAGGTTTTAGTTTTCTCTAGGAAACAATGATCTTTTTAGCAGAAAGAAAACTAAATGGAGTTTGCAATTCTTTTCAATCATCCACTTTATCTCAGAAGTGTGGGCATTTTATTAACCTAGATGCATGTATTGCCCTTGCTTTGCTTGTTGTATCATATGTATTGGCTTTCTGCACTGAGAGTTTGATATTGCTTAAGATCAATATTTGATGCAAGAACTTGAAAGCACCTCATCTTATCATTCATTATATCAGAACTGGCACAGCCTAAACCATGAATTTATAGACTAGGTTGGTGCATTTAAAGTTGTTTTCATAATGTACTGTTATCCACTTAGAAATGGTCTAGCAACTTGTGAGTTCTGTTTGTTCCAGTCTTATTATACACAAGATCTTGGATGATTCTATGTTGATGTCAAAACCACATTTCAGAGAGACAGGTTATCCAAACCGTGTTGTGACTAATGAGTATGTTCCCAACTAGTTTGGGCAAAGTCTCATTGTGCCTGTGTAGACTATAATGTGTTCTTTTCTTTCTATTTGAATATGATATTGTTTTCCTTGGAAGTTCGGTCTTGGAATGCACATGTTTTGTTATGTGCTTTCTTTTGTTGAGTCTCTCTTTCTTTCACGTATTATATAAGTTGCTAATTTACTATTTTCGATTCTTCTTGGCAGTTAAATGACGACAAAAGCCCATTTCAAAGAACGTTTGTTAACCAGGTAATTACATTCATAGCTCACATCACTTGTATACGTTCTCTTATACAGTTACGTTATTGGTAGTTACTTCTTAAATATGGTTGTAGACTGCTATGTTCATAGGTTGTGTCAAAGTATAAATTCTTTTCCCAGAGAGGTAGCAATGATGGTAATTAGGTAATAAGCGTTGACTAACTCTGTGCCAGCAGTCACGGTAATGGAGAGGATGCAAGCTCTTTCCAAAATGACTTGGTGTTAGGCATTTAGAGATTTAAGGGTTTTAGTAGAGATGAAATCCTAGAACTTTTCTAAAGGATTTTGGGTGGATGATAACTTAAGGCTGTTCAGCTATTTACTCAAAGGTTTCATCAATTACTAAAATTGTTGTTTCTTGAAACTTCTTCCCATTTTCTGCTCAGGCACTTAGTAGACGTACAATGCATACAATTTATGTGACTCTGTTATATATTGTTACTCAAATATTGAATCAGAAAAGTGTATGTTTCTGATGCTCCACTATAGGAATTCCATTATTGGGAGCAACATACCAAATACAGAGCCAACATCATGGAAACATTGCTTGAATTTATCAATTTTAACTAATCAAGGGGTTTTGCTTTATAATAGCTGGTAGGTTTGGATACCATATTCTGGATAATTGTATATCTTAATAGATGCTGCTACACGCACCATTCTTATTCTCTTCTTTCCTTTTCTGTTTTTTGGTTGTCAAAGGTCTAACTAGATCATTGTGGCCTCAACTTATTATTTTTAAAAGTATCATTTGTTAATTTTTGTGCTATTTGTATGCCAAACAATTTGGAGACCGAAGTGTGGTTCTTTCAGTGGGATGAAAATAGCCTTATAAATTAGGCATGTGCTGCTTTTTGATGTATTTCACGCCCTTAGTTCTTCCTCAGAAGAAAGGAATAACTGTATGAAAGTTGGATTTTGTTTATTTATAAATATTACATTCAGTATTTTATTTTACAGTCTCAATCACACATGATTCATGTAACCAATTTGCACCAGCAAGTAGAGATCTAACTCTATGTTAGTATCACCAATGTAAAAGAAGGTGGATTATCATCTCACTTTCTGTATGCTTGATACACCTTGTCATGATTGTTAGGTAAAAAGATGTGCTGAAATGTCAAGAAAGCTCCGCTTCTTCAAAGACCAGATACACAAAGCTGGTTTACTATCTTCTGCTCTTCCTACATTGCAACCAGATGTGGACTTGGAGGCTTTAGAGGTCTGTCCTTGTCAAACTCACCAAGAAAAAAATAGAACAAAAACAAGAAACTCATATATTGCTGGTCTTCCAAGAGAAGCAACCAATGGACATTTTTTAAATAATGAAGAAGCTCATAAACTATCTTTTGAGGAGGTTAACTTGCTTCAGAGCTAAATATTGTTTATATTTTATTTTGTAACCACAGATACAACTTGCTGAGCATGAACATGAACTTATTGAGATGAATGCTAACAGTGAGAAACTACAACAGACATATAATGAGCTGCTAGAGTTCAAGTTGGTGTTGCAGAAGGTAAATCTGTATTTCTTTTTTTTTAATAGAAATGCCATCTAGCTGTCAATATTTACCTTTGTGCTTGTACTGTTCCATACAAGACTCATGTTGTGACATTTGGAGTAAAGGTACATCTGCATTTGACTTCTTTTTACCTTATATATATATGTGTGTGTGTGTGTATATATATATGTATATATATATATATATGTATATGTATATATATATAGGTTCAAGATCTATGGAGTACCATCTTTGACTGGAGTACTGGAAAACCATATTTAATGTACATGTTCATTACGGTAAAATGTTAAATTTAATGCACAACTACAATATAGATATGTTCAAATGTGCATTATTGTTGACTAGTTCACATCATTTACATGTTCATTAAGATAAAATGTTCAATTTCATGCAAAATAACAATATGCACATGTTCAAATGTGCAATATGCAAGAACATGTGTATATTACGCATTTTTGCTTGACATTAAACATTTTGTCTTAATGAACATGTAAATTATATGAATTAGTTAATCATAATGCAGTTTTGAACATATGTATATTATAATCTATACTATATATAATAAGAAAACCACTTGAAGTTTCTGGACCATGGGATGGAAAGAAATCAATGGTCCAGATTAATGACAACTCATAATTATTTATGAAATGTCTCTTATACCCTTAATTAAAATCAATAGTTATACATATGCCATTTTTTTAATTCATTTTCCAAATTTACTACCTTAACTTAATTACATTAAATATTGATTTTAATTTTTTCATTAATGAATTAATATTATAATTAATATTTACCTAAAATAAATATGTGACATTATTATCCTTAATGATCATAGTTAAATTCAAATAAAAAAATTTGGATTAAATGTAGAAGTGTAGTTAATAAAGTTAAAATTTTTTGTTAATTATTTTGCTAACAAGATTTAAAATTTAATTGATAAAACTTCAATTGTGAATATGATAAATTTTGATTGTTGATTTTCAGATATTCCATTTTTATATTTTATCATTTTCAAAATATATACACATTCACATAATTGAAGTTTTTTGTTTCCTACATTGATATTTCATATTTGAAGTTAATAAAAATTAAAAGAAACATTTTTTGCAAACACATTTTATCTGTTTTTAATAATACAATATAATAATATTTTTTATTTAATATCAAACAACTTAGTATTTTTTATCTTTAATTTAACTAGCTTTCAATTTTTTTAATTTAATTATATATAAGTTTCATAATAATTTATTAAAATATTAAAAAATATGTATTTTCTAAATCAACCCATGTAATACATGGGTTGATTAACCTATATATTATAATAAAACAAAACAATTCATGTCACATGTCACTTCTACAATACAAGAAAATTTTATTTTTCCACCTCTTTTTCCAAATTTAACACCTTAACTTAATTGCATTAAATTTTGACTTTATTTTTTTTCATTAATTAATTAGTAATAAATTAGATTTTGTAACATTTAAAATTAATGTTTACCTAAAATAAATATCTATCATTATTATCCATAATAATCATAATTAGATCCAAATGTAATAATTGAATTAGTTGTGGAAATTATTATTATTATGTATAATAAAGGAAAACATCAAATGTTACGTGTCACCTCTACGTTCACCAAAAAGAGAATTACAACTTATAAAAACTAAAAGATAAATACAATTTAATATTTTGAAGAAAGATAAATATACTCTATTTTTTAATCTGTAAATAATAAAAAATAAACACAATTATTATTTTTGTATGTTTTTATTTTTACTCATACACATTTTATATAAATAAATTTAATTAAAAATATCCACGTAATACGTGGGTTATAAACTAGTTTTACATGAAATTTAACATTTTATCATAATGAACATGTACATTTGATATGGTTTTCCAGTACTCCAGTCTAATATAGTTTTCCACGGATCTCGACTATATATATATATATATATATATATATATATATATTCCGAACTGAAAGCTCAACAAAAAACCTATAGTTTGACTATATCAAGTTTTCAAAGGTTCCAATTCTATGCTAAATGTGCTGAGTTCTTGTGGATGTTATGGTCATCTGCAGAATTAATCACACATGACCATCTTATCTAATTCTGTTTTACTTTTTATTTTAATTTCTTATTACCATAACATTTAGCATATCTAAAATCAGATACTATACATCATTGTTTCTTCAGGCTGGAGGCTTCCTTGTCTCAGGTAAGAATTACGAGACCGCAGAGGGCAGGGAATTAGATGAGAATGTGTACCCCAGTGACTATCCAGAGTCAGCCTCCTTACTTGAGCAGGTAACTATCTTAATGTCCTATTGCATTTTGGATTGCTAGTCCTGTACTTCCATGCTATCACATAGAAACTCAATCCTTGTTATCACACAGGCGACACAATCTGGATCGTCAAATTTATCTGGTCTTAGATTTATAAGTGGCATTATCCCAAAATCTAAGGTTTTATTGTTCGAGAGAATGTTGTTCCGTGCAACAAGAGGAAATTTGCTTTTCAATCAGGCGCCTGCAGATGACCTGATCATGGATCCTGTATCATCTGAAATGGTTTGTTAACTTTCTCTCCCTCACTCTCCTAAAAGTCATACATACAAATATATGTAAACACACTCCCAATTGTAATATTATTGGTTATTCTACATATACTCTCTATGTCCGTGTAGTTGATGGATGTGACTAAAATGTCATGTAATCTCTGCTTATACATCAGCATCTAGAAATTCTTTGTTGAACATCCTCTTCAGCATATGCCTCTTCTTGTCTGGTGTCTATCTATATTGATCATCTTAAATTTCAAATGAATTTATCGTGGATGCTTCTTTGCAGGTTGAGAAAACTGTATTTGTAGTCTTCTTTTCCGGAGAGCAGGCAAAGACAAAAATACTGAAAATCTGTGAAGCATTTGGTGCAAACTGCTATCCTGTTCCAGAAGACTTAACAAAACAGAGTCAAATTACTCAAGAGGTGTGTCTTCAAATGGAGGAGTACATTTTCTTATATCAAATGTATAGATAATATTGTTTGCCATTGATGCTTGTTCCAAACAATGAATGGCTTCCATTTCTTAAAAGCAGGATATATATATACAGTGGTGGATCTGTGTGGCCAATGGGTTGTCAATTGCTTATCCAGATATTTCTTAAGAAATAAAATGTTGTGCTATAAGCTATATAGGGGACGAATCCACTGAGAATGACATTTACTGTAAGAATGAGGGATTCAACACATATTAAATTGATCTAACCCTTGTTTATTATCATTGACTCATCATTGACATTATTGAATCAAAGCTATTGATTAAATCAAATACAAAATCTCCGGAAAAAACTGATATCTTATTTATTCTATAAATGCAATCAAACGATGATTCAAAGAACAATGTTAATAATGTGTCAATAATCATGAATCAAGGTTTTAATGATAATTATGGTTCAAAATCTCCCGTTCTCACTCATTGTCACGGTTAATGTATCATCATTTGATCCTGAATCCATAACCATGAGTAATACTAGAGCCTGAATAATCCTTTTGTTTCTTATGTCTAATTTCTCTCTATTCCTTATTTTCAGTTTCTTAAATAACCATGGAACCTCAAAAAATATTAATCTTTTGATATGTCTAACTTAGCTTCTGAGGGAATTAATTTAAGTAACTCCATTCTTTGCGCTCTTCTACAAACATTGCCAATCCTTGTATTAAATAATTTTATTGGATGCCTGAAAATTATTATTGTAAGATATTGAGGTGTTTAGTCATAGGCATAACTTTACTACGATAAAAATAAGCCAGATAAGGAAATTTTTTGCTGGAGCTCAACCATTTTCTGAACTTATCCTTTTTCAGGTTCAGTCACGGCTATCTGAGTTGGAAACCACTTTGGATGTTGGAATTCGTCACAGGAATGCTGCTCTTCACTCCATTGGTTTTCACTTAACAATATGGATGAACATGGTAAGGTGTGCCTATCTATGGTTTTCTGTATTTAAAATAAATCTAACGATGTCATACTGTGAGTAATGCCAATTGTGTTTAAATATTGTTTGCATCTGTATTATTATGTAATGATCTTGTAGGTAAAAAGAGAGAAAGCTGTGTTTGATACATTGAATATGTTGAACTTTGATGTTACAAAGAAGTGTCTAGTTGGAGAGGGGTGGTGCCCTATATTTGCTAAACCCCAGGTATTTTGCTTTACCAGGAAAAGTTTATTACTTGAACATCTATTATAATATATGGAAGCCGCGTTACTATATATTATCTATGCTCTTTTTAAATTTTGCCTTAGACCTCCCAAAGCGTCTCAAAAATGCCTAACCCATTGATTTTGGATGCATTACACACACACATAGGATATTCTTTAAAGAAGATATTTATTGTCTCCTGTTTGTTGTGTTATGTTATCTCTTACAATAGATTCAAGAGGCACTACAACGTGCAACCTTTGATAGTAACTCACAAGTCGGCGTTATATTCCATGTAATGGATGCCGTGGAGTCACCTCCAACATATTTCAGAACTAACAAATTTACAAATGCATATCAAGAAATTGTTGATGCCTACGGGTAAGCTATATTTCTCAGCTATTTTGTTTTTTGCACTAGCCTTCTCTCATAATCAAATCAATATTTTATTTAGTCATATAAAAATCATATAGCTTTCTAGGAAAGTGCTTATAGAAGCCTCCAGATTGAATTTCCATGGGTGATCTCATTGTGCATCCTGAATACATGCTTAATAATTACGTTGTTGGCACCGAGGGCCCTTGTAATCATGGGAGGTTGTTAACCATTGAATCTTATGTTCAGTGCTCCAAATGCCCCCATTTATAAAGCCTTTCACCCATTAAAACGTATTGCTTT
Organism: Centrapalus pauciflorus; assembly: GCA_020465985.1. Lineage (NCBI taxonomy): Eukaryota > Viridiplantae > Streptophyta > Magnoliopsida > Asterales > Asteraceae > Centrapalus > Centrapalus pauciflorus. The sequence goes on from JAANYP010006488.1 coordinate 104,942, forward strand.
CTTGACCTTTTTAATTCGTGTCTATGATATATGGGTGACGTGCATTATCGGACGGAAACCAGTATACGTATATCTTCTTTCTGAGATAAGTTACTCGATGCCCATGGATAATCCTTATGTGATCATGTCATGCAAATTTAGTAATAAAAAAGAGCTTCAAATCTAGTTGATCAATAAGTCCATATTGCTGCAACGTTGATATAGCGTCTGTTCACTCTGCTCCCTCTGTGAACGGAAACACTATTATGTCTTGGTGTACATGTGATTGTTTTTGTATGTGGGAGTTGATGTGAAGTAAATCAGAGTTGCAATCATAAGAACACATATAGAGAAGATAAGAGTTTACGGAATCAATCTTTATTCCTTAAAGGTTTTCTTTGATTACACTCATGGTTTACAAGATCACTCCATGTCTACATTAGACTCTCACCAGCCTAACATCTTGATCTCACCATGAACAACAGTTGCCACCTGCCTCAGTGGCAGTGCCACCACCAGCCACTGCTGGTGGTGCAGACCTCTCACTCACAACTCTCGTGTATCTTTCCTCCCTCTGTGTCTCTCTGAGGCTGTTTTCTGTATATCTCTTATGACACCCATACATCAGCCTTTTATAGGCAATTACAAGTTACAACAAGAAGCTAACTATAGATGCTAACCACCTAACAAACTAACTTCTCTAACTAACTATTGCAATGATAATACAAGTTCACTATAATCCTCACAATCTCCACCTTAGTGTACTTGTATTACACTAAGTAATTAACCTTGAATATCAGCCACTGCTGATGCATCTGTATCACAGCTTCAAACACCTTCGAATATGAGCAGCTTCTAACATTCTCAAGCTGTTAGACCATTTGCTCATACTGCTTCAATGTTTTGTCTTCAACCTGTTAAATTGACTACAGCAGCTTATGCCACTGCTGCTGATCATACACTTCAGCCTTTAGCTCATGCTTAGCCTGCTGACATGGTATATCCCTCATTACACCTTCTGCTAATCACACAAAAACAATTCCAGCTTTACTCCCTCTCTGATGCGTCCACCAAAGAATTTAAACTCGACTTGTACAAGTGATTTGAGAAGTAACTTGATCAACACATGTCACACCTGCCCTCTGTTTCCATCAGCTTAGGCTTACTTACAGACACATCTTAGCCTGTTCAGCTTTCAAAACAGCTCTGACTCCAACAGCTTAGGCTCTAGCCTGCTCCAGAAATTCCTTGTTCTAAACAGCTTCTACAACAGCCTTCAAACCTGTAACTCAAACCTGGACTTCCTCTGTTTTCATCAGCTTTCACAGCAGCCCCCTAACAGCTTCTAGCATACTTTGACAGCTCAAAGTATCAAAGCTGTTACGTTTATGATCATAAGGTAACTCCACCTTAAACATAAACTCATCACAGATACACTTAAGAGAAATATCACCAAAAATGAACTGAAGTTGTGAGATACTATTCAGGAACTTTTACCCATCTCACAATTTTTGTTTCTTTTTATTTCAATCCATTACTTGATACATGCTTTACACAAGAGATTATCATCAAGAAATTCCTTCAATCTTTTACCACGTAAAAGACACCACTGACCCTTTTAAGGCTTTACACATGACAGCCCTGTCAACACCTTCAACCTGAGATTAATTCCCAATCTGTTTCACACCCAACAGATTCAACACTGACCCCTTGATTACCCATTGATGTTATTCACCATACTAGTTTCCCTTTAATCCAAGACACCACTACCAAGCCTTGATTTTCATAACTAATATCTCCAACATCATCCTTGTGTAATCTGATTCAGCATCTACAGATCCAAGTCTGATCTGTTTAGCTTAATTGCTCCATGAAGACTTGCTTTTATGGACTTCTGTTAGTTGATCCCCAACACAGCTTGTGCACCACTATGTTCATCAACCACTCACAACCTGTCCTCTCTACTTCATGAATCAGCAATTCACACTCACATCCAATGAGTGCACCTTCACTACTGTTAACCTCATCACTAAACACCCTGGTCTACTCAAGTAACTCCCTGCTACTAACCACTAGAACACCTCTAGTACTAGGCCTGTTTTACAATTGATCTCCAATTAACATCGTAGCTACTTCCAACCCAACTCACCTATGAGTTCCTTTATTACCCTTAATGACCTGCATTCCATTGGTTCTTTACTCCATTAAGGTGCCTAAAACATCACTTTAATCCACCAACCAATCATGCTCCTCATTTTCTTGTAATAAAGCTACTATGCTCCACTTTGAGTTTACTCTTAATTGAGCCTAACTCCTTGAGCATAAAGACCTTGACCTTTCAAGTCAACCCACTGATCTATATTGTTAGTTTCAAGGTGTTCAACTCCACCTTGATCTTGCAAACTAACATCTCTCTAGTTCTTGAATCAACAACTCCTTCATTAGCTTGACTGCTCCACAAGACCTGTGCCTTAAGGCACTTAGCAGTAACCAACAGTCCCTTCACTAACAGCAGCCCTTTTCAATTCTGTAACAGCAGCCCTTTTTGCCTTGAACACGTAGCATCACCTTGAACACAAGCATCAGATCAGTCTTTGTTGACTCTAAGGGGTACCAACCTGATTAATCACAATAGATTAATCCTCATGAGTCCATCCATCCCTGAGTATTCTTGAACATATGAAGCATATCAAGCTTCCACATTCGCATACTCATAGGACAAACTCATTTTTACCCATTTTCTATGAGTCAACTCCTTCTATTCTTGATCTTAATCAGCCTTCAATTCAAGAATTCAGATCTTATAAATGTCTCTGTTACAGTCTGACCAGCTGCCTACACACCTGCCCCTATGTGAAACCAATCTGATAAATGTTCAGCAGCCTACACCACTGTTGGCGATCTGTTCAAAAGCCTACCCCACTTCCTGTGCTATATTACCTTACAAGCTGTCCAGCCTTGCATTTCAGTCTAATTACTTGAACTATGTCCACCTTAATCTTGGTATTATGACCAATACCGAGATTAACACAAGAATTAGATCCAATGCAATGCATTCAATTTGACAGCCAAACCTTTTATTCTTCTGCCTTTTTACCAGACCAAGCTGCTCATAGCTGATTTATTCACTTAGATCAGCCTTTTAATGAAGAATAATTGAGCTTTGGTTGTAGAAATCGTTAGGTAATCTTTACATGGCATCCTTTGATCAGCCCATTCGAATCCATATCCATCCCTGAGCATTCTTGAGCACTGAAGCAACTGATGCTTCTGCACTCGCACACTCATTAGGACAAGACTCGAGTTACCATACTTGATTTCTTATTCAACCCATGTTTTCTGTGTTCTTGACTTTCCAATCTTAATCTTCATACCAAGATTAATATCAAGAACTAATGATTATTGATTTTCAGCACTATTGGGAACCATTAACACCAATCTTGACTATGACACTAATCAAGAATTTACCAGAGTGTGTGTTACCTTCAATCTTGAAGTCTGCAAACTCCAAGAGCCATGACTGCTGAATGTGACCTTCTGTCCACTTCGTCAACAGATTGAATTCAAGAACCGATCAAAACCATTTCAGCCTCCTTCACTCAGCAGTCTTCTTCTTTAATTACCAATCTGATCAGGTACAGATGACGTACTAACTCTTCTGACCTTCTTGATTTAATCCTAGAAGAAGAACTTGATTCTACCATCGTTCTTGACCTCCAATCTTGAATCGAATTACTTGTAATTCGAACCAACCATCACCTGTTGTTCAACTTCGACTGATTTCCGCCATTGATCGGACCGGTTCACTGGGAATTGAGGAGCCATTCATGATCTCCAATCTCATCCCAAAATCAGGATCACATCTGATGTAAGTCCAGAAAACAGAGCTGCTTCCTTCTTAGACCTTTAATTTTGTTCTTGAACTTCTGTCTTCACTTCCAGGGGCTTTCAATTTGATCACACCAAACTCATTACAGAGACTACTAATTGAGAGAATACCAGATTGCAACAATGTGCAACCTGGCTTTGATACCACTTGAAGTAAATCAGAGTTGCAATCATAAGAACACATATAGAGAAGATAAGAGTTTACGGAATCAATCTTTATTCCTTAAAGGTTTTCTTTGATTACACTCATGGTTTACAAGATCACTCCATGTCTACATTAGACTCTCACCAGCCTAACATCTTGATCTCACCATGAACAACAGTTGCCACCTGCCTCAGTGGCAGTGCCACCACCAGCCACTGCTGGTGGTGCAGACCTCTCACTCACAACTCTCGTGTATCTTTCCTCCCTCTGTGTCTCTCTGAGGCTGTTTTCTGTATACCTCTTATGACACCCATACATCAGCCTTTTATAGGCAATTACAAGTTACAACAAGAAGCTAACTATAGATGCTAACCACCTAACAAACTAACTTCTCTAACTAACTATTGCAAGGATAATACAAGTTCACTATAATCCTCACATGATGATATCTAAATTCTCTTCACGCAGTGTTGCTAAATACCAGGAAGCCAATCCGGCTGTGTACACTGTAATTACTTTTCCATTTCTTTTTGCCGTCATGTTTGGGGATTGGGGACATGGAATATGCTTATTGTTGGGTGCGTTGATTCTTATAGCACGTGAAGGAAAATTGAGTTCTCAGGTATGTTCTCTTAGAATTATTATTAGTTTATAAATTTACATTATTGGCTTTGTTCAAATTAACTCTGGATTTGCAGTTTATTCTTTACATGGAAGACTGTATAATGCTAAACTATGCCATTCCACTTTGGGTGTCCTCTTCTGACATTTGAATGTCATGTCTCTCCCTTTTTAACTTGAAAGTCGATATGGATACTTTTTCTATATATATTTTTAGCATGAATTCTATTTGTATACCTTTGTATGGTTCATTGAGACTATATTTTATAATTTCTGAAAGTTAAAATATATCCATATTAATTTTGATTTGAAAGTACCTTTTTTCATTTTACATTCAAAAGAAAGGGACATCCAAACTCCAAGTGGAATAGAGGGATCTACTGCCAAATAAATGTCCTCTTTTTTGCTTTCTTTTCTGGGATGCCACCAAACCGGTGTCCTTATATATGCTTTGAGAAGTGTTTTAGCTGTCGACCTAATGTATTAAACTTTAACGTTCTCTAAAACAGTTTTCATTTGTGCTCTCATTTTTGCTCTGAATCATTCTCAAACTCAAATATACGTCTCTTAGCTTTTCTAGACCTCCAAGGAGCACTTGCTTTGCATGGTGTGCTTTGTTGTTTAATCTCTTTTCTTTGTTTACTGGCAGAAACTTGGGAGCTTCATGGAGATGTTATTTGGTGGTCGTTATGTACTTCTGTTGATGTCACTGTTTTCCATCTATTGTGGTCTAATATACAATGAGTTCTTTTCTGTTCCTTATCACATATTTGGTGAATCTGCTTATAGATGCCGTGACTCTACATGCAGGTACATATTATTTATCGAACTTCCTCTATCCTTCCCTTGCATGTTTACTTGTTTAGATAGTATGGTAACTGCATTCATGTTCTAACAAAAATTCATTTAAGGAAAAGATTATCTGTGCAAAAGATTATTCCCAACATTTTATATAATTTACTCGGTTCAATTGTCCGGGGAAAAAAAGGGTGGGTGGGGGGGGGGGGGGGGTTTCTGGTTCACATTGTGTACTCCCGTAGAAGAAAACTTTCAGTCAGCTTGTATTAACAACCATTTTCCATATTCATTCACAGTGATGCACAAACAGTTGGTTTAATCAAATATCGTGATGCATACCCATTTGGAGTAGATCCAAGTTGGCGTGGGAGTCGTTCAGAGCTACCTTTCTTGAACTCCCTGAAAATGAAGATGTCTATTTTGTTTGGCATTGCCCAGATGAATCTTGGAATCATATTAAGCTACTTCAATTCAATTTTCTTCAACAACTCATTGGATATCAGGTATAACAAGTTCCCTTTGTAGTATTTTACTTGGTTTTTATCAATGATATCTAGCTTAAACTGGTGCAACTATGCCAGGTATCAGTTTGTGCCACAGATGATTTTCTTAAACAGCCTTTTTGGTTATCTTTCACTTCTCATCATCATAAAGTGGTGCACTGGTTCTCAAGCGGACCTTTATCATGTGATGATTTATATGTTTCTGAGTCCGTTTGATGATCTTGGTGAGAATGAGTTGTTTTGGGGACAAAGGCCCCTTCAGGTATGCGTACTCCCTATCATTTCATTATTGTTGATCGTATAGAATCCAACTGTAGTTTCCTATCCCACTTGTCTCCTAAGAATAGATGTTTGCAGATTCTATTGTTGTTTTCTGCTCTTGTTGCTGTTCCATGGATGCTTTTTCCCAAACCTTTTATTTTGAGGAAACTTCATTCCGAGGTACTACCCCTTTGCATACGTACACTTTCATAAACACTATTTCTTTCTTATCTTAAATATTAATGCCAACGGCTTTATGTGTCACACTCAAACTGTCCACACTTACAGTATACATTTGGTTGCAAGAAACTCCATCAGAACGTTACATTGCATTGATTACCTTCATTGCATATTTTTTTGGGTTCTATCTAACATTACTATTTACTTGAATCATGGGTTATTGAAAAAGCATCACTTTTAGATGTCATTTAATACATATCATGGTTGTATGGTTTGCATTTTGAACATCAATGACAGAAATGAAGTAAACCTGACACCGACTCGAGGTACTTCATACTTGTGTTTCTTGCACTTTGTATAGTGCGGCCTATGATTCTTTAAATCTTTCACCCCAGAAATATATGATCACAAATCAAAAGGTTGGAACCCGCAAAGCATATCTAATAATAAAGCATAGCAGTGTAGATGTTACTTTGTAATCATATCTTTCAGTCAAATTTTCTAGGCTTGTGTGAATATAAATAGAAAACCAACATAATCTAGTATATGATCACAAATAAGAAGGTTAGAACCCGCGAAACATATCTAATTATAAAGAATGGCAGTATATCCTTCAGTCAACTTCTTTTTATAGTCTTGTGTGCTTATATGATAGAAAACCAACATAATCTAGTCTGCTGCTTCAAGTATGCAAAGGATCTTTGGAGTTCATCTGCTCTTTGGTAGTTGTTAGTCGTTGTCTCTAGTACTCCAAATTAAATATTTTGTTAGTGTATTTATTTTTTGCTCGAGTGGTGTTTCTGTTTGGTACTTTATGAGTGATGTTATGTCATCAACTTTTAGTTGAATGGTTTTTGTGTGGCCTCAAGTTGTTTATGGTTTTCTCCCTTGATACTTTTAGAGATTTCAAGGTCGTGCGTACGGGATTCTTAGGTCCTCTGAGATAGATACAGATTCTGAGCCCGGTTCTGCAAGAGAACACGTTGAGGAATTCAATTTTAGTGAGGTCTTTGTACACCAAATGATACACTCTATTGAGTTTGTACTAGGTTCAGTTTCTAATACTGCTTCATACCTTCGATTATGGGCTTTGAGGTAACGAAATTTACAGACCTTAATTGAGAATAATATTCCATCGATTATTATTTGTGTTGTAGTTGATAGTTTTTGGTTATTACAGCTTAGCACACTCAGAATTGTCCACTGTATTCTATGAGAAAGTCCTCCTCCTTGCCTGGGGGTAAGCTTCTTTTGATCTTCTGGTTCTGTTGTGCAAATTCTTCACATTTTTATAACAGTTGAAATACATGTACACACTTTATTAAGTCATAAGGCAACTATTTGTTCGAAAACGCCGTTATTCTTTTAACATTTATCTTTGGTACTTACATTTATTTTTTTGGTGGTATAGAGAGCTGGCATATGCTCATGGTAGGAACAAAGTTATATTTCATTACTAATCTATGCAACCTAGGTGCATAAATTAGCAAAGAAATGCAGACTTTGTTTCTATGCATGCATATATCAAAGTTTGTTTTTATAATCAGTAAAAGTGACAAAGGTGCTTACTATTGTACGTAATTTTTCATTTGCCTTTTCATCATAAAGTAAATGTCAAAACATCCAATGGAATTTGCAGGTATGACAACTTCTTAATTCGAATGGTGGGACTAGCAGTGTTTGCCTTTGCTACTGCATTTATACTACTCATGATGGAGACACTAAGTGCTTTCCTTCATGCGTTGCGGCTACATTGGGTGGAATTCCAAAACAAGTTTTACGGGGGCGATGGTTATAAGTTCAAACCTTTCTCATTCGCAGCAATTGCCGATGATGAAGATTAGTAATACAACGACAAGTTTTTCTTCTGGTTCTCACTTTTTTTTTGGTGGAAGGACAACGGGAAAGTCTTTCACCCACACCAGACAACAATTGGAGCCTTAAAAAGGGTAACATTAAAACACAGAATTTTGGATAGTTAGAATTACGGAGGGATCTTCATTTTTATCGATGTGCAGCTTGAAAATTAACATAGTGTTGTAGAAACCGGCCCGAATTTATCTGAATTCGATGGTACGAAGGCCCTGCTAAGGCTAAGCTGCTTGTCATGATCGTTGTTGGTTACAGCATGTCTTCTATAATTTTTTGCAGGGTGAATTAGGTGTTGTAAAGAGGGGATCTCCAAGGTGTGTGTTCTTGTGTAGAGTTTGGATCTTCTATATAAATCTTTCTTATATTCTGGCCTCAGTTTCTATTTTTGGGTAATAAACAGCAAAGTTACAAAATTTATTATTCTTCAGAAAATCTGCACAGAGAAGAACGATTCTCAATTTTTTGCATTCTGTTTTCTTCAGTTTTATGTGTTGTAGCATGATTATATATGTGACAAATATTCACTCTCCCACCCAGCAGGGCCCCTGCATGTGGCTATTTTCCACCGTTATGAGTGTGTGTGTGTGAGAGATATGTAAATTTTAGGGTTATTTGTTTGCTTCTTCATGAAATGAAGTCACTTAAAAAGTAGTTTGACTATTTATTTCTTAATGGTTCCAATTAGAAATAACAAACACTGCCTAGAGATGATAGAAAAGGAAAGGACGAGATGTGTGTGATGTGACATGTGTAAAGGGTGTAAATAAGATTTTTTATTTTTATTTTTGCATGATTTTATTATGTTTGGTAACAAGTCGGTCAATGTAATAATTAATGAGTTACTAGCGTGGATTGCAAGGTTCTTCAACACCGACCATCCTCACATATCGATCCTGGTCTTGAAACTAACAAGGCATTCAGTATTATCGCAAACATATACCACACATGAAGATGAAGCCATCGTTTTCGGTACATGAAACCAGAGAAATGATCATCTAAAAAACAATTGTGCCACAAAAAATCTTGTGGTTAAAACAATCGGAAACTCACCACTTATAACACTGAAGATTTCTTGTTGGTTCTGATCGTTTTAATGAGGAAGAAAAACAGGTTTTGATTATGTTGCTTGCATATATATGTGCACACACACGGTTGAGAGGGAGAGAGAGAGAGAGAGAGAGAGATCGATCAGTAACAAATATATTTTTATTTTATTCTTATGGACCAATCCACCATGTGAAAATACCTATTTTACATTTATTGCCTTTTTGTTTTCGACAAGATTTGTAAGGACTGCGTTTCTTGATTACTACAGATATAATTATAGTTTGAAATATAAGAAATAAAAATTATTAAAATTAACTAATAATAGAATTTTTAAAACATAAATATAAAACAATCAATAAAAAACTTTGTTTTTGATGAAAATTTTTGCCAAAAATAACCCAACTAAATAGGATTTAATTAAGAGTAAAATTATAATAAATTCAATGCTTTGCAAAACATTGAGAAAAAAATAACACATTGTCTACTAAAGAATACCATAATCACATGAATTACATTTGTTTATTATTAATTATGGTGATAATCTAATCTAAAAATCTAGAACAAACAAATTATTTTAACTAAAGATAACAATAAAAAATCATATAATAAAACAACAAAGTTTTTAGAAAAACTTTTTTAATGGTGCAATTGGTATTTAAAAATAATAAATTACAATAACCTAAAGCTTACATAATAATTAGAATGATTAAATGTTATATTAAATTAAATTTAATATAAACTTATTTTTTAACTAAGCATGAAAAAAAAAAAAAGATAAAGCTTCTAACAAAATAAGAACTATAACTAATAAAAAGTTATAATACATTAAGACTTTAAAAACCAATATTTATAATAACTAAAAATAAATACCATATTTTAAAAATTGTTTAAAAATTACCATTTGAACAAATTAAGTTGAAGTAAAAAATTATAATAATATATAAAACTAATAAGAAATGTAAAGGCACACATTAGCAAATCTTAGGTTGCGTTTAGTTCACGAAAACTATTTGATTTTCAACTTCAGTTTTCAAGTTATAGTTTTTAGAAAAAAATAAGGGTTTCTATGAAAAATTAAAACTTGTTTAGATGATGATGTTTTTGTTTTAAGAAAAATAAGATAGGTGATTATAAAATAATAAAAATAGGTTAGGTAATAGAAAAGTAAGAGAGAGAAAGAAAATATTATAAAAAATATAGGGTAGGTAATAGAAAAGTAAGAGAGAGAATATGAAAAGTGGTATTTTAAAAAGTGAAATGAAAATTTATGAAATTGTTGTTAAGTAAACAAGTTTTCATTTTTATTGAAAGTGAGATGAAAATTTTAGAAATTTTCATAAACTAAACGCGCTCTTAACATTGCATAATATTTGATAAAAGTTTCCTCTAGTTCATCTCTAGCACACTTTAGCAAATCTCAATTATGATTAATATTTTATTATAGATGTGATAAACATATTTTAGTAAAACTCATTTATGAATAGTGTTTTGGGCATAAAATTTTTGCCTGATGTAGGATATGGTAATAAGTGGTTGTGTGTTACTGTATTTAACCTATTATTAATAAGTTAATTTATTTTTGAAAGACAAGTAACTTCTAGAATCGTGGAAGTCAATTTAGGACCTTTTTAAATAATCTTTGGATCCAATTTGAAAAAAAAAAACAATTTCTATCATAAATAGAAATTAATTACATCATATAATTGTTATTTACGGGGTTTTAATCTTTTAAAAGCGATTGATTTATACATCACTATTTGAAACACTAGTAAATAATCTACTCACATTATATTATACATAGATACATATTTCACCAACAAATTTACAATTCATAAGTGTGTTTTACTAACATGTCATTTGATTATTATTAAAGAAGGTTTTCTAACATGCATAATTAGACAATTACAAAATTACAAATCATCATATACGAACAATTTATTTTTATACCTTAATGATCAAATAAGTATTTATTAATTGGTTTGTATCGCTAGTACTATATAAATAACTTTTTTTTAAATATATTTAATAATATGTGTTTTATATGAGAATATTACATACTATATTATTTATTTTTATAGTAATTATAAGATAATATTTAATTATGTTTTTTAACAACAAAATGTAGAATTAACCGGGAGCTTCGGCATTGCCATCCAGCCTAGAACACCCGAATGCATTAAAATATCGTAATAAAACAGCAGTTACAGCTAGTTAGGAACTAGCACAAATACAAGAAACTCAAAAGAACGAAGAGGGACAAACCACCCACAACGACCAAATTAAAGATTTATAATTCGCCCTAAACTTTAACCAAGAAAATACGTTTGCAAGAAGTTCATCTATTATCACTGAAGCAGAGAATTTTTCATTGTTAAATACTACTGAATTTCTAGCTTTCCACACCAACCAGATCAATCCACCTACTACTGTTTCCAAAAACTGCCGCCTCTTATTCAATTTCCCAGCCTTGCGAATCAACTCAATTAACTGCCCCGATGATTGATGCTGATCAACTGATATTTCACACCAAGATAATACCCATGTCCATAATTCCATACTAAGCGAACATTTATAAAATAGGTGCTCTTCGGTTTCCATTTAATTTCCACAAATTGGACACAATAAAGATCCAAAAATGATATTCATAGCTGCCAAATTCATCATCGTAGGAATTCTTCCTAACATAACTCTCCAAAGAAAGCAATTAATTGTAGCAGGGAGCCAACGATTCCAAAAGCTTTTACAACTTGTAGTTGACGATAATGTACCTTCAATCATTACTCTTAGTGAATTTACCGAAAAAAAAAATACCAGATGGGTCTTCATTCCATATCCAAGTATCTTTTCTAGCTTTATAATCTCAACTATCAAGCTACTTGCAACCACATTATTTGACCATTTCCGATTATGGTTTATTACACCATTATTGTAAACAAGTCTCCAATTCACTAGGCAAGATTTATCGGATTCTAACTCGAACAAAGATGGGAATAAAATATCTAATGTACAACACCCAATCCATCTATCAAACCAAAAATTCACCATACTTCCATCTCTTACTGCACGAGAAAAGAGATCATCAAGATGCAAATTAAATGAGGAAAGAGACATACATGTTTTAACTATATTCAGCCACGGACCAACACAACTTTTCTTTGCCATGGAATTGACGTTTTTCCCATCACGTTATGAATTGATTTGATGACTTTAACCTAAAGTGTTTCATCTTCAATCTTGAATCTCCACCACCATTTGACTAATAATGAAAGATTTGCTGCCTTTAAGGAACCTATTCCCAATCCACCAAACTTTTTAGGAGCAATCATTTTATTCCAATCCACCCATTTTATTTTGGAGTTTCCAGAAGCAGATATTCCCCAAATGAATTTCCTTCTAATCTTGTCCAAGGAGTCAATGATTTTCTGAGGAGCTTTATAAATTGACATGAAGTATAGTGGTAGACAGTTAAGAGTGGCTTTGCAAAGTGTGACACGTCCACCAAATGAAATGCCTTTTGCTTTCCAACTTGACAACTTTTTTCCCACTTTATCTAGTATAGATTTCCAGTGTTTTGGATTTGACATGTTTGCTCCAATAGTGATACCAAGGTAATTAAAAGGAAGGGTATCCATTCCACATTTTAACGTCGAAGTGATACGGCTCACTTCCCCATCTCCACTCCAACACCAAAAGTTCTACACTTTGCATAATTAATTTTCAAACCAGATGCTAGATGAAAACAGTTCAGAATCCGTTTAATATTTTGAACGTTAGAATAACTCAATTCACCTAAGAAAATCACATCTTTTCACTTCACATCATCATATTATGTGCTATAAAATTTAACTTTTTCATTTTTCTATAAATATTAATTCATTACAATTACATGTGTACGCCTTTGTATGTGCGTCCGTTAGGGGTTGTGTGGGGTTTTGTCAGAGAAAGGCCGTCTGTATGCAATTATGCATGCACACGAGTGAGCGCATATATTCTCATTTATGCATCCAACATTCAATCTTCAAATATTTTCACGAATAATATTATGATAACGATAATATTTGTTTTCGATATTAATTAATAAATATTAACTTATATATAGATACACATCATTTTTCATTAAGTTTGTAATGTATAAAATTAGACTGTTTTTATGAATATTACATGTATAAATTTGGAAAATTTTTTAGAAATGATCGAAATTATCAAAAAACTTTTAAAAGTGATCGACTTTTTTTTTTACAAAACTAATCACGCCGGGGTTGGGTACCCCGGCTCAATCACATCAACTATCACCCGTGAACTGCCATCGGAACAATAAACGACAAAAGCTTGTACATCATTCACCCGTGAACAAGAAACGACAATATTGGTGATGTGACTGGACGGAGGGTGTCAAGCCGCTCTTGGCACCTCCGGTCTGACCAGGCCGCTCTTGGCACCTCCGTGGTGTCAGGACCCGCCCCATACCCGCACAAACCCGGTGGTATCCTTCCCTATATATAGAACTTCATTTACACCGAAATACTACACCAAAATATTATCTACTCTATAAATATTCTACTGTTTTTTTCAAATAACTCTACTCTATAAATATTCTATTCTAGTTTCAAAAATATTATTTTCTTTATACTCCCAAATATTCTAGTTTTTATAAAAATAGTCTAAATTTTATGAATTTAGTATTCTAATTTTCCACTTTCAAAAAATAGTATAGAAATATTCTAGTTTTTTTAAACCTTTTATAATTTACGATATCGGTATTTCAAATATTTAAAGTTATTATATTTTAACTTTTCAATTTTTAATAAGAATGTCTCAACAACTATTTCCCGGTCGGAACAACCCTGAATTATTATTTTTGTGGGATCAGCAACTTGACAAAATTTCAATAACACTGATCCAAATAATAATAAAGAGTTGAATACCAGGAGGTCGGACCAAACATTTTGGAACTATATCAACGACCATCCAATCCGTGAAGATGTATTGGTCCAAATAAAAGCTGTCGGATTTGGTGGAGTGTAGGCCTTGGGATACCTAAAGGTTGATCATCATTTGATCACCGCAATGGTAGGAAGGTGGCGTCCCGAGACACACACATTTCATCTTCCGATCGGTGATGCCATGGTTACATTACAAGATGTACAAGTCTTGTCGGGTTTGCCGGTCGATGGTATGATTCTTACTGGTGTAGATAGTTTTTCTCGTGAAGAATTAAATAGAATTTGTGCAAATTGTTTAGGTTTTACGCCCGATCCCGGGTGTTTAAAAGGTTTTCAAATAAAGTTAGCTAGAGTTTTAGACGAAATAATGTCCCCATTGGTGAATCCGACACAACTACAAGTCGAACAAAGGGCTCAGTGTGTCATTCTCCATCTTATCGGGGGAACCATTTTTCATGATTCTTCTAGCAGTAGGGTTTCGTTGCTGTACTTAACACATCTTACAAACCTTCAAACGTGCGGTTTAATGTCCCCATGTATGTCGTATTGAGAAAATAATATGAATATAAGTCTTTTATTAAAATTCTGTGCCCAATTTAATCCTTTTTATGTATGACTTATTGGGAAAATAATATGAATTTTGGATGTATTAAAGTTCCGTGTCCAATTTAATTAATATTATGTATGTCCAAACGGTCAACAAATCTACAAATAGATGTATTAAAGTTCCGTGCCCAAATTAATTTTTAATATGTAAGTATGTCGTAATGGGAAAATAATATGAATATTTGGCGGGTCAGAACGTGGTTGTGCAGTGCGTGACACTGTAGCGCGTCAGAACGTGGTTGTGCGGTGCGTCACATTGTAGCGCGTCAGAACGTGGTTGTGCAGAGCGTAACGAATTACCGTTTATAAATACGCAAATTTCATTCAACAAACAAACGAAAAACTCACTTTTTAAGCTTTACACATAACATCTAAAAAGGAATATGAGTAACCATTTCTAGCAAATTCGTTCAACAAATGAAGATCCAACTCTAACAAAGGAACAATTCGGTAAGTTTTTCTATTAATTTTATTATATGTTTACTAGAATTCGCTACTAACAATATTCTACTGATCAGGCCACCTACCTGAGTTGTTTACAATTAAACTCCACACAGCTAGTTTTTTCACAGATTCCCTTAATAGAACCTACGAAAATGGTCATGTAGTATACGTCGACTGCGTTGACGTAACCGTAATATCAATTGAGTTTATGGAAGAAGTAATGACTGAGTTGGGATACGAAGCAACATGGAGATTATGGTATAACTGGAAATTACCAAATTCTGATTTATCTATGGGTTTGCTTAATTTTAACTATGAGGACGATGTCAAAGAGTTTATAAAATATGTTGGTTCTTCTGAGGAGTTTGATTTTTATGTAACAAAGAGTTGCTTATCTTTGCGAGTTGTGTCAGGTCGTGTTACAATTTCATTTTGATTGAAAAAAATAGTAAAACATACTACTCAATGTCAACTCGTTCTGTTACACGTAACCAACTTTCTAGCAAAACCACAATTACCTGCAAGTGTGGGGATGCGGGTGTCATACAAACTTCGAACTTATCGATGCATGCTGGCCGACAGTAGTACTGTTGTGCGGCGAATGACTTCGTGAACGTGCCAGAATATCTAACTTGTGACTTCTTCAGATGGGCTGATGAACCAACCTCGAATAACCCGCCAAACATTTCAATCAACGAACGTCAAGCAGGTGACACAAACCATCGAAAAACGAGAAGGAACACATCAAACACTGTTACAACTCGTCGTTCACCGACAAGTTAAAATAAATTTACGTCCATATTATATTTTAATTTAACTTATTAGTATGATTGAATATATTTTATATAATTTAGTAAGAATATAAGAATTGTTTCGTATATTTATCGCACTTGAAATATAAACGCATAATATTAATTAAATTGGGTTGCAAAATTGATATACATTGAATTGCTTATTATTATTTGTATAATTATTAATAATATTGATATGTCTAAAAACTAGATTATATAAATTTAATTTCTGTTTTTTTGGTTAACTGTTAGTTTACTAATAACATTTGAAAATACTAGTAACCGAAATAAAATACTAATAACTGAAAATAATAGTAACCGAAAATACATAACCGAAATAAAATACTAGTTAGTACAAGTAAAAAATAAATAAAATTTAATCATCAAGCCGGGGGTCCCAACCCCGGCCTAATGTCCTATCAAAGCCGGCAAAAAAAATTTTATTTCATCAAGCCGGGGGTCCCAAACCCGGCCTAATGTCATATCCAGCCACCTCACACACAAAAGTCTCCCAGAAATTTGATTGAGCCGGGGTTGGGTACCCCGGCGTGATTAGTTTTGTATAAAAAAAGTCGATCACTTTTAAAAGTTTTTTGATAATTTCGATCATTTCTAAAAATTTTTCATAAATTTGAAGTGTTTTGTGTATATTTTATTATTATTTTTGTCTTTTTTTATCATTGTGAATTTAGTATTTTTAATATTTATTTATAAATGTTAATTAAAACTAGAAAAATAAAAATAAAGTATTACATTTAGATAATTATATGATAAAAGAAGAAATCCAAAATATATATATGAAATAAATTATAATATAATGAAAAAACCAAAACCAAAAAGATAAAAGCAATAACAAAATATTGAAATTACTCAAATGGTCCTTAAAAAAAATGTCCTAAGGCTTGCGGCTTAGATTAAACACTGTAAAATTTAGGGACAAATATGTTACAACCTTTAGGGGGCGTTTGGTTCATGGAATCTGATGGAATTTGATGGAATTGGAATGAAAATTCCATTCCAATGTGCTGTTTGGCAGTAAAAAGGAATGGAATGAAGATTCCTTTTTCTTAAAAAACACCACTTTTGAAGGAATCTACTTTCATTGGGTTAGTGCCATGGAATCTAAATTCCATTCCAAAGATTTTAACAGTTTTAAAACCAAACCCTAGACTTCATCTTCATCGGCCTCCATTTCTATTCCGACAGATTCCATTCCTTTCAGAATTCCATTCATTGACAGATTCCATTCCAGGAATAAACATTCTGCGAACCAAACGCCGCCTTAGATTTTAGAAACTTGTGATATAATAAATTTCTGAAACTAACTAACACCATAATTTCATATAAACCACAACACCATTTGTGTAATTTAGAAGGTGTGTAGGGATTTACATTTGAAAAAGTACTGCAGCGTTTTGGAAACTAAAAATAAGATAATAATTGTAACAAAAAGTGCTGCCGAAAATTTAGTGTTTGATTTAGCTTGTACAGTTTGTTATCACATTATCAAATAATTATTTTTTGAATTGTTTGGATTTGCGTTTTAACTTATAAAATGTGACACCCTTGCCACATTAACCACCAATTACAATTCACCCATGATTAATCACCAACAAACAGATAACATAATGATCTGATAGCTTAATAATAGTGCGGAAGCAAAATACATAAATAAAAGTATTACAACAGAGTCTAACACCCTACGGTGCTACAAAGGTTACACGTCTAAGTCTACCAACTCAAATTAATACATTATCCCAAATTCATTACAACAAAATTTTCATAAACCAAATACCAAAGTAAACGGTAGAAATCTTCAAATACTTCAATAGATTTCCTAGCTAGATGGTCCAGCTGTAGACTTCCCTTTTCCTGTAAAAATTCAACAACTAAAAGGTAAGCTAATGCTTAGTGAATACCAGATGATTTTCACACATTCTACAAATCTTTATGATGCCCCCAGAGTATCCGCGGTAACACATACCGTATACTCCACACGTATCCAAGATACGCAAACCTGAGCCGCAGCTCCTTCGAGCTGACACTCGGCATAAGAAAAACCAACCATCTGAGGCAGACATTACATCGGGGATGACTTACTGTCTATCCTGACCACAGAGGTGTCAAACTCTTGGTCATATAGCACAGTAACATCAGAGTACAGATGCGACCACGCAGGTCCATCGAAAGGATGCACAACAAATGAACGGACATGCAACAAATATGAATGTGCATCATCATAAACGCATGTTAGTAGAATGCCAAACGAACATGAAACAACAAGCCTCAGCAGGCAATGCAAACATAAAGCAGATGCAGACATGTTAAAAAATCAAAGGTACTCACAGTGGGTGCGTTATTAATCTTTAAGCAATATTATTTCTCCTCGGAATTTCAACCGGATCAACCAAGTACCCCACTGTGGGTTAAACAACACCACAAGGGACCTGTAAGTCATTTGTAACAACACATTGTGTTAATATCTTGTTTAATTCCATAAAACTTAATTTTTATAAGTTTTTACCATTTTTTATCCCAATTTCGGATCCATGTCCGAATTCGGACCCCAACCGAATTCGGACCCCCAGTTCGGTTCTCATATGAACCCTAATTCGGTCCCAATATAAGCCCTATTTCGGACCAAATGCTAGTTCGGACCATATCCGAATTCGGTCTCCAACCGAATTCGGACCCTCATCCGAATTCCAACACAGAAATATTTTCTTTTAGTTTTTATAATTCAACTTTTCAGGACACATCCGAATTCGGGCCATATCCGAATTCGGATTCCTACCGAAGTACAACACTTGTAAATTTTTCTATATTAAATATCCTGAAGTTTGAGCCTCATCCGAATTCGGACCTGATCCGAGTTCATCTCGGATCCGAATTCGGATCCCACTGTGTTCATACTTGTGCAGTTTTGTCAATTTCAGATTAAATTCCATCGTTTTTGGTACTAATTCAATACATGGAATAACTTATACCAACTAAAATACATCTATTTTCAACCCTTTTAACACTAATATTAACACTATTACATATCAAATAAAACCCATTATGCTCATTTTGTTCCATCCGTAGAACACACACACTAAAACACACACAAATCTCTAAAAATCATACTTAGAGGTTGATTCAGAAGTTAAAATTTTATATATAACATCTCAAATACTCGATTTGCATTAATCCATAACAACATTAAACATGCATTAACATCTGAATCCCCAAAATCAAATTTTTCGGTTTATATAAAAACCGAACCAAAAATGCTTAATAATCTGAATTTAAAGGATTTTTACCTCAATTCTTCAATTGCAGTGTTCATAAATCCTTCCAAGCAATCTTAATTCCAATTTTCAGACTTCAAATCCGAGTTTTGATGTTCTTCAATTCGTAGAGAGAGAGAGAGCCGAGAGAGAGAGAGAGAGAGAGAGAGAGAGTTTGATGAAAATGAAAGACAAAATTGGTCTTTCATCCTTTTTATTCCAAATTTCCAACTTTGGCACCTTTAGTCCCTCAACTTAACCGGTTCCATTAAATACTGATTTTATAAAATAAAAGAATTCTATCTTTTATTTATTATCCTTAAATTTTTAGTAATTATTTTCACTTAATAATTAAAATTTCTAAATTTTCCATAATCTGAAACCAACTTTATAATCAATCCAAATTTCGTACCAACTTTCATGATTCAACTTAAATTACATTAATTTAAACTTAATAAACTTCAATTATAATAATTTAAAATCCGAGGATGTTACAGCATGGGCTCCACCACGCTCAACTTCGTCCTCGAAGTTACTCGGATTCGAACAATTTTGGATACTTCTTCAACATCTCTGCTTTTGTCTCCCACGTATGATTCGCTCCCTTATGATGCTTCCAACGTACAAACACCATTTCTATCTCTTTGCTCCTTAATTTCTTCACTTTTGTGTCCAACACACACTCCGGCTCTTCAATATACCGGAGCCTTTCGTCAATTTGCAATTCAGTGTGATCTGCCCAATCTTCGTTTTCGGTTGTGAATGACTTCCTGAGATTTCCCACATGGAACACCGGGTGTATGCCCGACATTTCTTCCGGCAACTCTAAACGATATGACTGGTTTCCAACTTTTTCTATTATCTTAAATGGCCCAACAAATCTCGGAGCCAGCTTTCCTCTCTTTACAAAACGTGTAACACCTCTCATAGGTGACACCTTCAAATACACCCAATCATTTACCTCAAAGCTGATTGGTTTGTGCCTTCTATCGTAATAACTTTTCTGGCGATCCTGGGCCGCCTTCATATTCTGTCTTACCAATTGAATCTTTTCATTTGTTTCTTGCAATAATGCCGGCCCAGCAATCGGCGTTTCACCGGTTTCCCTCCAACACGTAGGAGTCCTACATCTTCTCCCATACAATGCTTCAAACGGCGCTTTCTTGATCGTCGCGTGGTAACTGCTATTATACGAAAACTCGATCAGTGGCAAATGATCGTCCCAATTGCCACCGAGGTCTAACACACACGACCGCATCATATCTTCGAGTGTTAGGATGGTCCTTTCACTTTGACCATCGGTTTGTGGACGGTAAGCCGTACTCATTGCTATCCTCGTTCCTAACCCTTCTTGTAAAGCCGACCAAAAGTTGGAAGTAAATCGGCTGTCTCGATCTGATACTATGGACTTCGGTACTCCATGTCTAGCGACGATCTCATCCATGTAAATGTGAGCCAACTTCTCTAATGAATAGCTTTCCCGGATCGGTATGAAGTGTGCGGACTTAGTTAACCGATCCACTATGACCCAAACTGCATCGTGTTGACGCCTAGTTTTTGGCAACTTCGTGACAAAGTCCATAGTGATATGCTCCCACTTCCATTCCGGGATGGGAAGCGGTTGCAAACTACCGTAAGGCTGCTGGTGTTCGGCTTTCACTAACCGACAAGTTCGGCATCTCTCCACGTATTGTCCGATATCTTTCTTTAATCCGGGCCACCAGAAGTCTACTTTCAGCTCGTTGTACATCTTTGTGCTCCCGGGATGTACGGAAAACTTAGACTGATGAGCTTCTTCTATTATCACATCTCTCATGCCTCCATACTTTGGCACCCAGATTCTCCCATATATACCTTTCAAACCCGATTCACTTGTTTCCATATCCTTAATCTGTGCTCTTATACCCTCAGCACCAACATTTTCGTCTTTCAAGGCTTCCTCTTGAGCGGCCTTGACATCATCAATAATAGTGGATGTTAACATAGTAGATGTCAACATGTAACAGCAATCCTTGGCATATGCTTTGCGACTCAAAGCATCGGCTACCACGTTAGCCTTTCCAGGATGGTAAAGGATTTCACAGTCATAATCCTTTATTAGCTCCATCGAACGTCTCTGTCTCATGTTAAGTTCTTTCTGGCTGAAAATGTATTTCAGGCTCTTATGATCCGTATATAACTGACACTTAGTCCCATATAGATAGTGCCTCCACAATTTTAACGCAAACGTAACTGCAGTCAACTCCAAGTCATGAGTTGAATAATTCTTCTCGTGTTGCTTTAACTGTCTCGAAGCATAAGCAATAACCTTCCCTCGCTGCATCAGTACAACGCCTAACCCCAGTCTTGAAGCATCAGTGTAAACTACAAAATCCTCATTGCCCTCCGGTAGAGCAAGTATCGGTGCTTCGCTAAGCGTTTTCTTCAAGATCTCAAATGCTTCTTGCTGCACAGCTTCCCATATAAACGGTGCATTCTTCCTTGTTAATGCAGTCAGAGGAACTGCAATCTTAGAAAAATCTTTGATGAACCTCCTATAGTAACCTGCCAGACCTAGAAAACTTCTGACTTCTGTAGCTGAACGAGGCGACTCCCAATTTCTCACCGCTTCTACTTTAGCTGGATCTACAGAAATTTCGGCCCCCGATATCACATGCCCTAAAAACTGAATCTGTTGTAGCCAAAACTCACATTTTGAGAACTTGGCATACAACTTCTCTTTTCTTAGCAGTTCCAGCAATTCCCTTAAATGATCAGCATGTTCGGCCTCAGACTTTGAATACACCAGAATATCGTCGATGAACACAATCACCGACTTATCTAACATCGGTCTACAAACTCGGTTCATTAAATCCATAAAAACAGCCGGGGCATTGGTCAACCCAAAAGGCATGACCAGAAACTCGTAATGCCCGTAACGTGTCCTAAAAGCTGTCTTAGGCACATCTTCCTCTCGAACCTTCAATTGATGATATCCCGATCTCAAATCAATCTTAGAAAATACACTCGCCCCATGTAATTGGTCGAACAAATCGTTTATCCTCGGCAGCGGATACTTGTTCTTAACAGTCGGTTTATTCAATTCCCGGTAATCAATGCACATTCGCATTGTACCATTCTTCTTTTTCACAAACAAAACAGGGGCTCCCCACGGCGATGAACTTGGTCGAATAAAACCCTTGTCCAACAACTCCTGGAGTTGTGTCATCATCTCTTTCATCTCGGTTGGGGCAAGGCGATAAGGAGAACGAGCTACCGGTGCAGCTCCATGGATCAGATCAATTCTAAATTCCACTTGTCTCTCAGGCGGCACGCCAGACAAGTCTTCCGGAAACACATCCGGGAATTGTGAAAGAACAGGCACATCGGCCAACGTCTTCTTCTCAGCCTTGGCATTTATAGCATATGCCAGGTAGGCGTCACATCCCTTTGCAACAAGCTTTCGAGCTTTTGCAACAGTCAACAAACACAGATCCCCACTTCTCCTATCCCCATAAATGCAGATCTCACGCCCCTCCGGAGTAGTTATCTTGATCATTCGCTTCTTACATACTATGTGGGCTTCATTCTCTATCAACCAATCCATCCCGATAATTACATCAAATTCACTAAACTCGATCGGAATCAAGTCCAAATTAAAGACTACATCTTCAATCACTAAAGTGCAGTTACGATAAGCATGATTTACTTTGACTAAGGTGTTGCTAGCAGTTTCAATATCTAGTACAGCAGATAGCATAGACAAAGGCATGGCAAGTTGTTGTGCAAACATAGTAGATACAAACGAGCGATTGGCACCCGAATCGAAAAGAACTCGTGCAGGTAAAGAGTTTACAATAAACATACCCGTGACCACCTCCGGGTTTTCCCTAGCCTCTTCTGCAGTAATCTGAAATGCACGAGCCGGTGCCCTTTGCGACTGACCCCGACCTCGGTTAACTGAACCACCGCTTGAACCTCCCGAAGATCGTGTTGATGTTGGAGCAGCAGCTGCTGGAGCATTCTTTCGACAATTTCTACTATAGTGTCCCCACATTCCACATTTATGGCAGGCATCTGATCTTCGTGGACATTCATTCTGAAAGTGGCCCAACTCTCCGCAGCAAAAACACGCACGCCCGTTGGTGCACTTGCCGAAGTGTTCCAGATGACACTTGTTACAATACTGTGGCTCGGTGTTGATAGAGTATGCACGAGCACGACCCGAAGAACTAGACTGTCGACGGAAGGACTGTTGCGGCGAGTACTGCGATGATCGTGAAGAACCAGAATAACCTCCTTCGCGTTGCCGTTTCGGTGGTGAAGGTTGAGTTGGGTTGACTGAAGCAACAGCGGACCCCATCACGTATCCCGACATACCCAAGATCTGCTCCACATTCCTGGCGGCCTCCAGTAAACCAGCAAACGTGGGGTAGCGTACATTACTCATCACCCTTCGAATCTCCAAATCAAGACCAGCCTCAAACCTGGTCACTTTCCTCTCCTCGGTATCCACTTGATGAGGCGCGAACAAACTCAGCCTCGTAAACTCTACAGCGTACTGGGACACAGACTTAGTCCCCTGAATCAGCGTCATAAATTTAGCCTCCAATCTTCGGCGCTCATCGGCCGGGCAATACTGCTGAGTGAAAATTTCAGTGAACTGAGCCCATTTCATTACAGCAACCTTCTCCATTGTTAGTGCATTCACAATCGAGTTCCACCACATTATTGCGTCTTTGGTGAACATGGCAGTAGCGAATCGGACCATATCCTTCTCAGCACAATCGCTGATTCGGAAAGTCCTTTCTGTAGCTGTTATCCACTCCAGTGCAGTAACAGCATCACCCAATCCAGTAAATTCAACTGCTCCATTTCCCTTAAAGTCCTTGAAACGACAACCCCTGGGCTTATTTGATGACCCAGTGTTGTCACCTTGCTCGTCATCGTTTCCCTCTCTTTCCTTATTCTTTCTCTTATCTTCTCTTCGTTTAGCTTCGGCCTCATCTCGAGCCCGAAACTGGTCCTGAATCATCCGATTTTGCTCAGCCATCATGGCTAGCATCATTTCTCTCGTCTCTTCTGGTGTCATTCCTCCTCCAGACATGTTCTGAAATATGAAACATATAACTTATTTAGTAATATGTCATTTATTTATAGACACCACCCAGTTGTCCCGTATGATAGTCAATATTCTTATGATTACTAGATCGTAACCTATATTAGTTCAGATCATTACTTAGAATCACTATATGTCAACACTTAATGTTTGAGACCAAGACCTCACGGACACTTGAATCTCAAACTACTGCTCTGATACCATAAGCTGTGACACCCTTGCCACATTAACCACCAATTACAATTCACCCAGGATTAATCACCAACAAACAGATAACATAATGATCTGATAGCTTAATAATAGTGCGGAAGCAAAATACATAAATAAAAGTATTACAACAGAGTCTAACACCCTACGGTGCTACAAAGGTTACACGTCTAAGTCTACCAACTCAAATTAATACATTATCCCAAATTCATTACAACAAAATTTTCATAAACCAAATACCAAAGTAAACGGTAGAAATCTTCAAATACTTCAATAGATTTCCTAGCTAGATGGTCCAGCTGTAGACTTCCCTTTTCCTGTAAAAATTCAACAACTAAAAGGTAAGCGAATGCTTAGTGAATACCAGATGATTTTCACACATTCTACAAATCTTTATGATGCCCCCAGAGTATCCGCGGTAACACATACCGTATACTCCACACGTATCCAAGATACGCAAACCTGAGCCGCAGCTCCTTCGAGCTGACACTCGGCATAAGAAAAACCAACCATCTGAGGCAGACATTACATCGGGGATGACTTACTGTCTATCCTGACCACAGAGGTGTCAACCTCTTGGTCATATAGCACAGTAACATCAGAGTACAGATGCGACCACGCAGGTCCATCGAAAGGATGCACAACAAATGAACGGACATGCAACAAATATGAATGTGCATCATCATAAACGCATGTTAGTAGAATGCCAAACGAACATGAAACAACAAGCCTCAGCAGGCAATGCAAACATAAAGCAGATGCAGACATGTTAAAAAATCAAAGGTACTCACAGTGGGTGCGTTATTAATCTTTAAGCAATATTATTTCTCCTCGGAATTTCAACCGGATCAACCAAGTACCCCACTGTGGGTTAAACAACACCACAAGGGACCTGTAAGTCATTTGTAACAACACATTGTGTTAATATCTTGTTTAATTCCATAAAACTTAATTTTTATAAGTTTTTTTTTTACCATTTTTTATCCCAATTTCGGATCCATGTCCGAATTCGGACCCCCAGTTCGGTTCTCATATGAACCCTAATTCGGTCCCAATATAAGCCCTATTTCGGACCAAATGCTAGTTCGGACCATATCCGAATTCGGTCTCCAACCGAATTCGGACCCTCATCCGAATTCCAACACAGAAATATTTTCTTTTAGTTTTTATAATTCAACTTTTCAGGACACATCCGAATTCGGGCCATATCCGAATTCGGATTCCTACCGAAGTACAACACTTGTAAATTTTTCTATATTAAATATCCTGAAGTTTGAGCCTCATCCGAATTCGGACCTGATCCGAGTTCATCTCGGATCCGAATTCGGATCCCACTGTGTTCATACTTGTGCAGTTTTGTCAATTTCAGATTAAATTCCATCGTTTTTGGTACTAATTCAATACATGGAATAACTTATACCAACTAAAATACATCTATTTTCAACCCTTTTAACACTAATATTAACACTATTACATATCAAATAAAACCCATTATGCTCATTTTGTTCCATCCGTAGAACACACACACTAAAACACACACAAATCTCTAAAAATCATACTTAGAGGTTGATTCAGAAGTTAAAATTTTATATATAACATCACAGATACTCGATTTGCATTAATCCATAACAACATTAAACATGCATTAACATCTGAATCCCCAAAATCAAATTTTTCGGTTTATATAAAAACCGAACCAAAAATGCTTAATAATCTGAATTTAAAGGATTTTTACCTCAATTCTTCAATTGCAGTGTTTATAAATCCTTCCAAGCAATCTTAATTCCAATTTTCAGACTTCAAATCCGAGTTTTGATGTTCTTCAATTCGTAGAGAGAGAGAGAGAGAGCCGAGAGAGAGAGTTCTAGAGAGAGAGAGAGTTTGATGAAAATGAAAGACAAAATTGGTCTTTCATCCTTTTTATTCCAAATTTCCAACTTTGGCACCTTTAGTCCCTCAACTTAACCGGTTCCATTAAATACTGATTTTATAAAATAAAAGAATTCTATCTTTTATTTATTATCCTTAAATTTTTAGTAATTATTTTCACTTAATAATTAAAATTTCTAAATTTTCCATAATCTGAAACCAACTTTATAATCAATTCAAATTTCGTACCAACTTTCATGATTCAACTTAAATTACATTAATTTAAACTTAATAAACTTCAATTATAATAATTTAAAATCCGAGGATGTTACATAAAATGACCAAATAAACACTTCTTAAGCAAATAAGATACATTTTTTAACTTATGAAAAAGTGTGGTAAGATTAATTTTAAAGACAATTAAGCAACTGTTGATAAATGCGATCCAAACGCTTTAAATCAATTATTTACATTATTGTAACATAATAATCTCAATTATAACGCAAAACCAAACAACATCTTAGTATACATTCTATAAGGCCACACGGAGTGGGCATACATTGGAATGGTACCGAGCTCGGCATGACTAGCAAACTGCCCCTCCCCATGGC
Organism: Centrapalus pauciflorus; assembly: GCA_020465985.1. NCBI lineage: Eukaryota > Viridiplantae > Streptophyta > Magnoliopsida > Asterales > Asteraceae > Centrapalus > Centrapalus pauciflorus. The sequence goes on from JAANYP010006488.1 coordinate 132,074, forward strand.
ATCGACATGCAAAACCATTGCATCAGTGTCCAAATGTTGAACCCCTTCAACCATTTCATATATATAATTATTTATATTTCATTACTCTTTACATATACATACATATTTTTTTATTTTCTGAACTTAACAGAACCAAAATGTTCTCTAAATTTTTTCATTCCTATCATATCAAATTTTAAAAAAAACATTGATCATATTTGGGGTGTTCAAAACATTGATCTCAACGTTGATCCGGTTAATGATTTTGAAAACGAACATTCGGACCAACACTTTTTGTAATTTAGTTTTCATTTTAATGTTCTTATTTAAATTTTTAAATGTTATGTTTAATTTTAATAATATTACTTTAATGTTATTTTTTATTTCAATGTTTTTATTTTAATTATTGATGAGATATACCTTGACTGGGCCACATTCATGAAGTCATTTTCTGCTATTATTGATGTTAAACAAAAAAGATTTAAGATGACCTGGAAACAACTAGAAAAGAATTGGAATGGGCGTTCGGTATTCTTAAAAAGCGTTGTCAAATATTGAATGTTTTTATTATTAAGTATAATATATTCAATTTTAATGTTATTTTTAATTAATATTACGAATTTAATATTATTTTTATTTCAATGTTTTTATTTTAAGTTTAAAATGAAATAATAAGACAGTTGACATCCACTTTCTCAAAATCACATCAAAATGACAAATTATGACAAAACTAATGTAGTGATGACGGGCTACAGATTTGCTTAATATCATCGCCAACAACCACACGGCTAACAACAAAGAATGAGAGATGCCAAATGGCCCAAATGTATCTTAGCTTCAACGAACTTTATTCTAATCTTTTTATTTTGAGCCACGTTACAAAATCACTATAAAACAGGAAAAAAGAAAAAAAGAAAAAGAAAAACCCCCAATTCTCGATCCATCCATGAATTCTCTTCCATGAACTGAGTTGAACATGAAGAGTACCAGTGTACATGAGACATTGGAGGTGTTTAAGAGAGAATTGGGTTTCAATCCCACCCGAAACTTCTCTCGCCGAATCTCTGCTTCAGAGGTTCCTTCTCTCTCTCTACGCTTGTTCTTTAATATCTGTGTTCTGCTTGATTATTACGATCACTGATGTTGTTCAGTTAATAATAATTGAATTTCACTGGGCGTTTTTATCTTCTTTGCAAGTTTGATTATTTTATTGATTTACTTCTGGATTCTAATTGCCCCTAAAGTACTTGATGATGATGGATTGATGAATCAAAAAGTCATAAACAACGATTCTAATAAATTTAACAAATGATGATGCAGTATGGTTATAAAGTATTCCCCAATAGAAATTAGGTTATGATCACTTCATAGTTCATAGAATCTAGGAATGGTTTGAAGATTTTCCATGTTGTTCAAATAATGTAATTGTACTCTTTAACTCAGAAACCATTTTCAGATTTTTGTATCTCATTTTTTTGGCTACCATTATTTTGTAGAAGTTTGAAAGTTTTGATGTTATTATGTTGAGAAATGGCACAAGAGGGTTAAAATGTGAAATTGAAAAAGCAGAAAGAAGGTAACACAATTTAGATGTGGTTTGGTAAAAGAAGTCTTTTTTATTGATTTCGGATTAGGATTTACAATTACACGGAGATGCATATATAAAGAAAAGCTGAAACCAAAAATACCATATTGGGCTTGGGCTGAATTCAAAGTTTTCGGCCCCAGGCCTCCCGCTCCCCACAGAGCGGGAGCCCACTGAGGCGTTGTTCCCTCAGACTTCTGCTTCCTCACGTCCAATAATTCGTTCTGCAGAATCAGTCTCCACAACGTAACATATTATGATAGTATACATAAAAGCCAAACCTAGTGATTTTCGTAAAAACTTATTACATGACGTGTGTGATTGCACCAAAATGAACTAGTTTGTTTATGTTACTAATTGCAAACAGTTAAAACCAAAAAGAGCAGGATGATCGAAGACATGACTGTAATGATTCCTGGCATCTGAAAGATCATAAGTAGATAATGTTAAGTCCTGCAAATGGTAAGACCGTAAAAGATATGAATTGACACGGATTGTTTGTGCTATTGAATTACTATTTTCTATTTCCCATTGGTTTATATTAAGATAGTATATGTTATGCAACAGGTCTTGTACATTCTCTGTTAGAGTTATGGAACTTCACCTTTGCCTAGGTGTGCACAGTGTTGAAAGTTGAAACCTTTCACCCTGGTCATGGGCACCTCCTTAATTTCCAAACCATGTGGTTGTGGGTTCAACTCTCACTTGAGACAAAAGGTGGTAGCGTAGGATAATTAGATGGTAGTGTAGGTTGCCTTTCAAAAAAAAATTATAGTGTTACTGTCTGCTGTCGTGTACAAATTTGCATCAATACTTGGGTGAATTTGCATACATGATGCATTTAAGGCCACTTCACTCTATGATGTTCCACTTTTTTATGGCATCAAGATTTTATAGATTGTATCATTGTTGTGCAGGCCCTTGTAAAGAGAATTGGCCTTGGTGGTAAACTAAATGGCCATGAGGGTTGCGTAAACACAATTGAGTTCAACTATGGTGGCGACCACCTCGTGTCTGGTTCTGATGACAGACAAGTTATGTTCTGGAATGTGGCAACTAGATCGTTGGTTCTTTCATATGCTTCTGGTCATGTAGATAACATATTTCAGGCTCGAATTATGCCCTTCACTGATGATCGCACAATTGTAACTTCTTCTGCTGATGGCCAGGTGAGATATACATATGCACAGCTCTTGCAGTGGTCATTTGTCCTTTATAGTTATGCATAACTATCGGGTTTTTTTTATATTAACATCCCTTTGGATCTTAATTTAATTAATTATAGTTGTAGAAAATGACATCATAGTCTATATTGACATTTATTAAGATGTCAGTTTATGCTATTATAATGTTTATGCAACTATTCAGAGCCCTGTTTATCATCTGAGTAATTTACGTTTACGTCTCCTGTTAAACTTATCTGTTAATTTGATTTCAAAAGATATGTATTCATTCAAGGAACAAAGAAATAATACAATTAATGGATGAAGTAAAAATCACTTTATGCTGGAATGAAGAGGTATAAAGACTTAAGAAATTAATGGATGTACATATGATGTAAAGGAGGAAGAAACATGTGGAAGTATAAATAACCAAAAAAGAACTAAAATAAAAGTCGTAAAAGAAAATTAGGAAGATGCAAAAAAACCTAGTTGAAGTATGGAAATGTACAAGAAGTTATGGTTGTGGATGAAGCCAAAATAGATAGGTTTTAGTGAAACCCAAAATTGACTCATACATGTTAAACAATTTATTTACACGTAATAAAAAACGTTAGTGCATTGAGGATGCTGAGAAATTATGGTTGTGTTTGGTTTCGAAACAAATAGGATCTATGAAACCTAGTATTAACTCATACATGTTCTTTCATATGCATAATTGGTTGCTCTCTTCGCTCCACTAGAATGAAATGTTACGGCTTTTTCTCTTAACGATTATGGACAGGATTGGTTTTTCCTTGTCTGATATGATGTGGAGGAAAACACAAAAACGATATGTTTTGTAATCTGTAGTGCGAATTTTGGATAAACATCAATATCTTTCATCTCAACTTCTTAATCTACCGTACATTTCTTCCACCGACTCATAAAATGTCAGTAATAGAGAAGGTTATCATACATACAATTCCAAGTAAAAAATGATGTTTCTATATTTATTTGCATTCTACAGAAGTAGCCTGTAAAAGCATGGGTCGTGATTAGCGTATCTAACTATGCAATTCCCTTTTTCAACACTTATAACAAAGATAACTTTTTTTTTCCCCCAGGTCAGACTTGGTCAGGTTGCAGAGAACGGTCATGTGCATACGAAAAAGTTGGGGAAACACCATGGCCGTGTTCACAAGCTTGCAATTGAGCCTGGAAGTCCCCACATATTTTACAGCTGTGGCGAGGATGGATTAATTCAACATGTAAGTTCTATTTATGTACACATACACAGATCCAACATGTGAATTATATCGATACTACCTGTATTTCAAACTTAATATATCACAAAAACCTTTCTTTTGCTTAAATTCTCAAGGCTCTTTCACTCTTTCCTAGTTTAAGGGAATTCTATAATTGTGTTGAACTACAGAAAGGGTACTACTGACTAACAAACTCTGGGATAGAGCTGTAAACAAACCAAACCAAGCTCAAGTTTGACTCATGAGTGGTTTTACAGGATTGAGCTTTGTGGTTATATATATATATACATATATATATATATATATATATATATATATATAGAGAGAGAGAGAGAGAGAGAGAGAGAGAGAGAGAGAGAATATGGTTCGAGAGAGTACCACCCATTATGCAGCGCACCAGAAGGTACCACCTTTAGAAAAACTTTTTAAATTTTTTTTTTCATAAACATGTTTTAATTAACATTATGAAGATCATATGTAAATTTCACATACATTCACATCTCCTAGCTCCTAAAATATGATGTGAACACACACTTACATAATTTTGAAGACATATGAACGTGCATTTATGTGATGCTTGTTTTCATGCACTTAGAGTGTTCGGATTTGCGTGAAATTTACATATGATCTGTGTAATGTTAATTAGAACATGTTCATGTAAAATTTTTTCAAAAAAATTACTTTTAAGGGTGGTACTTTCTGGTGCGCTGCATTAGAGGTGGTACTCACTTGAACCTAAATCTCTCTCTCTCTCTCTCTCTATATATATATATATATATATATATATATATATATAGATAGATAGATAGACTCAAGTTCCATGGAGTCCTATATTAGAGCGGAGTCCTGGAGTCCCATATTAAATGTACATGTTCATTATGATAAAATATTCTATTTCATGCAAAAGTACAATATACACATGTTCAGAAGTGCATTACTATCGATCAATGCACATACTTTGAAGTTCATTACAATAAAAAAGTTATATTTGATGCAAAAATACAATATGAACATGTTGAAAGTGCATTATCAGTTCACATGTGCATATTGTTTAATATTTTGTACTTTTGCATGAAATAATTATTTTTTATCGTAATGAACTTCAAGTGATGTAAACTCGTCGATCATAATGCATCTTTCAACATGTGTATATTGCACTTTTGCATCAAATAAAATATTTTATCGTAATGAACATGTACATAAATATGAGACTCACTCCACTCTAATATGGGATTCCATGGAACCCAACCCATATATATATATATACATATATATATATATATATATATACATATATATATATATACATATATATATATATATATATATATATATATATATATATATATATATATATATATATATATATATATATACATATATATATATATATATAGATTGAGGTTTTATGGGGCACCATATGCATCGGGAACCAAATGAGAACCAAAAATGCATCGCTTGTTTACAAAGGGTGCATTAAGGGCATTTTGGGAATGTTTAATAATATATTGTTAAATTATAAAATTTAGTTTAATATTTATCATTTATTTAGGAAACTAAATAAAATATTGGTTGTTTCAAACATGATGCACAACAGCAATGCATCACGACAATGATGAACACATTGAAAACGTTGATGAACACGTTTAAATTTCAGAGATGCATCACGAAATTAACACGTCTAAATGTCGAAATGCATCACGATTTTGGTGATGCATAATGATGGAACAAAGACGAGGATGAATATGGTCGAAATGCATCATGTTTGAAATTGAATTGGATGAAGATGCATCGTGTTTGAAGACGAATCCAAAAAATTGGATGAAGATGCATCATCTTTGTTTAGATTCGGATAGAATATTTTCTGAATTCAAGCATCTTCCGATTTTGCCCTTCCGTGCGCGAGAATTTATGCACCCGTGCACCCATTTTCAAGTTAATTACCCTTTTGCCACTGCAATCTGAACCATTAAAATTCAAGATCTAACGGTGCATACAGGTTCCCAAAGTACACAATGCATACAGGTGCCCCATAGAACCTGACCCTATATATATATACATATATATATATATATATATATATATACATATATATATATATATATATATATATATATATATATATATATATATATATATATATATATATATATATATATATATATATATATATATATATATATATATATATATATATATATATATATATAGGGGTTTAATGGAAAACCAACATGCATCATAAAACCTTGGAAAACCTCCATGCACCACCACAAATGCATCACAATCCCCGCATGATGCATCAAATTCCCCGTGTGATGCATCACCATATCCAATGGCTATAAAGTGGTTCCTGGGTTTTCTGATGCATATAGGTTTTCCATTGAACCGACCCCTGTATATATAATATAAAATATCTGTGTATGTGTCGCATGCGCTTGTTTGCTCGCTTGCTCAAGCTTTTTTAACAAGCCAAGGTCTTCAATTGCACCCCTACTAATGAACTCTTTTATCCATAATATAGGTAGTTTGACTAATTATAAAGCCACAATGCGACTTCTATTGTGAAAAGTATAGGCTAAAATTTTCCCTTTAAAGACCCTCATCTGTTGTAGTGTTGATTATTAGACTGCTTGTGTCTTTTGCAGTTTGATTTGCGAAGTAATTCTTCTACAAAGCTCTTCTGTTGCTCCTCATTTGCAGAAAACGACCTACACTCTTCATCAAACAGCTTAAGATTAAATTCCATCGTGATCGACCCGAGTAACCCTAATTATTTTTCTGTAGGAGGTTCTGATAAATACGCTCGTCTGTATGACATTAGAAAGTTTGAATGGAATCAGCCTTCTAGCAATTGGGACCGACCAGTAAACACATTTTGCCCAAAACATCTAATCGAGACTCACGACGTTCACATCACGGGGATGGCATACTCTGGTACAAGTGAGCTTCTTGTCTCGTATAACGACGAACTCATCTATCTGTTTCAAAGGAATATGGGTTTAGGACCAACCCCCATGGTGCTCTCGCATGAAGATTTGGATAAAATCGAAGAGCCACAAATGTATTCGGGGCATAGGAATTCAATGACAGTTAAAGGAGTAAGCTTCTTTGGCCCAAACGGTGAATACGTGATGAGTGGATCAGATTGTGGTCATATCTTTATCTGGAACAAAAAAGAAGGTAGGCTCGTTCGTGTGATGGAGGGTGATCGACGCATAGTAAATCAAGTGGAGCCTCATCCTGACATTCCCATTCTCGCGTCTTCTGGATTGGAGAAGAGTATCAAGCTTTGGGTACCCATGTCTAATGACATTCTTCCGTTACCTCATGATTTAGAAGAGGTATGAACAAACTTGCAGCCTTCTTTTTAATGATAAATTACACGTAAAAGTAACTTACCTTTGGAACTGATTCGTTTAAGGGCCTATATTAAATAGGGTTAATTGTGTCAAAAGGTAATCTACTGTCACATTTTTTCCAATTTGGGTAACGTACTAATTCTTTTCTAATCAAGATAACATATTTTCCAAATCAAGTCAATCAAGGTGACAGTTTCTTTGTACAGTCAATATTTTTTTTTTACAGAAATGACAGTTTAATTGTTATATGATGTGCACCGTTTTGTGCAATTAAAAAAAAAACTTTTTTGATAATAACTTGCTATTTTGAGCAAATTTAAAAATATTAAGCAATATTGTAAATTTAAAAACTGATAACTGGATAAAGAACTGTGATGACAATAATTTTTATCTTTTGATTTTTGATACAGTTACATTGGTTGACTTGATTTTGAAAGTATGCTACCTCAAATAGAAAAAAATTTTAGTATGTTATCAAAATTGGAAAAACAGTGTCAATAGATTACCCTTTGACATAATTAACCCTATAAAATATGCAAGTTTATAATCAACTATGCAACTAGATAGTGACTTCAACAATATGAACTCATAACAAGACCCTTAACTGTTAATTTTGGAAGCAAGTTTCTTAAAACACTTGTTGAAAGTACGTTTGTTTTATGTGCAATTTCCCCTTCCTTTCATCTTCACTAACCAAACCAACTTCACAATTAACCGGATGGAACAGATTGTGGAGTCGAACCGGCGAGGCAGGGAGGATCATTCACGGGTTACGCTGACCCCTGATGTTATAATGCATGTTTTGCGGCTTCACAGGAGGCAGGCATTGGCTTATATAGAAAGAAGACATAATAGAAACGATCTTGCAAGCGATGAAGAAGACGAAAGCGATGCTTATGTCTTGGGATTTGCTGACGATAATGGCTCCTCAGAGGAAGGAAATCCGTCCGAGTGTAATATCACCTGATTTTTCTTCGACAATTTAACATATCTAGTCGTATACTGAGCTGTGTATGCAGTGCTTTGTTTAATAAAGGCTGTGAGTAGTTTTGTGTTTGTGTATGTATATCAATGTTCTGAAGAGTTTTAAAAAAAAAACTTGATTAGCTCGTTTACTCGTGCGCATGTCTCCTTTCTGTGCTATGGAGAAACATAGTTGGAGTTGCGATTGATAAGGCACGTCATATTCTTCGAGCTTATTTTGGTGTCTAGATTTGAATTCTATAAAAGCTCGACTACCAGACATCCCTAGTCAAGACACTGGAAAGGTTATACAAGTCTACACACGTATAGAAAAGTTCATATGAATCTCATGCATATAACCATAGGGCGCCCGCGCCGGGGGGGGGGGGGGGGGGGGAGATGTTGACCATCCAACTTTCAGATTTTTTTTGATTTACAACTTTCAGATTTTTTTGATTTAACCACTAAATTATTTTTTGTTCTGATTTAGCCACTAAACTAATTTTCGTATGCACATTTAGCCATTACAAGTTTTTTTTTTTCTGATTTAACAACTGAAAATTGACCCAATTTGACCACTAAACTATCATATTTTGCACCGATTTAACAATTAGTTTTGTTCATTTTCCCTAAATTAGAACTATAAACTAATGTTTAGTGGCTAAACCGGGACAAAAAATAGTTAATGGCTAAATGGGACAAATCTGAAAGTTGGATGGTTAAAATGATACTTAACCCTAACCGTAGGTGTCAGGTGTGAAACCAAACAATGGTAATAAAACTCTATTTCATTATGTCTATGGGAACCATGTACTTGGAACAATGAACAACCCAATGAAAGTATATGCCTCAGAGCTAAAACAAGGTCATCTTAATTAGTAATACTTCACACGACTCACATAAGAAAGCCTATTGTTCGAGTACCGTTCGATCCTCTAATATTAAAGAAGCATGGTCTAACAAGATCCGATTAGCAATTAAACTGAACCATAGTTTGCACAAAAATCTTCTTTTTTTTTCTTCCACATGAGTTTAGAAGTTGGTCTTGGTTCCGTATGGTGGTGATCTTTTAGAAACGATTTGTTGATTCAGGTTCAGTGTTCTTGGGTGCTTTTCAAGTAGATGTGAACTCTAGTTATTCTTATGGTTCCTAGTTTTATTACGATTTTTTGGGTTTTCCGTTTCACACCTAAGGTTAAATGCATGAGACTTGCATGAACTTTTCCATACACACACTTGTATATTAAACTACATATCATGTGTCTTAACTAGGGCTGTCAAGTAGTCGAGTTTTTATAGAATTCAAACACAAACTACTCACAACCTTTATTAAACAAAGATTGCATACACAACTCAGTATAATAGTGGTAGATATGTTAAATTGTCAAAGGGAAATCAGTCAATATTACACTCGGACGGATTTCCTTCCTCTGAGTAGCCATCATCATCAACAACTCCCAAGACATAAGCATCGCTTTCGTCTTCCTCGTCGCTTGCAAGATCGTCTCTATTATGTCTTCTTTCTATATAAGCCAATGTCTGCCTCCTGTGAAGCCGCAAAACATGCATTATAACATCATAAGTCAGAATGTCCTCATCAAAGCTTTATAGTGAGGACGTATACTCACTATAAGTTTACCACTAAATGCTTGTCCCTATATGTCTATTGTGAGGACAAAATTTGGTTATAGTGATGAACGAGAACTAATACAAAATAAATGAAAAGGAAATTAAAATTAGCTATAGTGATGATATGTCGTCCTCACCATTTTTTATAGTATTAATCAGAATATAATTCGAAATAGTAAGGAATGTCCTTGCTATAGGTAATTATATCCTAATTAATATAACTAACTACCGTGAGGACATGTCTTTACCTTAGGTAATAATATTCTGATTAATAAAATCAACTATGATGAGGACATATTACCTAATACCTATAGTGAGGATATGTCCATACTTTAGGAAACTGTATTCTATTTACGGTAGTTATTTATGGTGATGACATATTATTTATACTGAGGACATGTCCTTAATTACCATAGCCCAATATTTTTCTGCCAACATATTGTTGTTTTTACTATTTTCCATCCGTTTTCTGGGTTGCTATTACTTGTTTTATACATTTTCTAACATTCCAAACAACAACAACATCAACATAAAGTCATAAAACAATTATATTTAACACAATATCATCACCTTGTATCAAAACAGTACAATCTACGCAACATCGTTCCATACTAATAAACCTACTTTTCAATCTTTACCATCATTCTCGTTCTCGTCTTCATCCGAAAACTCAATTTCGATGTCATTGGCTTTCAAACCTCATAGAAGGGCCTTCACTTTAGCCTCTGCTGGCGATTGGCTAGTTGAAGATTCCAAAGCTTGTTTCGCCAATAATGCATTAGCCTCGGCTTGGGTATAAGAAGTTTGTTCAATGATCGTTCAGTTTAGACAATTGATGAAGATATGGCATGACGTACAATTTTTTCACGTCCCTGATTGTGCCCGCGACGTATACCCGACACTTGTGCAATGATTTTATACTTCAGTCAATGGGTTGGGAACATCAATTTGAACATTTTTCAACATCAACAACGTTTCCAATGTAGTTACAAAACAAAAATTAGCATAACTAATTTTAAGCTATTTAATTAACTTTAAATTTAAAGATAATCAAGATTTAACCAAATTCTGGGTATAGATCGAAGAATATGAACACTTTTATAACTTGGATAAAAGTTATCAAGAACACTTGTTTGATGATATCATCAAGAACAACAAAACTTAATATGAATATCATCAAGAACATACATTCAAACATACAAAACCTATTCAACCAACACCGTAAGATTCCACCACATTCAAACACATGTTTTAATGAAGTTAATCAAGTTCTGGAATACATTGACAAAAATTATATCTAAAAAGCAATTTCAATTTACCCAGATCTGTGAAGATCACGTAATGACAAGGATGCAAAAACAAAAACCCTAAAAACTAGATGTACTTAGAGGAAGAACACGTACAAACCTGAAATTATAATTGATAAAGGATGACTTGTTTTTCTTAACCTGATCGATTTCATAACATACATCTAACCAGAAAATCATTTAAGGCTCGAACCAGTAACTGCAAGTTAGGGCTAGTTTCTGTATTTCTTAGTCCTCATTCTCTAGCAGCAAGGTTGACGATCATGTTTAAATTAACGTTACACACATGATATGTGAATTTCAGATACATTCACCAAATCTATGTTATTAAATTTTTTTGTGAATGATCATATATATTTTTGTGGATGATCATCCAAGTAAATCATTCATATCATTCACAATATTTGAAATTTAATGTATAGATTTATGATTGTATTAATAAATAGTCTTATAATCATGATTTATACAATTTATGTAAAAAAAAAAACTTTGCGAATGATGATTCACAAGGAGAGGCCTTCGGTACTCTAGATCATTTACATTTATGAACTTGATTATATACATATACATACACAGAGGATTAGATTTATGAGAGAAGTGATTAACTTTTTGAAAGGTGTGAAGATATTTATTTTTCAAATATTCATCATACTAGCTTATTTACCCATGTAAACATGGGTATTTATAATAATTATTTATGTTTTTGAAAAGTTTAATATAAAATTAAGGATTATTATGAAAAAAAACCAATGTGCTTTTATTTTTTTGTGTTTTCGTTCCTCCATATTATTTTTATCAGAAAAATATTCAAGTTAATTTTTTTCGTTTAGTGAAATTTGACTATAAGAACCTGATTTTTCAGTCTTTAAAAACTCAGTTTATCAATTATAACTCGACTCTAATAGACAAATTTCACAAAACCAAGAAAAAATTAACTTGATAATTTTTTGAAAAATAAACATGGAGAGACTAAAACACAAAAACGGTGAAAATGTTGTCGATTTTTTTCGTGATAAACTCTAAAATTAAATACAAATTTACTTATAAATAAATTTTTCTACTAAAAATAATTTTAAAATTAATATTGAATTATTTAAAATTTTAATGTGTTTCCTTTATTGCATTTCATGTTATAGGAGAGTATTCAAAATAGATTTTTCATTTATTAATAAGAGATAAAGTAGTAAATGAAAGTTTAATTATTATTTTTTTTTTTGAAAGGCAAAATGTATTAAACTTCTCGGAAAATTATGGCTCCAAGATGGAGACACAAATTTAGTCACAACCATACAACAGGAGATTAAAACTAAGAAACGTACATAAACGGGTTATTTGACCAAGCTGACCAATTAATCTTTGACGAAAGTTTAATGCGATGAGAAAGCGACATGTGTCCTGAATTATTTTCTTTTATTAATATATATAGATATAGATATGTTTACATCTTGGTTTTAAGAAAAATAATTTGTCACAATACAATGAGTGTGAATTTTGAATATACATATTGATGTCTAAAAAAATTTAAAAGAAGTTTCGATTTAAGTGGTAGAGATACTCGGTGAAAAAAACAATACTTTCTGAAATTATATATATATACTATATTATGACTCTTTGCATTAATTTAGGAAACAATATTTATCTATCCTATCGTGGAAATATTTTGCGTATCCAATAGATCAAACATTTAATAACATGATTTTCGCAGTTTAATTTGTATTAATTAAGCATCATATTTAATGTTTGATTCCCTTTTAAAATCATGTCAAATTGCTTTTCAAATAGAATATTGAGTTTTTATAATTAATAAAAAATATAAAAGTACTTAATTAATACAAAAGGTAATTATTTTAAAAAATAATAACCAGGAAAAGTGAAATCCCGTCTCTTGATTTCATGTTTCACAAATTTAATATTTTTAAAAATAAAATAAAAAATAAATACAAGTCTTTATTTTTTTTAAAATTAAAATAAAATATATATAAATTCTAATCTAAATCAAATGTTACCAAGCTTCTACATCTACATATATAATAAAGGAGACCGCTTAAATGTCACGTGTAACCTTCATGACTAATTACAAAGATAAATACAATTTATTATATTAAAAATAAAATAAATAATAATACGATCTATTATTTTCAGAATCTATAAATATCAATAAATAATTAAATCTATACATCATTTATCAATATGATTATCGATTAAAATTAAATCTAAATCTAAATTTTATACCATCTTTACTTATGTATATATTTAATCAAAATATATTTTATATGTGTATGATCATATTAAAATATATATTTACAATAAATACACATTTTATAAAAAAATATTAAATTTTTAAAAGGTAAAAGTAATTGTTAAAAGTATATCTCATAACATATTATTTATTATAATAAGATATATAAATATTATGTTATATATAATAAAAAATGTCAATTTATATGAATTAAGTGGCCACTACTCATTTCTATATATAAAGCTAAAAAATAATAATATTGAATGATTAATATTTTTATGTTTTATTCTTCCTTTATATAAATTTGCATGAATATTTTTTTGTTAAAAATATCCACGTAATACGTGGGTCAATAACTTAGTATATAAAAATGAGGACGTTAGATGTATAGATGTTACTTTTACGTTTCACCAGAGAAATAAATACATTTGTAATTTTTAAAATAAAGATAAATACAATTTATTATATATTAAATTTAAAATAAAATATAAAAAAAGTTTAATAAGGAAGTAATTTTATTCAAATCTAATAAATCTATACAATATATTATCTATACTTATCTATATATCTAATTAAAAAATTATTTTAAATGTTTTTAAATTTATTAAAATTTCTTAAAAATAAATACATGTTCTACAAAAATATTAAATGTTTAACAAGTAATATATAATTAGAGAAAACATATTTCACAAAATTTCTATTTCTTGTAATAAAATATATAAGCATTATGTTATACTATGTTAATTTAAAACTCAAACTACATCTATTAAAATATATACTAATAAATCAGAATCATATATGTCACGTGTCGTTATCTTGGCACATCAAATTATGTATACATACAATTACCTTATGATATCAACCAATATTTTTTTTTTAAATTTTAGATTTAAATTTTTCATAATACACTCTCATCTTAGTGTTATCGTTTATTTAACCCTTTTATTTTAATAATTTTCGTTTAATTCTATTTTAACATTTATTATTACAACATTTTCTTACATACTTAAAATTATGATTTTAATTATACTTATGTTTGTAGTTGTTTTTTGAAACTATTATGTTATGTTTAATTGTATAAAAAAAACTTTATTATTCAAATGGACGATACAAAATTCCAATGAAAATGTTTTATAATTAAAATTTAACTATTTAATATTTAGTTTTTTTTATTAAATATGATTATGTATAACATTGAACATTACTATTATAACGTTGACAAACTGTAATCGATTTATTAGAGACATTACCGTTGTAAATTTATTTGATTTGATCGTAAAACCAACAAATTAAATTGACGATTAAACCTAATTAATGTCAAAATTTCAAATTATGGTTATGAATATTTGATTAATTAATTATGGTTCCGATCCGATTTAATAAGACATTGTTTGTAATTTTAGCATTCCAAAATCTAGAAAAACCAATGATAAGAACCGACTAACAGTAATATTTATCTTGCTTCATTAATCTATATCGACTTTCCATTTTCACTCTTCGATGTTGATTCAGTTGTGTTTCGTTGTTTGAAAAGTATTTTTTATTTATATGTTTCTATATTTATTTTTGTAATTAATGTTTTAGACCTCGCAGCAACGCGCGGGTGTTCAATAACTCGTATACATACAATTTCCAAATGAAATTGACCATTAGAGCTTGCGACATGTCGCGACATGTCATTATGTGATTGGTTGAATTTTTTTGAATTTTAAAATTTCATAACACACCCTTATTATAGTGTTATCTTTTATTTAACGCCTTTATTTTAATAAATTTTTGTTTAGTCATTTTTAACATTAATATTACAAAAAAAATTTACACATTTAATATTATGATTTTAATTATACATATGTTCGGAGTTATTTTTTGAAACTATTATGTTATGTTTAATTGTATGAAAAAAAACTTTATTATTCAAATTCACAATACAAGATTCTAATGAAATTACTTTACAATTAAAATATAACTAATATTTATGTATCTGTCTGTGCATATATCTCTGTTAAATCAAAAGACTTGCAAATTATATGAAAATCTAAAACTCTATCTTCCCGCAGCGAAGCGCGGGTGTCACTACCTCGTTTTATACGTTTATTTGATAAATAAAATATTACGCGTTTATCTGCCATATTTTATATGTTTATCGATATAAATTATAATTTAGTTTAAATATAAATATTATATTCTATAGTTATATATTATCTAGATAACAAAATTTCTATGTTTTTATATATTTATTAAAATATATTAAAAATAAATACATATTATAAAAAAAAGTATAGAATATTTGAAAAGTAAAAAAGTAATTAGTAAAAACACACATTTATAAAATATCTTATTATAAAAATAATGTATATTGTTCATCTTACACATTTTAGTTTTTAAAAATCCGGTTTACCAATTATAACCAGACTCTAATAGTTAAATTTCACAAAACCAACAAAAATAAATAAACTTGAGAACTTTTCTGGAAAAAAAATATGGAACGACGAAAACGCAACAACCGTGAAAACATGTTGGTTTTTCTTATAATAAACCCAAATAAATACACATAACACACAAAAAATGTTTGAAAATTAAAAATAATTAGTAAAAATATATCTCGTAACATTTTTTTATCCTAATTTAATTCATAAATGTTATGTTATATATAAAGTAAAGTTGTAATTTATATTAATTAAAATATATAAATATATACATAAAAAGGGTAAAAGAATAATAAAAAGTAGCTATTATTTATATATAAATATATACATAAAAAGTTTAAAGAATTATATAAACTAATTTAATATAAATCAAATCAAATTAAAATTATATTATCTATATATCAAACTATTTATTTACAATGTTAGATAATCAATATTTTTTATATTAGGTATTTATATACTCCTATATTTGTTAATATTTATATATTGTTGTATTTTATTAAAGGGTTTATTATGACAAAACCAACATGTTTTCACGTTTTTTTTTGCATTTTCGTCCCTTCATGTTATTTTTTTTCTATAAGAAACCTCAAGTTTTTTTTTTGAAAGACATGATTATTATTAATAATTAAAACAGGCTCCAAGAGGGAGTCAATAACAACAGAAACAAAATTACAGAGACATACTTAAGAAAGGGTTACAAGCCCAGAGAGGCCAACTAATCTTTATCGAATGGATCCTATTTTCAAACCATAATCCAGACATTCTTTGAATCCACGAAAAAGGATCCTCCTCCAAGACTTTCCTTCTATCCTCCTACGATGCGAACAAAACTTTATTCCGCCATTTCCACAAAACCCACCAAGCTACCATAATGATGCTCTTGAAGTAAGAGTTTTTTTTTTTTTTTTGAAAAGCAATGAATATATTACTGATAAACAGCTCCAAGCAGGAGCCAAAACATCCACAGAATTACAATCCTGCACCAAGAAGGGACAGGGAAGCAAACTACAAAACTACAAGGAAAGACTTAACAAAGGATTACAAGACCAAATAGACCAATCAACCTTAACAGAGGCTTTTCTATTTTCAAACCACAACCCGGCCAATCTTTGGATGCACGGAAAAGGGTCTTCCTCCAAGACTTTCGAAAAGTCTTCTTGAGAAGCAAACAAGACTTTATTCCGCCAATTCCACATAACCCACCAAGCAACCATAATTATGCACTTGAAAAACGAATTACAGCCACCAACCACTCCTGGAAAGAAGTCATAAGAAAAGACGGAGTTCACCGAATTAATTAAAGCACTTTTGCAATTCCACCAGCTCCAAATTTTTTTCCAAGTAGGAATCACTCTTGGACATTTTAGAAGGCAATGATCAAGATCTTCGGAAACCAAATTGCAGAAAAGGCAATTGAAGGAGGGTAAGGAAATCCCTTTACTTGATAAATTCATCCTGGTAGGAAGGGCATTGTTCAAAATTCTCCAAGCAAGAATATTAACTTTTAATGGAATTAAAGGGCTCCAAAACTTCTTAATATTCCCCCCGATCGAACACGGGAAATTTTTGTGAAGCAGCTCCGAAAGCTTATGAACAGAGAATTCACCCTTTGGATCCGATTTCCAGAAAATCCGATCATTATCAGAATTTAACAACTCCAAACTCCTCAACTTAGATTCTAAGGAAATGAGGTCATCTAAGGCCCTTCCCCTAATCAAGGATCTCCATTCCCAAGCACCCCAACACGATCTTCCATTAACAATCCATCTGCGATGGAAAGGAGCTTCCTTATTAATTTCAAGCGCGTACAGTCTCGGGTATTGATCCTTTAGAGCGACCCCCGAAGGCCCAATAGAAATATTCCAGAAGCAGGAAGAAGATCCCTTTGCTAATTTCCGAACAAAGGCTGATTTTAACCCAATCCCCTTAGCTTCAATAGATTCATTCACACCAGAAATAATTGACCAGGTGCTGTTACCTAATCTGTGGTTCAAACCGTTCTCCCCATATAAGCATACAATTACATCATGCCACAAGGAAGACTTTTCATTTTCAAATCTCCAAAGCCATTTTGCCAGAAGGGAAAGGTTTTTTGCTTACAAACTTTGAATCCCCAAACCACCACATTCCTTAGCAGCTATAACTTTTTTCCAAGCAACCCAATTGATTTTTTTTCCCCATTCGGGCAACCCCAGAAAAACCGCCTTCTGATTGATTCTAATTTATTTAAAATCCCAACAGGAACCTTAAATAAGGAGAAGAAATACATAGGAAGGGCCGAGAGTACAGCTTTAATGAGAGTAACTCTACCACCAATAGATAAAGATCTTGACTTCCACATGCTAAGTTTTTTATTAAACTTATCAATTACACCATTCCAGTGAACTCCACGAGACATGTTTGCACCAACTGGAAGACCAAGGTATGTAAAAGGAAACGTACCAGTAGAGCAACCCAGACTTGAAGCAACCAAGCTGATCTCTTCAGAATTAAATCTACACTTTTCCCCTTTGAAAAAAGCAAAAGAAAAGACGGAATCAATCAAAGAACCCTTATAATTTCACCAGCTCCAAATTTTTTTCCAAATTGAAATTACTCTTGGACATTCTAGAAGGCGGTGATCTAAATCTTCGACATCCAAATTGCAAAAAAAAAAAAAAAAAAGAAGACAGGTAGAAGAAGATAAAGAAATCCCCTTGCTTGATAAATATATCCTTGTAGGGAGAGCATTATTCAAAATTCTTCAAGTAAGGATATTAACCTTTAATGGAATTAAAGGGCTCCAAAACTTCATAATGTTCCCGCCAGGCGAACTCGGAAAAATAAGGTGAAGCATCGCTGATAACTTATGAAATGAGAATTCATCCTTAGGATCCGAGTTCCAGAAGATCAAATCTTTATTTGAGTTAATCAACTCCATACTTCTCAACTTTGATTCTAAAGAGATGAGATCATCCAAGGCTCTTCCTCTAATCGAAACCCTCCATTCCCAAGATCCCCAACTCGAGTTTCCAAGATTCCCAAGTTATTTTTTTTCTTTTTGGTTTAATGATATTTGGACATTAGACCCGGTTATAATTTGTGAACCGGGTTTAAAAACTGAAAAACCGGGTTTTAATGTCCAAATTTCACTAAACCCAAAAAAAAAAAATTTAACTTGAGAACTTTTATTGAAAAAATAACATAGAGGGACGAAAACACAAAAAATATGGAAACATGTTGGTTTTTTCATAATAAACCCTTTATTAAAAGTTAATATTTTTATATATTTACTTTATGTTTATATACATTTGATGTACAAGATATATCCGTTATATATGGGTTATAATTATATAAAAAAAATAATTAAAGATATCGACACATACATATACGTGGGTTAGTAAATTAGTTAAATTATATACTAAAACTTTAATGGTAAAAATGTTAAATATATAAAAAGAAAAGGCTTTTTTTTTTTTTTTTGAAATAAATAAGTACAACACAAAAAAATGGTGAAGAAGATAAAAATGATTTAATTGTCAGTTGCGTTACTTCATTCTGCAGACTAATCATTCATTTGCAGACAACATTTAAGTACCCCAGTCCTATAAACCATCATTTTTAACAATACCATATTCTTTTTTGTTTAAATTTTATTTTATACCAATTTACCAATAAACAAATGAACACGATTTAGTCATTTATTAAAAGATAATGAAAACAAGTGACTATGTATTTTTAATTTATGCATTTATTGTTTTTTAACAACAACAAAAATATATATCATGAGAAAAAATGCTTCTAGCAAGTAGCTAGAAACAAATACAATTAAACATCCCGAGAGAAAAACTTAGAAAGAGAATCATGTAACCAAGGACTCCAACTCAATTTTTTTTATAAAGGTTCCCTGAGAATTAATCCAATAAAAAGACCAATTTTGAATTAAGACCAATGAATTCTTGATTTTCTAAATAACCCAACGTAAGGTGACCAACGATGCAGAAAAAGACTTCAAATCGTTGCCTTTGAAACCCAACTCATAGCCCCGAGAAAGTAATGGCATCTGTTGAATCATGAGTTGGATCATCATTGATTCCCCGTCACCTTTTAAAGTCCCCAATAAACTCATTTGACACATTGCACCTACGAAATAAATGATCCTTGCACTCCACGACAACCCCACAGATAAGACAGTTAAAATTTGAAATTGCAAGCCCCTCGACAATATGTTAATGCATGTAGGCAACCGAGAATGAAGAATCTTCCAAGCTAACACATTAAGTTTAGACAAGACAGATTTAACCCATAAGGTGAGCATCCGACGATGAAAGGAAAAGAGCATATCATCTAATGCATGAAGTAAAGAAGACATCAAAACACACAGATCTAACTCATATGGTGAGCATGGATTTATGCATATTTATGTAGTGTATTTTTTATATATATTTATGTAGTGTACTTTTCAAAGTGTTTGAATTATATAATTGAGTGTTGTGATAAGAAAGAGATAAGAGAAAGTTGTGATTCTTTTGTATGGTTAGGTCAAGGGGTGTAACGAAGCTCGGTCTCGGCTCGTTTCGAGCTCTGTGTGTAAAGCTCAAACTCGGCTCGTAAATAGTTTTCAAGCTCGGGCTCGGCTCATATATTATATATTTTAATTTTTTAATTAATACTTATATAATATTTTATATATTATATATAACTTTTTATTTTTATTTATATAATCTATATGTTATATATTATTAATTCAAAAATATATTTATATATAGGTTCGTATAAACTCGTTTAGGCCCACGAGTTCGATATGTGAAACTCGGGCTCGTTTAACTCGAGCTTTTAACAAGTCGAGCTCGAGTAGCTCACGAGTAACTCGGCTCATTTACACCCCTAGGTAGGCCACCGAAATAGAAAAATAAGTGCACTTGTGAGAGCCCGTGAACGGTGACCGCAGGGTTGTGCCTTTGCTCTGGAGCATGGCCATGCCAAGCGCCCAAGCTTGAAGTCGTGAATCATGGCAATTTGGACAATTTTGGATGGTTTAATAGTTTCGATTCATTCAAGTTTTAATACATTATTTATCTTTTAAGGTTTTTTTTAAAAAATTATTTAAACTTTATTTGTAACATCTTTTAAAAACAAAATAAATACAATGATTTTTATTTTTAATATTGAGTAATGTTGGTTCTCGCATTAAGCAAAATTAAAAAATTCCATTTCACCAGGAGAAAAATGTTTTTCTATAAACCTACAAGAAGCGATGCTCCAAATTCTCAATAATAAATAGTTTATCATAAATTGAATATTTAGCTTCTTTTCATGCATGCAAATGAAACGACAGTACAATACATACCATTTTGTAAGGTAAAAATAGTTTTTGTCATTGTTTAATTAAATATAAATGCTATTAACCAAATAAAATAAATCATTTTTATTTATTTTATTTTCTTAATTAGCCAAATAAATTAAATAATTACAGATACTCATAGCTACTCTGTTTTCGTGTTTTCTGCCTGAGATGCTTTTGATTAAGCATTGATATATTTCAATCCGATTTATAATAATAAAATATGTTTCTTAAGAACCAATGAAAGCTTTCGAGTGAATATCTTCGCAAACAATACGAGTCAACTCAATTGATTTTTTCACTGACTTAAAAAAATAATATTGTCGTTTCAAAATCAAAATAAATTTTTTTTTGTAAAATAGAATATCACTTCAATGCTACCTCTTTTTCTTTATGAATTATATATATAATAAATACACTAAAATATTCTAAAAATCTATTGAAATGATTTTAAGGATACTAATAAGATTAAGAATGATGTAACAAGTAATCATTTTGAAAACAGAAAAATAAGAAATTAAATATAACTGATATATATTTATATATAATATAATATAAACGTACTCGAGGGTTCAGAGTCCAGACCCATACAGAAAATATATTAAAATACCAATAATACCCCCTAAACGTCCCTATCTACATTATAACTGAAACTCCAAAATATGTAGAAGAAACAAACTGATACTACTAAAATACCATTTGTATCCCATAAAACCAAAACCAAAGGGGGGTTACAAAAGCTGATTTTTGTGTCCTGTTTAGTCATTTCACTAGAATCTTGAAATCATGGTTTCCTGGAACTTGAAGAAGCATTAGAGAGGTTGGGAACTTCAGGTAGTGAGGAGGATGTAGGGGCATTATTGACATTTTGATGATCCCCCATGGTCAACCTCTGTTTCAACTGTGAAAGCAATGCTTGGTTTTCTTGATTTAGAAGCTGTGCTTTCTTCCTCAACTTCTCATTTTCTTTCATTATCAGACAGTTTTCCATGTACAGCTTTGAGTTTAATCTCTCCATTTCTCAACTTTTTTTCAATCTTTTCAAATCAAACCTGAAAAAATCACAACATAAAGACACAAACCAATCAAGATTTGATTAAATAAACAAAACCCAGATGAAAAAATTCAAGATTTTCAAGCAATGAACTATGAAGAATATAAGGAATTGGAAATAAGGGTATCTCCAAATGGACACTCATTTAGGCAATGAACTTTTGTTCTTTTATTTTTTATTGCCTAACAAAACAAGGAAAGAATAAAGAGACATTACTGTTTACTGAAATGCTGCAAATGTGTGTTTCAAGGAAGATTTACCTTTGGAAAACAAGAAGAAAAGCTTGGTGCTTTATGAGTGCTTTTTGTGGTGGATTTTGAAGGGCAGAAGTGGAGGGACAAAAGGAACAATTGGAGGACTTGTATTTATATAGTGGGAAAGTATAGGGGGGGTGGGGGTGGGGTGGGGTGGGGTGGGGGGGGTAACCATGGCATTGGCAGGGGGGAAGAAGGGTAATGATGATGAGGATGGAGAAGGTGAAGGAGAAGAAGAAGAAGGCGGCTTGTAATGGGAGAAAGGATTTAAATGTGGCTTCTTCTTCTACGATCATTATAATTATCAGATTTTCTTTTGATTACGTCATGTGAATGATGGGGTCTCAAGTAGGGGTACTATCGGTATTAACTATTTTTAATAAAAAGTCAAATAACGAATTTTATTTTATTTTTAAGTTAATTACATTTATCTTTTAACATTAAATTATTTTTTATACATATTAAATTTTTATTAACCTTTTTTACTTTGAAAAAATGACTAAAATTTCCTAACTAAATGCAAATAAATATAGTTTAATAACCATTATAAAAATAATTTAATCATTTGATACATATATATAAAATAGTTTAATAGTCAAACGTGTATAAATCTTATATTTAGATGATTAAATATGTAACAAAAGTTTTATTTTTTAATAAAAGTTTTTGGTGTTTTTAATGTTTAAGGGTTTAATATGAAAAAAATCAACATGTTTTCATCTTTTTTTACGATTTAGTCTCACCGTGTTATTTTTTCCTAAAAAATGTCTCAAGTTATTGTTTTCAATTCAGTTTTGTTTTTTTCATAATCAACCCTGATATATGGCTTAATCAACATGAAAAAAACCAACATGTTTTCACTATTTTTCTTCGAAAATCCACAAACTTGATGATTTTTTAAAAAAAATAAAGAAAAATTCTAAAAATCACATACAAATATATGGCTTAATAATTTTATTGGTAAAAAATAACACGGAGGGACTAAACCATAAAAATATGAAAAACATGTTGGTTATTTTTATATTAAAATTGGTTGTTATAATTAAGAAAAATAACTTGTAAATATTAAAATTAGTATAAGAATGAAAGGCTTTTTAAATGGAAGTTAATGTTAAAAAATATATAAAAATAAAAAAAATGGAGGGTGGTTTGGGTATTTAAGTGAAAGAATGGGTGAAGAAGGTAAAACGGAGGTCGGGTCGGGAGATACGCAATGATGGAATTGGATTGGTTGCAACAACGGAGCCCTCAGCCCTGCCCATCATCACCACCCTCTTTTCTCCTTCATCATCCATTTCTTTCTTTTCTTTTTCCTTTTTCTGGATAATCTTTTTAATTTATTTAAAAAATTAAGTATTTTTTATTTTTTCCTTACATCTTTAAATAAAATCTTAAGTCAAACCTATTAGCATATAATAACAATAAACACTAATCACTAAAAATAATAAGAATTTTATATATTTTTTAGGGTTAATATTAAAAAAACCGTACTAACTTTTATTAATTTATCAGATTAAGGTCACTAGACCTTTTTTTTCTGAATGTTTAGGTCCCTAAATAATTTTTGTTTTATTCAAAACTATATAAATTTTACCTTCTACCGGTTGATCTTGTAAAAAAATTTGATGTGGCTAAATATGTGTTTGGTGAAAGAAAGCAACTGTTCACTCCATTAAGCTCTCAGCTCCCCTTCTGTGAACATCACCTGCTTCACCCTTCCTGTTGACCACTTGACCTTACTGTCTCAACCGCTTCAGATTTTCACTGTATTGTTTCTCCGGCGTCTCCTCTTGCCAACGACTATCCTCTCGTCCTTGATTTGCTTAGGTTTTTGACTACTTTAGTTCTCGTCTTTCATCTCTTCACTGCTAATGCAACACCGACGTGAAACCAATGTTTAATTTTAGATCTCGTCTAGATTTAGTGCGACACCACCGTGGAACCATTTCAGATCTCTTTACTCTATAATCATCTAGATCTCCAGCATGGAACCTGTGTTTCATTTCAGATTCGTCCATATAACATATTTGGTGCTTAAATCGTTTGAAACTGGGTGCCTTGATGTTGGTGCGTGGGTTTGAACGATTTCTTAGACGATATTGGTAAACAAATCAGATGTCGATTTTTCAAAGTATAGTCAGGTATGTGCTTCAAGGTTTAATTGATTCGTGATTCAATGTTTACATGGCTCGATTTGTTCATGTGTGGTAATCGAAGAAGATCGAGTTTTGAATTCATCCATTTTGTTTGTTAAAGATCTATTTTGATTCAATTTCAGGCTTTGTTTTACAATTCATCGATTGTGTGTTCATTGAGTATTGAGTTCTTTGATTGTTATAGATGCATTATGTTTGTTATATTTCCTCAGTTTTTGTGTTTCCAGATTTCGATTTCTAATTTTGCTAACCGTTGAATCTATTCAGAGATATGTATGTGTGTTCTCGAGATCTTGATTTGGTTTCTTAAATACCCTGCAAATTAGTGTTTAAATCTTCAATCGTGTACGTGTTTTAGTTCATTGTGTTTTTCATCACCAAACACGGTTGTGGCCGAAGGTAGCTAGTCATTGTGGCTAGAGAGGGTGTTGGAGACTGGTCGGATGACGGAGGAGGTGGGATTTCAAACCGACGACAAAAACAATTAGTAATAATAGCAATAATCGCCAAGTGTACTCACAGGTACACCACGTGTACACTACATGTACGTATAAGTGCCAAGTTGGATAATTTACCAGTGAACAACCTTTCTAACCAGTCAAATATACATATTAGAATAAGACAAAAATTGTTTAGAGACTTAAACAATAAAAAAAAGTCTAGTGACTAAATCGATAAATTAATAAAAGTTAGTTGGTTTTTTTCAATATCAACCCTATTTTTTTATCGATAATAGCAATATGTTTTAAAAGTTATCAGCAACAATTTTTATTTTTGTTATCAATAATAACAATTGTTGACGTGATAACATGTTTACCAGGTCACCATTACTATAATTGATAAAAAAAATGAAAAGCTGTTGTTATTATTGATAACTTGTTTAAAGTATTTATATTTTGTTTTTTATTTGAATTATGTTTGTTTTTTGTTTGGTGAACAAGCCACATATTTTTCATTTATATAAAGGTAGATCTATATAAGTTCTATTTGTATTGAGTAAGACTTTTTCGGGGTTTTAAAAGTATTATTTGATCTTGTAACTCCACAATCTGCATTTTTTATTTTTATTTTTATCCTCGTCTCTATTTCATGTTACCACCTTCAACAACAAACATAATTAAGTAACAACCCAAATCATACATTTATGACACTTACAAAATTGATTACGATAATGATGTTGTATATTGTAACAAAATAAAAATCATAATAATAATTATAATGAGGATATAAATATTTGATGAGATATGATTATAGATTTGGCAAATTTTGAAAAGATGATCAAAGTAATAGGATAGAAAAAGAAAATTGATAACAACTAATAAAGAAATGTGTTACTAAATATGATGCATATGAGTTTGTAACAAACACTAGTGACACTAGGGGTGACAATTTCGGCTCATTAAAGCAAACATGTTGATGACGAAAAGTTATAAATTTTACATAATTTTGAAATTTTATCCAAAGAACAATTTGTTTAATACATTGTTTTATAAATTTTCTTTTTTTTTTAAAAAAAAAAGTTATGTTCTAGCTTAGCTTTTTACAACGAGTCAATTTAACAATATTGCCCGCTGGGTCAAAATTGTCACCCCTAAGTGACACCATCAACGTATTTGGGATTAGCATCTTGACAATGTATAGAAATCTTCCTAGCTCTGCTATGCATACAAATAGCATTAGGCGTTAAAAATAAAAAATCAAAGTATTTTGAAGGTCTAGTATGATAAGGAAGAGAGCAAAAGATCAAAGTTCATCTTTGGTTTCGAAGTCCCATTTTAAGGTAACTATAACCATTTTGTTCGAAAGAAATTGTCTCCTATATAACTTAACAATGATTACTAAAATAGTTGTTATCAATGTTCATTTCCTATCACCCCCGTTATTTATATCATCTTTTCAAATTTTGCTAAATCTATAAACTTATCTCATCAAGTACTTATTTACTTATTATAATTATTGATAAGATTTTTTTTGGATGTTACAAAATTAACGTCCTTATGGTAATCAATTTTGTAATTCTCAAATGAAAGATTTGGGTTAATTGTGTTTGCTGTTGAGGGTGATAATATGAAATAGAGACGACAAGTTGCGGATAAAACATTGAGATTGATCTTTATCCGATTTAACTAAGAGAAGAAAGGATCTCTAAAATACTGATTACGAAGTTACGAAATCAAATAATCGTCCTAAGAGTCATGGAAAAGTCTAACTCAATACAATTAAAACTTATATAAATCACTCTTTTTATAAATGAATAATGTGTGACTTGTCCACAAACAAAAAAAATAAAACAAAACATAATTCAAATATAAAAAAATGTAAATTTTTTAAAAAGTTATCAATAATAGCAACAACTTTTTTTTTATCAATTATAGTAACGGTGACCTGATAAACATGTCATCAAGTCAATAATTGTTATTATTGATACTGAAATGAAAATATATTGCTATCATGGATAAATTTAAAAAATGTTATTATCGATAAAAAAATATAAATTCGTAGCTATTTTTGATGGTTAATAATAATAAGTTTATGCATTCCACAAATTATTTAAGACGACGACTTCGTTTCTAGATCGCTTTTTAAGGGTGTGTTCAGTGTCAGTTTTGTGTTTTGAAAGAAAAACAAAAAAATTATTTGATGTTCGAGGTCATATAATTTGAGACATAACAAGTCAAAAGTGAGTTTGTTACGATAAGATGCCTTAGATTATATCATCTATTTATATATTGAAAAGTTTGAAGAATTCTGATCGAGTTTCATTTATCTCATAATGTTAAACACACAGTTAACTTTATGAACTATGATTTTTTTTTTTGGGTAATATATACTCAAACATAAATCCAATAAACTGTTAAAAAGATAAAATAATATCAAGAGACTCAATTTAACAATATCTTATTTTAAATATATTATATATACTCATGTTAAAACTATTTCCTTTTAAATACTAACTAGATATTAATAGTTCTTATCTATGTCTGGGGTTGATGTTCAGTACGTTCTTTAGTCTATAAAAAGGGCCAAGCCGGTAGGACCATCCAGGGCAGAAGAGACCGATTGAATAGTTCCCGTGATTGCTTTAGCTATGGCTCATTTAAACAATATCTTGTTTTAAATAACATTTAAACATAACGAGGCCTACTTTAGCAATGTCTTATTCTAAAATCTAAATATTAATTAAATGTTCATTTTAAATGGTAATTAAATGTCAAGAGTTAATTTTTAAATCTTTATATAATGAGTCTCACTTTGAATATCAATTAAAGAGTCATTTTAATGATTAGTAATTTCAAATATTAATTGAATATCAAAATTTTTACGATGCGGAACCCAATAACTAAACTTAATCTTTCTCAGACATTAAGAGGGGCGTATGATTAGCAAGAGGAGAATACATATGTAGAATAGTTTGATCCTATCAATCAACAATCATCATATATACGATGTTATCAAAAATCATTTTTGATTTCATGTATCGTATTGGTAAAATAACATGTTTACATACCATATACACAAATTTTAAAAAGAAAAATATATATTGTATTTGTACGACTTTAATCCTAGATATGGTGACAGAAAATGTGGATAATATTTGTGATGGGAAAGCCTTGTAAATGTGATGATGCAAAATAAATTATGTTATAGAGAAAGCCATTAATTTAAAATGAAGTTGATAGAAAGTTGTAGTGATTGTGCACAATTAATATTGGAATGATTTGGATAATTAATAGAGACCATCATCATTTGCTTGGTCATTATTTAACAAACACTAATTAATGCCTTTTTTTTTTTTTTGATGAATTTCAAAAGTCACGGCTCGACGAAAAGTTTATATTTATATCTCATGATTATGTTAAGAATGATGACTAATGTTATATCCCTTTCTAACATATTTCCAAAACTCATTAATTATAAACTAGAAGCATATATATATATATATATATATATATATATATATATATATATATATATATATATATATATATATATATATATATATATATATATATATATATATATATATATATATATATATATATATATATATACACACACACACACACGTATGCATATAACATATGTACATGTGATGATATCATAGTAAAATACAAATGAATTAGGATCATACATATTAAAGATCTAATGATATGATTGTTCTATTGAATATTCAGCAAATTATATAAACAAAAATAACACGTAATAACTATATATTTTAATATATTTTTAATAGAGGACGTGTTTATGCATGTTAAGGTTATATACTTCTAAAAATGTTTCTATTTGATAATTCGATTACATAGAAAGCAATGTTGCCATTTACTATGTTGATGTGAACTTTATATGTGTTTTGATTTAGGTTATGTAACTTTTAAAAGGTTTTAAGTTTTGACTTTGTAAATTTAAATTTGTTTAGGTTTGCTAGTTGAACAATCTGGTAATTAATAGCTGAACAACTTGATAATTGGTAGTTGTACAACCTTGTAATCTGATCACTCTTACATAACTTTGAATAACAAGTAACTTGACTGAGTAAACGAAATGCGATGTGTTACTGGCTAAACTAACTTAAAAAAATAAAATCATTTAACATTTTCATGTAAAAGTCAAATCAGTATTTTGGTTTTGAAACACCTTGGCAATTGTAAACAAGATTAACTCACAGAATAAAGTAATTATACACAATATAATTAATCAATATTAGGTATTAAACCTATATCACAAACTAAGGCCCTGTTTGATAGCACTTATCAACCTCTTATCGGAGCTAACCTCTTATTCGGTAAGAGGAAAACCCGATAAGTGCGTTTGATTTGCATAATACATAAGAGGCAAAATCCTCTTATTTTGTCTTACCATGATAAGATTTTTTTTTCCTCTCATCACCTCTTATCAAAACCCTCTAAAGAAAAACAAAACCCTCTCTTCTCCTTGCTGAAACCCCACCCCACCCATACCTTTACCCCATACCTTACCTCACCCACCCTACCCCTACCCTACCCTATCCTAAACTCCCTACCCCTACCCCTACCCTACCCTACCCCACCCCACCCCACCCTTACCTTTACCCCATACCTTACCTCACTCACCCTACCCCTACCCTACCCCTACCCTACCCTACCCTATCCTACCCCACCCCACCCTAAACATACCCTACCCTCAACCACCTAATCTCACCCTACCCTAATACCCTTAACTTACTTATACCACCCCGTCCCCATCTCCACCCTTAACCCTACCCACCCCACTCCCATACTTACCCTATCCCACTCTACCCCACCACTACACTAACCCATCAAACCTACCCACCCCACCTCACCCCTCCTTATCCCACCCCACCCTACCCCTATCTCTTCCTACCCCTACCCCTCAAACCTACCCACCTCACCCCTACCGTATCCCTCAAATCTACCCATCCCCACCCACCTTACCCCTCAACCTACCCACCCTACCCCTACACCATTACCCTACCCTATTTACCCCACCCTCAACCTACCTCACCCCTACCCTACCTCTTACCATATTTATTATAACGAGAAATATTCCAACACTTTTTGATAAAATTTATTATTTTTCAATAACATATCTATATAACTTATAAACTTAAGTTATTTGGAAGTTAATAAACATAACCTTATAAACTTGATTATAACTTATAAACTTTAATTGTTATTTGATTCTTGAAAGCATGTTGGTTATATGTTTATTGAATGCATTTATGTTACTTGATTATAACTTATAAACTTGATTTGGTTTTTTACTTAAATCTTGTTAATGTTATTTGAATGATATTAAATGTTTACATAGATCACTTTGATTCAATGATATTATTCTTACTTGATATTTGACTTTAATCAATGATATCTATTTGGTTTTGGGAATTAATATGTAAAATTAATAAAAATAACAGGATCAGATAATTTATAAAACAAACAGACTTATTGAATTCTCTTATCAGATCTTAGTATCCTATCAGGACCACCTCTCATCAATCAGAAGTGGAATCAGACATCAGACAATTAACCTCTTATGCAATCAAACAGCACCTAAGTATAAATATTCACACACTAATTGCTACACAGATTACTACAAGCTATTACATCTGAATTTAACATAAACATCATGCAATACTACCCCACTTTATTGTAATGAAATCCATAATTCTACCGTCAAACTTGAAGCAATGATCGATCGCTATTGCTTGCTACTTTACACTTTGAGAAGAAATACATTCTACTTGTCTACTTTCTTGCTTGAAAATAGTTAAACATCTAAATGGTAAGCTTAAGCTTAGAAAGAAAATAAATTGTACATAAAATATGTATATAAATGCAAGTGTAGTTATCAAATCAATGCTATGATCGGATTAAAAAGATTGACACATATAGCAGATCATATTATCTTGTCATGCCGTCAGATTAGGAACAATGAATGCTCCTAACCGATATCACATAAACCGTAGCTACCAGTTGGGATCCCTTATGCCGTTTCAATTGTACAAGATTGCTAATAATAGTCGTGATAGCCAGAACATAGTGAGTGTATTAAACAGAACAAAGTCATTCATCATAATATTATGTTCGTGCACATCTGTTCAATAGCTCATTATTCATATAGTGTCTTAAACGAGGGTAATTACGGTCGCACGTTGTTGCGAAAATACATAATTACCATATATTTTTATTTATCAAATAATCATCCACATATTTATGTTCATGATTAATTTGTTTAACGTAGAATTTTTACTCAATCCAAGTGTATACTCAAAACAACTTTGGCAAATCATTTATTAACACTTATATACCATTCCTAAGCCACTTCTTGGCTAATAACAACATCTAAACCATGGATTTATCATACAGTTCATAAGAACTCAATTTTTATTAAAAAGATTTAATATGAAAAACCAACATGTTTTTCATATTGTTGTGGTTTAGTCTTTGTGTTATTTTTTACCAATAAAATCCTCAAAATATTTAGTTGTTTGTGTTTTTGGAAATTTTCTTTTGTCTTTTCTCAAAAAAGTCTTCAAGTTTCACAACTATTTCAGGAAAAAAGAGTGAAAACATGTTGGTTCTTTGTGAGAAAACTTAGGGTTGATATGAAAAAAAAACAAAGTTTTTCCAAAAATCAAATGAAAATATTAACATGAGAACTTACTTCGGAAAAAATAACATGTAGGGGTAAGACCACAAAAAAAACGCGAAAACATGTTAACCTTTTCATATTAAACCCCTATCAAAAACATAAACATGCATACCTTGATGTTAACGCTCATTTAAAGTCCAGATTATAACCACGTTTTGAACTCCGATTACGACTACTAAATCTTTTCCACAACATATAAGCCATATCTAAGCTTTCATGTAGGGGTGAGCAAAAACCGAACCGAAAAACCAAAAAACCGAAAAACCGGGGAAAACCAAACCGAAAAAACCGAAAAACCGGGAAACCGAAAAACCAAAAAAACCGAAACCGAAAAAACCGGAGTAAATGGTTTAGTTTCGGATTCCCTCTCAAAACCGAACCGAACCGGTTTTTAAATAAATTTAATTTTTATATATATTTATTGAGTTATTTATACTTTCACTCATATTTAATATTACGTTCTACTCCTATATTAAAGGAAACATTTTTCAATTATACATATAATTGATATTTATGATGTTAAAATGCTAATTAATTGACATTATTAATAGTTATGCTTATTTTAATTATATGTGAAGTAGAGAATGCTAATTAATTGGTATAAACATTATTATTATATTTCTACATGATGAAATTACTTAAACTAATTCAAAGCATAAGTTAGTAAATTTAATAAATTAGAGTATAAAACAACTAAATTAATATTTAATATCCAATTTTATCAATTCGAAGTATCAAACTAACACATAAGTCGATTAAAGATTCAAACGTAAACAATTATTTTTTAGTGATTTATCAAATAGTGCTTAACTTTAGTAAAGAAAAACATAAGTTTAGTAAATAAAAATTCATTTTTTAGTAAAAAAATGTCTAAGATTTTTCGGGTTTGAACCCAAAAACCAAACCGTTTTTGAAAAACCAAAAACCAAAAAACCCACGGGTGCAAACCGAAAAACCGGCAATCCAAACCGGAAAACCGAAAAACCGAAACCGAACGGTTTCTCCATTTCAAAAACCGGAATTTTCGGTTTGGGTTCGGTTTCGGCCAAAAACCGAACCGAACCGCCCCATGCTCACCCCTACTTTCATGTCATCAATGTGTATGAACCCTTAAAGTACTAAAATAAAAAAGTACTTACCAATTGAGTGTAAATTTTAACTCTACAAGCCTCAGTCTGAATAAAATCCAACCTCATACTAAAGATTTTTTATGAACACTTTATTCGTTGTGAACATTGTGAACAACCATAAAATAGCTTTGAATCTTATGAATCTTGTTGAAAACGCTACCAAACCCTTCTATTAACCTATTAATCTTATTGGGTACTATGAATTTTATTGAATCTTATAAATTTGTCGAATCTTATGAATCTTGTTATAAAAACTAGTATGAACCTTCTGAATGTTTCGAATCTTGTTATACACACTTCTATAAACCCTTTGAATCATATGAATCATGTTACAAACACTTGTTGATATATATGAATTGTTATATGTATTTTTTTTTATTTGTTCACAACGATAACTTGTTCACAATGGATCACATCCCTCCAACCTCAATTTAATTACTCGGAGCAATCTTGAAGACTACAGATGAAAACTAGAGGGAACGGTGACGCTCGCTTGCACGCGTGTGCGCGCGCACACACTTAAAATGAGATGGAAGGCTTAATTGGATTTTAGTCTTGCAAGAGTTTGCACATATAGTAGAAATGGTCCCTTCACTTGATACTTTCTCACTTTGTCTTTAGCCCCTGAAATCATAAATCTATTACAAGTTTTAAATTTGTCCATTTAGATCCCTGCACTTAATTAAGTGATGAATTTGTTCATCATATAAACATACTTTACTTTTTTGTCAATTCCAATAATTTTGATTGCAATATAACTAGAATTCTTTAAAGGCCTAATTAAGCATTAAACTTCCATAATTCCTTAGTCAATCTCATATCCATATTAATGCATTTGTAGTAAACTTCCACATGATTTAAATAATCAATTTAAGCTCAACTAACTTAAGAAATTAATTTTCAAAGTTATGGATGTTACATGTTTTAAATAAAATAAAGTAAATTATGTTACTCAACCCTGTAGTATTGTATAGTATGGATGAGCATTTGGACAAAAAAATCGGACCGGACCAAAAAAAACCCAAAAACCGGTCTGGACCAAACCGTCATTAATGAAATTGGTCCGGTTTCGGTTTCTTTAAAATCATTATGTTCAGTTTTCGGTTTTGCGGGTTTGGTCCACCAGTTTTCGACTTTTAACCCGGCCCAAACCGGAATTTAAACTTTATGTTATCATTTTTAAAGTTTATGTTATGTTGTTATTTTTTCTAGTTTATAAAGAAACAAATTTTCTATATATTATTTATAAATCACATAAAAGAATATATGTAATAGTTATTGAGTTCTTTCGTAAATATATAACCATGTAAAAGTTTTTTTTACAGATGTAAATATTTTTGTATAGAGATAAAATATAAAGAACTTAATATAAGTAATGTATGTTTGATATTTTATTTTGTTCAAAGAAATTGTGATAAACTTGATAATTTCATAAAAAGAAATAGTTGAGGAAGAAGATAAACAAAACATTAAAATATCTATAAAACTTGTACCGGTTCCAACCGGTCCAAAAACCAAAAAACCGGACAAAAAGTCGGACCGAACCAAACCCGTATTACAATTATTGGGCCGGTTTTCGGTTTTTCTTACTTTCCTAATTTCGGTTTTTTCGGTCCGGGCCGGTTTGGCCCGGTTTTGTCCAAATGCTCATCCCTATTGTATAGATATTGTCCTTATCGCAAAGTAGTTACATAACAGTCCTTAAAAATGAAAACATGCATGCTTTTGGCATCTGAAATAAACGGGCAGTTAACTCTCCGTTAACTTTAAATTAACAATAAGCATTTTTGTCCTTTTAACATTCACAGACTATTTTTGAACTTTTTTAATAGCTTTTTAAATTTTTTGTTTCTATTCATTCTTTTTAGTTTTAGTTTTAATGCTTATATATTTTTTAATAAATTTTTTATTATTTTTTTTATCATTCATACATTTTTTAATCGTTCTGCATGATTTTATAATTTTGTTTTTGTTTATGCCATACATAGCTTTAATAAGTTTTTTATCTTTTTTTTTTATCATTTATATATTTTTTAATAAGCTTTCAAAATCTTTTTTTTTTTTTTTTTTTTTTTTTTTTTTTTTTGTATATGTTAATATATATTTTTGATAAGTTTCTAATTTTTTAGCATTTAATTATCCTCATGTCAATATTTGTATTTACTTTGTTATAACTACTTAAAAACGACTAATCATTTCAAATTATAATTTAAGTAATTAGAAAACGACCAACCAACCTTATTCAATGTTTCTAATCGGAAAAACCATATGCTTCATATACCTTATTAATCTTAAAGTACATAATATTAAAAGTAACTAGTTCATTTGGAGTGGTCCTCCTTCAATGCTTATTCAAGCATCACGATTTTTAAAGTTAAAGACCAATGGATACCAAAAAGTTTTTATTTTAACGGTACTATGTGTCAAAAGGATCCCATAATTAAGTGTTGGAGTTTCATTATAGACAAATATTTAGATTTTATTTGTTATAGCCTAACTATTCTTGTTTATTTTTAGTTTTAAACCCAAAAAGTTATCCAATCAATCAATGTAAAAACAAAAGCATCGGTTAAAAATAGAATATGGAAAACCTAAACCATTAAAGTATTAAATCATGAAAACCAAACTTCTTAAAATTGAAAACCAAATGGTTTATGACACTAAAAATTGTTAATCGGTTTGATTTGAGTCAAAAGCCAATCCATACACACCTTTAGTTTGATCACATTTTGAATTCGATTTCAAGTGAGTTCCACCCTCATCAATTCCATACACACCTTTAGTTTGATCACATTTTGAATTCGATTTCAAGTGAGTTCCACCCTCATCAATTAATAGGGTCTTCGGATGTGGGAAACCTGGAAAAGACTAGAGAAAAAGGCCACTACAAAAAAAAATTGTCATTTAGTGACGCACGCTTTTAGTGACACAAAAAAATGTCGCTATATCTTACTTTTAGTGACACTTATGAAAAACTGTAGGTATAGAGCAATCTTTTACCCACATATTTTGTAAATTAGTGACACAAACACATACGTTTTTAGTCACTATATATCTATACCCACTCCACTTTTACACACTCTTTTTGTTGTAAAAAAAGTGTCACTATAGGTATCAAAATCTTTTACCTACACAATAAAAAGTGTGGGTAAAAGTGGAGTGGGTATAGATATATAGTGACTAAAAATATATATGTTTGTGTCACTAATTTATAAAAAGTGTGGGTAAAATATTGCTCTATACCTACACTTTTTCATAAGTGTCACTAAAATTAAGATATAATGACATTTTTTTTGTGTCACTAAAAGTGTGTGTCAATAAATGACACTTTTCTTGTAGTGGGCGGTGATTGATGAAGGTGGAGAGGCTGTTGAAGTTCGAAAAGGCTGATGAGGTGATGGCTGGTGTGGTCACCGAAGTGAGGGTGGTGATCGATGCAACCACCTCAACAATTTTTTTCAAGTTTGTAAACTTACGGTGCAAACATTTTGGTTTAAGGGATTTAATCGAAAAAGATTTAGAATACTCTAATTATTTGTAAAATTTTCGTTGTAGAATAGGACTAGTCTTTTTTAATTCTATTATGCAATTTTGGACTACATATCAATTGAAGTAACAAACATTTTTATGTATTATTTTATTTTGTTTTGTGAAGTGTTACTTTACATGATTAATTAGAAACTAAATATTATAAAAAATAAGTGTTGTAATTATATTGAAAAAGAAAAATGATATCATATGATATGATATGATGGGAATAAAATAATTAGCATTGTTGCAACCTCATGCGCTATGAGTACTACGTTAACATGAAACATGATTAATTGCCATGAAAAAAAAAGAGTGGATGGATGGATTTTAACTTATCTTCAAGGAATTCTATAAAGAAAACCATAAGGAATTTCATAAAAAGGTTAAAGAGTCTTCACAATCCTTTTCGAATTTTGAAATCCCATGACCAATCCATAACAATCGTGTTCGACAATTACGAGGATTGAACTTGTGTCTTTTTTAAAAGGGTTACTATTGAAAAAACCTCATAGACTTTCACGCAATTATCGATTAAGTTACTGAACTTTTCTTTGCAAGTATTTAAGTTCCTAGACAAAGTTTGTCTTCTTCAAAACTATATATTTTTAACATTCTACCTGTTTAATCGGTAAAACAATTAGTTCCTTGAATAGTTTATTATTAAAAAAAAAACTAACTTTCTTTTCCGATTTTCACGATTAAGTCACTGGACTTTTTTTTTTGTTTAGGTTACTGTACTGTTTACCGGTTAGTGACCTGCTAAACAGGTCATATATATAATTTTGAATAAGATAAAAATTGTCTAGGGACTTAAACACTCGGAAAAAAGATACATTGACTTAATCGATAAATTCATGAAAGTTCGTAGGGGTTTTTCAATATTTAACCCTTTATAAAACAAAAGTGACCCCAATAAGATGAAACCTGTGAGTGTAAAACTTATAACCTCGTTTGTATAATTAAAAGTTTCAACCGCTAAAAGCCACTCTTATGAGGTTGAACTTGAGTCATATTTACAAAATCTTTCTTTATTGGAACCAACTTTTTTCTTTGGAACATCAAATTCTATAAACCATATAAACCCTCAAAAATACAAAATAACCAAATTTTTTTAAAACAGAAACTTCCGAATCCAAAACCGTTTTAGAAACACACAATAACGATCAAGACCAAATAAACTTATACAATATGGGTAAAATTAGGATGGGTAATCCACTTATCTCAGGATCTTGATTTTGAGCACCTTTTTGAAATCCAAAGTCGCAAAAATGATTGAACACTTGAAAATATAAACTTATCTCGATCACTTTGCTTTCTAAACAAGATTTGAGTGCACCACCACCTTGTTCCTCCACTTTCAGATTTGTCATAGAACCACAAAGCAAAATTCCTTGAAACATGTTTAATTACAGTCATTTAAT
This sequence comes from Centrapalus pauciflorus, assembly GCA_020465985.1. NCBI lineage: Eukaryota > Viridiplantae > Streptophyta > Magnoliopsida > Asterales > Asteraceae > Centrapalus > Centrapalus pauciflorus. The sequence continues at coordinate 169,989 of JAANYP010006488.1, forward strand.
ATGAATTTGTAACCAAACTACCAAAAGCCAACTCCTTTATAATGTTGGTAATTTATCACTAATATGATTTAAGTGTAATGGTATAAATTTGTTTGACCAGAATAATCTTATTACATATTGAACAAGATGAGATGGTGCAAAGTGCACACTTATTCAATATTGTTTAAGATTAAATACCGGGGATTCGGGGGCAGCGCCCCTGAGACGCCCATAGCGAGATTCCAGGAGCGGCAGTCCCTGGTGGCGGGGTCCAAGTGGCGGAGCCCCTGGCTGGGGTTCCCGCCAAATTAATAGACCCGAAATTAGGTTGAATCCAAAATAGACCCGAAATTCGGTTGAATCCAAATTTCGGTTGAATTTGGCGGTTAAAATGGCAGTTGGCCATTTTGGTGGTTCCCACCGAATTAATACACGCCGTTTTGGTCATTTTAGAAAGGTACAAGAAATTATAACATTCCAGATTCTCTGTTCGAATATTCTGAATTTTATCCGATTGGGATTTCGATTGTATCATCGAAATACTTCAATCTGAAAGTGCTTCACAACTCTCAGAAATCCAGGTGTTTTTGCAATCCGTAAATATTTTCTACATGTAATGATTCATGGCCTTTTCAATCCACCTCCATCGGCTATATATTTTCTTCCAAGTCCAAGAAATTGAAGAGGAGTTTATGAGGACGTGCTTTACAGATTATGACAATGATATACAAAAACTGCGATAGACATTATCTAAATTTATACCATGTTTATCAATATCGCTGAGAGACGAAATCCTATTATTAAAGGCATTCCATATGAAAATATTTATTTTCTTTGTAACCTAATTAGTCCGTCTAGGTGAACTAAAAAAAGCCAAAAGGCTTGAGAATATGTCATTGTCCACTGGATCTTGGGATATGTTTAACACAACTGGCTGTATCTTTGAGATGTAGCTGTGAGATGGGATTTTTAGTAGTTGTAACTTTTGGACATTGTAGTTTTTTAAAAGAGCTGAAGCATTTAGATTTTATAAATATGTTTGGTAAATATAGTTTTAGCTGAAGTTTATGAGCATATTTAAAAGGATACCAATATAAATTATGAGTTATAGATTATAATTACTAAGAGGGAAAAAAATAATTTTGTTAGACAAAAAACTCAAAATACTTTTGAAAAACTACTTCAAGTAGCTTCTCATTGAAATTTTTTTAAATCCGAATAAAATTCAAGCTTTATATTATTTAAATGTAGTTTTTGAGATTGAGTATCCAGAAATCAAAAGCTGAACTCTTTGATAGTTTCCTTGGCACACCCCAGAGCTATTTCATAAGTAGGGATGACAAAAAAAAAAAAACGAAACCGATGGGAAAAACCGAAAGCTGATTAAAATGGGATGAGTTTCACCGAACCCGATTATTTTAAACGGAGATGAGAATTATGATATATACCCGCCCCAATAGCCCAATTAACCACCCAATTAAAACACCAATTACTTATTAGAAAATAACAAGTATTTTATTTATATTTTAGATTGTATATGTATCTTATTCTTATGTTTATATCATAGGGCCCTTATATCATATAATAACAACTATTTTAATTGTTTGTAGACCTATGTGTAATTGTTAGTCAAATTTATATAATTATTTTGTTTATGTTTTTATTCATTTTTCTACACGTTTATTGTTTGAATCACTATAAATTTTACCCTACGGGGATCTCCGTTAAGGCCCCATGGTTATTTTAAATGGTGACAGGATGACCAATCCTCGCTTCGCACCCGTCCCATTACCATCCTTATTCGTAAGCAAACTAACACATTAATTTTAATTATTTATTAAATCCTGCCGTCCATATCTTAATTAAATAGTATACTAGTATATTACCCGTGTACTACACGGAATATTAAGTAACTTGTTTTTTCATATATATATCTGAAAAATTATCACAGAAACTACAAATAAAATAGCAATATTATACTGTTAAAGTGATTATTGAAAATACATAAAGTGGGTTAAAATGTAAAATACATAACTAAAAATTAAATAATAACGAAAAAAGGAAAAAAAATTATAGAAGCTAAGAAGTTTGGATAAGAAGCCAACAAAAGACGTGAGTTATAGACTCAAATTTAAATTTGAAATCCAAAATAATAGGAGAATATATTATTTCTAAATTAATTTAATTAATGCAATTATTATTTTAATATAGAAATTATAGATATATTATACATATGTCGTATCCACGTTATGCCAAGTGGCGTTCTAGTTAGGTGTCAAGTGAAATCTATTTACTCTTTTAATAGAATAGATAGATATATATAGGAGATAATTAAGTTTCCATTTTAACTATGAGATATATCCAATCAACCCATGCATTAAAAGTTAATTACTTTATTAGAATTTATTATATCTTAATCGTCTACAAACCATATTAAGCCATTTGTATACGATAAGTAAAAAAAATAAATACAGAAAATGCATATATCAACGTAATATGTTTATGCAAAAATTTCATAAAAAACCATCAAACTATACGTTTTTTTTAATTAAATCTCTAATCATTTGTTTTTCCTGATAAGCCATTTAACCAAATAAAAACCACGAATTTGATATTTTTTTTTCAAAAAAAACTTACTGGTAACCTGTTCAACGGGTTGTAATTGCTGACGTGAATTTTATAAATCTATGGTTTTTTGCAATTATGTCACATCCTTGCTTTAATCACGCTTGCTTATCCCAGAAATATTAATAAATGCATAAAGCTAAATAAAATATTACAATAAGTCTTGCACTACACGTGCTACAAGGTTATAGTACTAAGTTGCTAAAAATATCATAACATAAATAAAAGCAGCTACCCAAAACTCAAGGCATCATAAAGCTATCCCACAAGCTGAAAGTGAGCTAAGTCCTCTGGGTTGATCAGATAATAGACCTAAGCAGAAGGTCCAGCTTGCTCTTTACCTTTTCCTGTAAAAAAATTATGAGTAGCAACTGTAAGCTAAAGCTTAGTGAGTAAACAGATATTCATGAATGCATGTAAAATATGAGGCGAAAGTGCCTATAAAGGCTGTTATGCTTGCTTGGTTGCTTGCTTGCTTGTTTGCTTAATACCCAGAAAGAATGCTGCACAATTGAGACATTTCACGCAGAACGGAGATGCCACCACTAGGGGTTTACCGCTGACAGATGATCAATCTGTGATGCGGGGCTAGCTACCCGCATAATGCTCAAGGGATAGTGGTGAACATTAGAATTGCTTGCTTGCTCAATATAATGCTTATGAGATGCACAAAGAAACGCTAAAACAAAGCTTGCTGTATAGTATGCAGAACAATAAGCATATAGCAAATAAATATGCACATTAATAGATCAGATGTAAGATCTGGCTAAGCTGGGCATCGCCTGTACCACAGTGTTCGTCTTCACTCACAAAAGTTTATTGAATTCCAAAGAAGTCATATAGAAGCAAATTATGTCTCAATTTCATATAAAACATGTAAACAAGAATAACTGTTATTCACTGTACTGAAAATGCTTGCACTGGCTTTTCTATGCTTTTAATTGCTCTGAAATGCTTGCACTTGCTTATCTAGACTTTAACTCTGGCTTTGCACTAATTCTGGCTGACTTTTTAATTAAGCTTTGACGTAACCGATCTATTATGCTTTAATTTAATATCTGGCGTGCACAGAGTGTCTGTAATTTAATAATTACAGAGTGTATAACAAAGTAATAAAAATAGTGTATAAATAAAAAGGGATTTAAATCATAATTCTTTGCTAAATATTTTGTAGCTTTTAAATACAATTAAGTTTGGTCATTGACCACTTAATTGGGTCCAAGCATGTTTTATATAAACATTAATATATATATATATATATATATATATATATATATATATATATATATATATATATATATATATATATATATATATATATATATATATATATAGAGTGGGGTTCAATGGAAAACCACACTGCACCTGAAAACTTGTGAAAACCGCACTGCACCATCAAAAATGCATCAAATTCCCCACGTGATGCATCAAAATCCCGCGTGATGCATCAAAATCCCTCGTGATGCATCACTTTATTTACGATCATGCCACTGCGTTTTTCATGAAAATGCACCAAATCGGACGGTATTCGTAGGTTTCCATAGTTTTCAGGTGCATAGCGGTTTTCCATTGAACTCACCCCTATATATATATATATATTCCATGCACTCATACATAAAGTCAACACACATATTTGACTTGTATGTTTGTAAAGGTGAAAGAAGTGTTACAGCACCCACATACCACTTCCATGCAAGAAATAAAGGTGCTTTCTGTTTCTTACTATACATCGACACACACATACTAATCTGTATGGTATTTCTGTTTTAGATCAGCTATATATATATATACACACACACACACACACACACTAATCTGAGGTTGCAAAGGATTAATAAGGGTGCTGGGTTTGGTTTCGGTAGCAAGAGAAGTACCGAAACCTCAAAGGTTTCGGTATAAATACATAGGTCTCGGTAGTTAGCAAGCTTTCGATACATCATGAAGGTCTCGGTACTATATAAAGGTTTCATTATATGCTTGTAGATCTTGGTGGGTTTCGGTACATTTGAGGTGGTTTCGGTATATATATATATAAAGATGGTCTCGGTAGTTTATTTTGGTTTTCGGTTATTACCGAAACCCATGAAGGTTTCGGTATAATCATCAAGTGGGTCTCGGTATCTTTATGGATTTCGGTATAGTGTATATATATATTATGGTTTCGGTTGCCTCTTTTTGGCTTCAGTATTACCGAAACCCTCATGGGTTTCGGTACCCACTTCATGCAAACACACAAACACTACGCCTTTTATCCTTTCTGTTTACTTAGATTCCCACAGTAATATTACTAAAGTTTAAAGAAGATTAAATGTTCTAAAAGATCAATAAAGCTTTCATACATGCACAAAATTCTGGCCGAAGGCGAAAGACTTTCTTGGTTCGGTTCTTGGCTATAAATCCCGTACTCCACGAAACACACATAGTACACACACTTAAGTTTTTGAATCATGAACTTACCTATTAGAAATTTAGTAGATGGTTGCTTGGTTGCTTGAGTATTGCTTGATTCTTCAGTTTATTTGCAAAGTTTGAGGTCTCTTGAGGTTGAAGAAGATGATGGAATCGTATGTCTTGAAGAGAGAAGTACAGAGAATGATTTTTGTGTTGAAGATGAAGAAGCCGTGGGTTGAAGAAGAAGGAAAAACAGGGAATTTATTTTGGTGATAATGAGAACTAAATTCTCATTTCAGTGTTTATATTTATTTCTCCAAATTGCAAAATTATCCTTTTAGGCAATTAAATTTCTTTTATTTGGGTATTTGTATTTAACTTAAGATTTGGCAACCAACTTTTTTTTTTTTTAAATTACTTTATTGCAATATGTAGCAATTAATTTCATAATCTTCTCAAATTACATCATAAAAGATAAATTGCCACATAATCGTATAATTTAGAAAGCAAGGTGTTATAAATTAAGTGCCTCAACTAAATTATTTTGTCTTATAAATCTTTTAACCACATTTTTTGCCTCATAAATCTCTTATCTTGATAAAACTCACGGTATATATTGTTTTATCAATTTAAGTGGTTCACGTCACACATACGTAGATGCTATAAAATTAAAACAAAATGATAAATAAAAACAATCATTTTGTTGTTGTTTAAAGTTTAGTCGAGATGAACTCGTTAAATATATTAAAAAATTAGGTCTTGACAAACAGTGGATCGAAATATATTTAAAAAAAGGTTTTTGTATCAAACCAACTTATGTTATCCGGAACACCAGACTTAAAAAAAAATTTATTTTCAAACTACCATTTTGTTTTATGTTTTTATATGTTTAACTAGTTTATGTTGATGTATTTTCAACACAAAAAAAAAAATGAAGTACAAGAGTTTAAATATTTTGTCAACCTATTTACTTATTTTAACGAGTTTTGTTAACATATATTTTGTTCTAAACACGAAATACTATATTTTTTAAAAAAATTATTGTTTTGATGTGTTGTTTTATTACATAAATCCTCAGAAAATTTGTTTAGCTATTATTGTTCAAATGAATATTTAGAATCATTAATAAAATATGTCAAAGTTTATAATCATGGTTTACAATATTGGCTCACCATGCATTGTATCAATCACCAAACATCTTGTCCCCATATTACTTGGCAAAATGCTAGATTTGGGTTGTAAAGATACACATCAAATATTTGTCTTTCATCCTCTTAACAATTATGAAGTTTTCTTTTTCTTTCTTTTTTCCCTCTACTCAAACCACCATTTCCTTTTTACACCATTTATCTTGAAAAATACAATCTTTTTTATTTTTTATTGCATAAAAAAATACAAATTTTTACTATTTTTAAAATTTAATCTTTAATATTTTAAAATTATAAAAATTAATAATCATTGTTTAAAGTTTTGATTATTTAACCAACGTTTTATTTTATTCTCATATCAAGAATGTTAAATTTCTAACATACTAAGTAAATCGATTACCTTTCTTTTAATATTCAGTTGCATACTAAGAGAGTGTTTGGATTTGCGTTTGAAAATGTGTTGTAACATTTCGGAAACTAATAATCAGATAATATTTGTGTAACAAAAAGTGTTGCTGGAAATGTAGTGTTTGGTTTAGCTTCTGCTATTTGCTATCATAATTACGAAATAATCAGTTTTCAAAGTGTTTGGATTTATGTTTTAACTTGTAAAATGACCAAATAATCACTTATTAAGCAAATAAGCTACATTTTTCAACTTATGAAAAAGTGTGATGACATTAGCTCTAAACGCAAATAATCACTTATTAACGTGTGCAATCCAAACACTTTAAACCAATTATTTAAGTTATTGCAACGTAATAAGTTAGTAATCTCGTTCGTAACGCAAAATCAAACACCCTCTAAGTTTTGAAAACGTTTATGAACTTTCTATATCATGGACAATCATCCATACATAACAGTCTACACTTAATTTCTTACAGTTACGTACTTACATATCAACCATCGCATTAGTCTGATCATAAGCGCTGTCACCATTGATCATCCTTTGACATCATATACGTACATATTTCGCTCACAAATCTACCATAACTTCAAAGTGATGATAACGTTCACACAAACATTTAAAATAAAATCTTGTTATACATATAAAGAAATGAATAATCATGAATCAAACTGGTTTTTCTCACCAAGACTGTAAGTATTCTTGAACTTTTGAATTTAATGTCAATGCTTCCTTTTAGTACTTATAAACTATAAGATTCAAAAATGTTATTCAATTCATTTACTTATTCTTTATTCAGTTTCATAAAACATTATCTAAAACAAAAAAAAAAAAAAAAAAAAAAAGAAGAAAATTATATATGTACAAAGTAAAAGTAAGATATGATTTAGGAGGGCATGATATGAATGACTTTCTAATAAATGTATGGTAGTGACCAAAAGATTTTGCATGGCAAATGATAACAAGCTAACAACCATTCATGTGTGCTTCTTCTTCTTTCATCATTATCTTACATTGCTCCCATTCACACAATTATTTACTTCCCCATCTTTATTACACCCAATATATTTTTTACCCATACAATAACCTATAATTATAATAATAAAAAAGGGTTAAATGCCTTTTTTTTTTTTTTGCCAAATCTTGTTATCAATTTATGTAAATATTTAGACTTATATCAAATGAAAAAAAAGGCGTTGCCATAAGTACACCCTTCTCTTCTTAATTTTCACTAATCACGCATCCCTCCTACTCACATTATTTTTGTTAATGACGTGAGACTCAATGATTAAAAGTTATATCTTCTCTCACATTAAGAATGAGTGTATGATTAGCAATTGAGGGTGTTATTGTGTAAACCCCATAGGGAATGCATTGCATTAGCTCTCAATATAAAGACACGATATTTACATAAAGGAACCCTACACTATACAAACAGTAGAAGGTAGGGGTGTTATTCGGGCGGGTTAATTGGGTATCGGGTTATTCGGTTCAGGTTATTCGGGTATGAGTGTATGAGTTAGCTACCCGAACCCGAACCAAATAACGAAACGGGTTAATCGGTTTCGGGTTAAATGGGTATCGAGTTATTCGGTTCGGGTTAAATGTGTTATTTGGTTTTGGTATAAAAAATAAAATCATCAACAAAGTAGTTTAAACGAGTTAAATGAGTTTGGTAATTTGGGTAAAACGAGTTAAATGTTTTGACTATCAAAAATGAGTATTTACATATTTACATTCTATATATAAACAATACTAGTTATATTTATAAACAAATAAAAAAATGAAAAATATATATTAAACGGTTTATTCGGGTTATTTGGGTACCCGAATAAGCATGAATCATACCCGTAAACGAATCAAATTACTTATTCGGGTATCATTTAACCCGAATAAGGAACCCGAAAACCGAATAACCCGACCCATTTAACCCGATTAAGGTTCGGTTCGGGTGGGTTAATCGGGTTCGGTTATTTTGCACACCCCTAGTAGAAGGCGGCAGAAAACAAGCTGCAACAATCACCGGCTTTAGGAACAAAAGGCGGCAGCGATTAGAGAAGAAAGCAGCGGCGGTGATATCAACCAGCGAAGATGACAGCGGCAGCGATTAGGGCGGTTTCTGGAGACAAACCAGCAGCGACGGTGATATCAACCAGCGGCTAGGGAGAACCGGAACCAAATCGCAGCACTAAAGGGTGGCGGCGATTAGGGTTTTCTGCGACAAAAGGCGGCGTCGACGGATTTTGACTGAGGGATGCTCGATTTCAGGAAGCAATTGGCGACTGAGGCGGCTCTCTAGAACCAAGGGCAACATCTAGACAGAGGTGGCCGGCGGCGGTCTGAAAAGGCAGCACCGGTGGCTGGAGTTGGGAGAGAAGGAAAATGGCAGCGGAAAAGATCATGGGGAAACCGTCAACCCACAAAAATGGTAGGCGGCGGTGTATGGGATGCCGCCGGTGATGCACCGGCAGGGGAGGTGAGGAACCCTAATTAGGTCACAGGAGAGGGACTAATTGGGCTTGATACCATGTTATTTTGTAAACCCCGTAGGGAATGCATTGCATTAGCTCTTAATATAAATATACAATATTTACATAAAGGACCCTACACTATACAAATTAAAAAATTTAACAGAGGGGGTGTGCATATAGGATTACCCAAAGAAAATGCTTTCTTGGGACCTGAAATATGGGAGATATTCGATGTGTGTTATCACTGTTATGTTAAATGAAAGTTGTATAACACAACAAAATATCATAAAGTGTACAGATGACGTAATTACGATAAAAGTAAAGGGATATTTGTGTAAAAAACCCTTAAGTTGAACCATTTTCGTAATTAAAACCTTCAACCATTTTTCATTACACAAAAAACCCTTTGTGAGGAGGCACCCCTTCTCCCGAAGTTACGAATGGGGTTTTCTTTGTTGACCTCAGATTAACTGGCAAATCTCACAGAATTGAGATACTACCAGTTGTAGCTGATTTAAAGTCACATGTCACCGTCGACAAGTCATCTGTGACCACCGGAAATTCGTGAAAAAAAATTCCAACAAAAAAACACAGATTTGAACAAAGAAAACAAAAACAAGTATGAATTTGAATCATACAATACAGACAAGTGAGTTTGCCAGAAAAAGGTACATCAGACAAATAGTTAGTCAACAGATTGCAACCGGGTCATCATGTTGCAAGTCTTTTTTTTTTTTAAAAAAAACCTCATTTTGATAAGTTTTAGTCAGTTGAGGGTTTTTTATGCAATGAAAAATGGTTGGGGTTTTTAATCACAAAAATGGTCCAACTTTAAAATTTTTTTTTTTTGCACAAATATCCTTAAAAGAAACCATCACATTCAAACATGAAAATGTGACATATAAGTAGCAGCAGATAATATGATAAATGATTAATTGTTGCTATAATATGCTAGACAAATTAGATATATACATGATTAATAAATTTTAAAGACATAAATCAAGCAATGAAATTCAATTGAAAATAGTAGGAAATTTTGCGAAAAAACCCTAAAATTGATTAAAATCTCCAACCATTTTTCATTGAACAAAAAACCCTCAACTGAATAAAACAGTAAAACTTATCAAAAGTAGGTTTTTTTTACAAAAAAATACTGACCAACCATTCGTCTCCAACAGATCTTCTCTCAAATGAACTCACTTGTCTATGTTTATGATTCAAATTCATATTTCTTGTTCATTTAATTGTTCAAATCTGTGTTTTTTTGTTGGAATTTACCTTTTCGACGAAATTACGGCGGTCGCCAGTGATTTGTCGACGGTGGCTTGTGACTTTCAACCAGTTACAACCGGTAATATCCTATTTTCGTGGAATTTTACCTGTTGATGGTTTTTTGTGCAATGAAATTTAATCGCAAAAATGATCCAATTTGTAGGATTTTTTGCATAAATATCTCAAAATAATAACATGAGCCAACATTAGAAAAACGACCCCAAAGCAACGACTACAAAGAGGCAAAGAGCTAGTTACAAATCTACCAAGTCACTTGGGTTTGAAATAAATGAAAGTATAGATAACCTTTGAATGGAAGTTTAATTAATAAGTTTAGAGATGATGAAATTATGATATGAAACTTCTATTTTATTACCAATTAATGGATATGTAAAGCATTAATTATGTATACATATTAAGATGTTGACTTCCAAACTAATGTGCACACGCTAGCAAGCCAACTTATTGTGTGCGCACACCCACATCTAAAGGTAATATTTGTTGTTTTCATGTCGTTGCTAAGTTGTTGTCGTATCATTACTGATTTGTCATTGTTAATTCGTCGTTGTTTCATTGTTGATTTGTTGCTAATTGAAATTAACGCCACGGGTTTACCGATGGATCTTTCCTACGCAAATCCGTTGCTGAAACCTGTTAGCGGCAGATTTATGATGGAAAAATCAATCGCTAATATATCACTTTTTTAGTAGGGATTAGGTTTTTTAAATTAAAAATTTCGTGTAATGACATGGTGACCTTGATGAAATTCCCTCTAAGTCCGTATATATGATTTCAATCATTTAATTAAATACGTAATAGAAACGTAAAATAAACTAATTAAAAAGATAAAAATTTAACTTTAATAAAAAATAAATACATCTTAAATAATAATAATTATATAATTAAATTATCATTTATTAAATTAAGACTAAAAATTTAAAAACAAAAACAAAACTCATGAAAAGAAAGGGACCAAAATACCATTTCTGCAACTAAACAATGCAAATAATGACCGTTTATGCAAAATAGAAACCACAAGGACCGTATCCAAAATTTATGCAAACCACAAGGACCAATTTTGTAATTTACTCTTTATTTTAAAAACAACAAATATATTTATATTTTAGAGTAAATGACATTTTTGGTCCTCGTGGTTTGATGGTTCATCCGGATTCAGTCCTTTAACCATAATAAGGTCAAATTTCATCCCTATTTTGCTAATTTTGTGCCCTTTTAGTCCCTCGTCCGTTAAACTTAACGACACAACCGTTAAATTTGTAAGAATGACATTTTTACCCTTTTCATCGAGACGCTTTTAGTCCCTATGGTTTTATTATTTACCCATTTATAGTCCAACATTTATTTTTTTTATTTTATCTTTATAATTATATTATTTATTAGATATACTTAGTTCATTATAAACACACTTATTTTATTTATAAATATAGTTATGTTTTAATATTTTTTTATTTACATTTACAATTGTTCGTATTTTATTTAAAATGTAACTTTTATTTTAATTTAAATATATATTTCTTTACTAATTTATTTAAAGTTCATCTTCTTTATTAATTTTAATTTTCATAATATTATTGTTGACATTTATATATGTAATTTTATTAGTTGTGTTTAAGATATAATATCGTCGATATTTTTCTTCTCCAAAGTCACTATTTCTTCAAATATCTTCCAACCTAATCAATTATCGACACATAAATTATATACATATGTGAATATACTTGAAGAAATTATGACATTGGAAGATACTTGAAAATATTTTATACACACACACACACACACACACACACACACACATATATATATATATATATATATATATATATATATATATATAATATGGTTCGAGGGAGTACCACTACTTATACAGCGCACCAGAAGCTACCACCTTTAAAAAAAAATTTAATTTATTGTTTCATAAACATGTCTTAATCAACATTATGAAGATTATATGTAAATTTCACATACATTCACATCTTCTAACTCCTAAAAAATGATGTGAACGCACACTTACATAATTTTGCATATATGTGGTGCGTGATTCATGCACTTAGAGTGTTAGAATTTGCGTGAATATCACATATTACCTGTGTAATGTTAATTAAAACATGATTGTGAAAAAAAATTTCAAAAAAAATAATTTTACGAGTGATACCTTCGGGTGCGTTGTGTAGTAGGTAGTACTCACTTGAACATATATATATATATATATATATATATATATATATATATATATATATATATATATATATATATATATATATATATATATATATATATATATATATATATATACACACACACACACACACACACACACACACATATATATATATATATATATATATATATATATATATATATATATATATATATATATATATCCAACACATATAATATAATTTATGTGTTGATAATTGATTAGGTTGGAAGATATTTGAAGAAATAGTGACTTTGAAAAGGAAAAGACGATATTATATTTACTTAGACACAACTAACAAAATTACATATTTAAATGTCAACAATAATATTATAAAAATTAAAATTAATAAAGAAGATGAACTTTAAATAAATTAGTAAATAAATATATATTTAAATTAAAATAAAAGTTAAATTTTAAATAAAATACGAACAATGGTAAATGTAAATAAAATATTCAAACATAACTATATTTATAAATAAAATAAGTGTGTTTATAATGAATTAAGTATATCTATAAATAATATAATTATAAAGATAAAATAAAAAAAATAAATGTTGGACTATAAATGGGTAAATAATAAAACCATAGGGACTAAAAGCGTCTCAATGAAAAGGGTAAAAATGTCATTCTTACAAATTTAACGGTTGTGTCGTTAAGTTTAACGAACGAGGGACTAAAATGGCACAAAATTAGCAAAATAGGGATGAAATTTGACCTTATTATGGTTAAAGGACTGAATCCGGGTAAACCATCAAACTACGGGGACCAAAAATGTCCTTTACTCTATATTTTATTTTAGGGTAAATTACATTTCTCGTCCCTGTGCTTATATAAAAAACATGGTTACCATTATTTTCAAAATAAAATTACAATTACAGTACTTATAGTTAGCGTTTTATTATGTTTTTGGTCCCTTTCTCTAATATTTTCTTATAAATGACGATTTTACCCTTTCAACTTTATTTTATTTTCAGTCCCTAATCAAAATATTTCTTTTATATTTCATTTTCTCAATGGTTTATTATTCTTTTATTATTAATTTGATATAGTGTCTTATTATTACTATTAAAATTAAACCAAAGTAATAAATTATTTAATATGTTTTATTTTCTTTATTTATTTGACATTATTATTACTAGTATTAGTATCATTTTATTATAGTTGAAGTATTTACATTACTAAGTGGTAGTAGTTGAAAATAGCTTGTATATGACTAAATTTAATTTATTGAATTGTTGTTAATTATTGTTATTCATATTATTAATTATTATTATTTTTTCGTATAAAATTTAAACATATATTGAACTATTTATATATTTAATTTTTAAAAATATAATTATTTATTTTATTAATTTTCATTTATAAAAGTTTTAACTATTTATACATTTAATTTATTTATCTTTTGTCTCTAATTTATATTACTTTATAAGTATCTATATTTTTGGTTGACTTTTTGTCCAAATTTACACGTATATGTAAGTTATATATTTTAGTTTTAATTTTTCTTTTTGTATAAACACTTATGTTCAATGGAATTTTAACTTAACAAGATATGTTATTTAACATGTAATCTATTCTGATTTATTTATTTTATAAAGTTAATATTTAGATAAATTAAAAATGTTCAGTGTATAAATACATTAAGCATAACAAACAATACATACGAAGTTATAATAAATTTAACAAATTAATTTAATCTATATATATAATATGTGAAATTTATTGACTTTGTTAAGTTTAACTAACTTTAATATAAATCAAAACATATACACTTAACAAAATAAATAAATTAAAGACAAGTAAGTCGTTACATGAGTAATATACAATATTGAAAAAGATATTTAGATTATATAGGGGTAGGTTCAATGGAAAACCACTGTGCACCTGAAAACTATGGAAACCTACGTATACCGTCCGATTTGGTGCATTTCATGAAAAACGTGGTGGCATGATCGTAAATAAGGTGATGCATCATTCGAGATTTTGATGCATCATGCGAGAAATTTGATGCATCACGCCGGGAAATTGATGGATTTGTGGTGGTGCAGTGCTGTTTTCACAAGTTTTCAGGTGCATTGTGGTTTTCCATTGAACCCCCTCTCTCTCTCTCTCTGTATATATATATATATATATATATATATATATATATATATATATATATATATATATATATATATATATATATATATATATATATATATATATATATATATATATATATATAGGGATAATTGCGCAAAAAGCCTCAAACTTGTCAGCAATTTGTGATTAAAACCCCAAACCATTTTTCGTTGCATAGAAAACCCCGAACTAATTAAAAATCAGCAAATCAAGGTTTTATCAATGAGTAACCGGTTGAAACCATTATTAATCCCACGTGGACTGGTAAATAACCTACGTAGAATAAATTTTAATTGTTGAAACCGGTTTCCAAGTATTACACATCATTTTAACGCTTGTAGATGAGGTAATTCCGTTTAAAAATTATAATTAAAAACTATCAACGGGGTTTTAAATGACGTTTAATACTTGGCAACCGGTTTCAACAATTAAAATTTATTCTAAGTAGGTTATTTACCAGTCCACGTAGGATAAATAACCGGTTTCAACCGGTTATCCATTGATAAAACATTGATTTACTGATTTTTAGTTAGTTCGGGGTTTTCTATACAACGAAAAATGGTTTGGGGTTTTAATCACAAAATGCTGACAAGTTTGAGGGTTTTTTCGCAATTATCCCGTATATATAATATGGTTCGTGTGAATACCTAAAATGCAGAGTACTGTGAGTACCTGTGAACACACGGGTTTCAGATGTGAACATGCTCTGAAAAAAAGTTTTTTTTTAAATTTGTTTTTCATATTCATTTAGATACAAATAATATAAGACTATTCGTAAAAAGATTATATACATTCACACTTTCTATCATCTTAATAGTCATGTGAACGTGGAAAAATTCATGTGAACATGCTTAGTGTGAACACACGTTCACAACAGTGCAGTTCATGTGAACACACACGATTCACATAGTTCCAGTGTGTGTTTAGGTGTGATTTTTTACAAGTAGTATTGTATTATTCATTTAAACATGATTATGAAAAAAAATTCAAAAAATGGTTTTAATCGAGGTACTTCCGGTACTCCGCAAAACTATTGGTATTTATTTGAATCCAAATATATATATATATATATATATATATATATATATATATAATATGTGTGTGTGTGTGCAATAAAATTTTCTGAAAATAAATGTATGTATAGTTGCATAAATATTTGAACTTAATCATAATATTAATAATAATACAAGTTATTAATTTACAAATCCACACACTATGTGTGTGTATGTATATGTATACACACACAAAATAATTTGATTAAATTCTTGTAATATTTAATAAAAAAGAACATATCAAATAAATAAATAAATAATAATAATAGATAACGTATTAAAAAATAATACTTTAGTTAAATTGTAAAAATAAGAAAAACTAAATATCAAATATGTAATAATAGAATAAAACGTAATCAAAATAATATAAAAAAGAAAATAATTAGTTAGGGATCAAAACTGAAACAAAGTTAAAAAGACAAAATAGTCAATTAAAAAAATGACTGGTCAAAGAACTAAAAGCATAACAAAACGACAACCATATGTATTGAAATTGTAATTTCGACATGAAAATGATCATAATTATAATTTACATATAACCTTAGTGACGAAAATTGTAATTTACTCTTTATTTTATTTTGTTTTAAAATAATTAAATATATTTATCTTTTCAGATGAGATGTGATATTGTCACATGACGATTTATGTCCTGCTTTATTACATACTAGTTTATGAACCCACGTAGCATGTGGATAGTTTTTTAGAAATAACTGGTTAGATAAAATGTATGTAAACTAAAAATTAAATCATATAATATTAATTCTTATAAAGTATAACAAAAGTAAATTTATTTGTCATATATATATATTATTTATTTGTTTTTTTAATATTCATGAAATGTAATTAGTTTTATAACATTCTTTTAAATTTTTTATTTCAAAATATATATTTAATTGATATAATTTGAAGTTCAATTTTACGTAAAACATAATGTTCATATATACTTAATAATAAATAAAATATTATGAAATATGATTTTATTAATATTGTATTATGTTTATTTTTTAAATATTATTTATATGATTTGTATATGTTTTTAATACATATTAATAAGTTTATAAAAAGTTATAATTTTTTATTAAATACATACATAAATATTGTGACACCCCTCCCGATCACAGAAAAGTCACGTCAACACAATATCATAAGTGGCAACATCGCAATAACTCTATAACACGTGTCACATGATAACAACAATCACTAGTTATTAAAAAACTATAACACAAAAGGTTAATAACAGTAATCGCAATTCAGTACAGGCTACAACCCTGACTATTACACACACATACAGATTACAATTCCCCAAAGAGGCTATCACAAGCAATCACAAGATCCCTAGGCCCCGATCCCGTGAACACAACTACTGATCCCTTCTCTGATTCCCTGAACATGGTAGACTCGAATACATAAGCTCGGAAGTTCGTGAGTACGCGAGGGTTAGATTCTGCACAGTAAACACATAACACACATACACATAGTACGTACACGTATAACCATCTCTATCCCTGTCCCTGGCAAGCAACATCATAATGCAGGTATGAACACACAACATGAGATCCGAGGCCCTGCACACAGTATCACTAAGGGGACACTTCCCCGACTAACGACCATGTACGGCGGTAGTTAGCGAAAACCCCGTAGCAGGGCGCGAACCGGCTACAGGCCCTGCCGTTTATACACGCCCCAAGGACTTTTAAGGATAGTCAACCTGCGTGATGACCTATCACGAATCACCGTCCGTATGGAACTCATCACGGACCCCTGGACTAGATCTCATCACATGCACATATAACGCATATATGGGAATAGAATCATACCTGATACCCGCATCCCTGTCTCACAATACACGCACACAATACTCGCTACACAGTTATGACTCGCAAAACGATCCCGAGTTTGAAAAGAACTCGAGTACTAACCTGTCTATCAGCCAACCTGACTTATAATAAGCCCGTAATTGACTCGTACCTAAATAATCCCAACGGAACCCTAAAAACCCAACCGAACCGAACCCAAAACCCCCCGACCAAACCCGGCCCTGGCCTCAACAGCACCCACCCCAGCCCCGGCCAGCGCGCCCACGCCCAGACCACATTGCGGCCGCGTCGCGACCACGACTAGGGGATCACGACTGCGACCCCTGCGATTGTCTTCTTCCTGCTTCGATTTCCATGGCTGACTAGGAGACTAACTCCTCTCCCAACTCGTTTCCAGCCCCAAATAAACTCACAAATTATCGTATCACTTCATTCTATGAACTTAAAGGTCATTTCCACCATTACATAACATATAACACGAATTTTAGAAATCAACCCAACAATCTCTTACCTTGCAACTCAAAACTTAAGATGAAGATAATGAAGTTGAATTCCAAGTCCATCACTCAATCTGTGGATTGGGAAGCTTTCTTCTTGCTGTTACTAACTCCAAAACTCACACACCACACACTCACGTTTCTAAAAAGAGAAAGGGTTCAAATAAGCCACACATATATATTTTTTCTGCTTTTAGACGGGTTTCGACCCAATAACCCGCACCCGATACCCAATTTTTGCAATTAATATCCACTTAACCCGATTAACACCACGAACTCATAAACACAATCAATCCACTAATATCACAACCCAGTGACACGTAACTCACAAACCCGACACGTATCAATCCACTACTCGGGCTATCACTCGACCAACGCAATAATAATAAATTAAATATCCACTAAAATAATTACACACAATTGTTCTGAAAACGAGATGTTACAAATATATATAATAATGTAGATTTAGATCTTATTTATTTATTAATATTTAAAGAGTAAGAAATAATATATTGTATTTATCTTTTATATTTATTAATCTTTATCGATATTAGAAATAATGAGTTATATATTTATATTTTTATTTATATATTTTTATTTAAAAAATAATAATGTGTTATCTTTTAGGTGGAACGTGATAAAGTCATGTGGTAATTTGTATTCATTTTTATTATATAGATTTAAATATTGATTTCAAGATTTATTTAAAACGGCAAATTACTATTTGAAATATATTAATAATATAATTACCGTTATGCATTAATATGGAGGTCACGAATTAAAACATGTTTACAATAACTCATTCATTCCTAGACTTATAATTACATTATGAAATAAATAATAACTTACATTTTACTTTTAACCAACTTTATAATTATCAATCCAATTGAGTATATATTAGA
Organism: Centrapalus pauciflorus; assembly: GCA_020465985.1. NCBI lineage: Eukaryota > Viridiplantae > Streptophyta > Magnoliopsida > Asterales > Asteraceae > Centrapalus > Centrapalus pauciflorus. Next base: position 188,891 of record JAANYP010006488.1, read on the forward strand.
AAGGCTTAAATTATAACAATGTGAATCATATGAATAACAAAATTATTAGTTAGTTGTTACACATGATATAAAGTTATAATTGAATGTTGTAGTTGGTAAAACATGATAAGTTTAAACATGAAAGAAATTAAACGAGGTTATAATTTGCAAAACGAATAAGTTATTATTATTTATATAATTAATCATAATATCACAAATAACAAAAATCACAAGTCATAATTTACAAACATAAATATTTATGACGAATATTTTAGGTTAATTTAGGGTGTAAATAAGCCAATCTACTCGTGAGCCAAAACTCGAGTTAAAGGAGTCCGAGCCGATCTCGAGCCTAAATTCGAGCTCATTTTAATAAACGAGCTAGAGCATGAGCTTCACATATCGAGCTCGCAAGCCTAAACGAGTTCAAACGAATCTCTCTCTCTCTCTCTCTATATATATATATATATATATATATATATATATATATATATATATATATATATATATATATATATAAAATTAATAATATATAATGTATAGATTAAATAAATAAAATTATATAAAAATAAATAGTTATATATATTATATAACAAGATTATATAAAAATTAAGATATATAATAAACGAGCTGAGCTTGACTTTTGAAAATTATTCATGAGTCGAACTCGAGCCTGATACTTTTAACAAGTTGAGCTCGAGCTTAAACGGTGTCGGGTTGTTACACCCCTAGGTTAATTTATCTATTAAACAAATTTAATTGACTAGACTATGATTTTTTTCAATATTACGCGAGATATACATACACACACAGATACACACACACACACATAGGGGTGGGTTCAATGGAAAACCTCTATACATCGGGAAACCTCGGAAAACCAATCATAGTCCTTAGATTAGATGCATATGTGTCTTTAGATTAATGCGTCATGATGCACTTAAAAGTAAACACATAAGGGTATTTTGGGTGTATAATATCTTTTTCCAAAATTTAAATTCATTATTTTTATATTCAGATTTAAAAGATCCATAATTCATATATAATTCTAAATTAAAAAAAAAAATCTACATCCAAATTTAATAATTTCAAAAGAAACACATAAGGGTATTTTGGGTATATAATATCTTTTTCCGATGCATATTGGTTTTCCATTGAACCCCCCTCTATGTATGTATGTATGTATGTATGTATGTATGTATGTATGTATGTATGTATGTATGTATGAGTTGAAACAATATATGTAGATGTAATATCTCACTTTCATAATGACGCAACGCGTGGAAAAATAATACATTGTTTATATCACATTAATAAAATATTTAGAAGTTAGACATTATAATGGTAGTTTTTTTCGGAAGACAAATTTTATAAAACAAAAATTCAATATAATCAAGTATTCTTCAAAATAGAGAAAAAAACCAAACAGAAAGACAAACGCCCCCAATAAAATAGATACCCGAGAACTAAAGAAAAGGATATCAACCATGATAAAAACGATACCTGAAAACTAAGTCTTCACATCGAAAGGTTTCATATTTTCAAACGTAGATCCAATAAACATTTTACCAAAGGATAAGGATCTTCCTATTTGACCTTCTCGATGTCCATCTGGTTCACATGCAAGACCTTTATTTCGTTATTTCCAGATTACCAAAGAGCCACTGCAATAACCTCCTTAAAAATCCCATTCCAATCATTCAATAAACCTGAGAAAAATACTTTGGATTTAAGCATAGAGACTGACTCAATCCTCGATCCTTGAATAAGCCCACCAACTCCAGATTTTACGCCATAAAGGATTAACCATTGAACACTTAAAGAAACAATGATCCATGTCTTCTTGATCCATACCGCATAAGACACATACTGATGAAGCAGTTGGGATACCTTTCATACTAGTGGGAATTACATTATTATATAATCTCCACACAAAAATGTTCAACTTAATCGGTACAAGTGAACTCCAAGATTTTTTCGTGAATCCACCATCCAAGCCTATGAGTTGCAAATGTAATAGGTCGGAAAATTTTTTTGACTATAAAAAACGTTCCCTTCGAATCCAAACTCCACCTGAAGACATCCCTTCCAGATTTCTCTAATTCCATGCCCTAAAAGATCAATTCCAACTTCTTCAGATCTTCCACCGGCCCGCCATGCCCAAGTACCTCTCTATGAGTTATTAACATTATAATGATAGTTTAATATAACTTAAAAGGATTCTAACTTTTTTAGTAACATTATTAAATTTTATATTTTAGAGTATTAAACTTTAGGACATCATAACAAGTGTTTTCATAAACAAATTAGATAAGTAACACATAAAACTACATTTCATTTAATAAAACAGGATTTGATGAAATCGTGGTCTTAAGATTCTGATTAGGTATCCACATTTGAAAGATCATATTAAGAATCGATTCGTTTTTGCTGATCAAAATCGTAAAATTATAAATTTTTAGATCGAGTTCAGGATTTTAATACTAAAATACATATAGTTGATGTCTAGGTGTTTCGTCGGTCGATTTTGACTTTTAAATGTTTGAGTTTTGTTGAGTTGTTTTTGTTTGCTCCTCTAAACATTGAGTTGGAAGGTTTTTGTTTGTTTAATAAATGATGATATACAGTCTTAGAAAATTTTTTTACATGGATGAAAATTCGTTGTTAGTATCATAACAACATAATCAACTTCAATTAGAAATTCAAACTCTGATTATTTTATGGGCATTGCCATATATACACACACTACTCTTCTTCATTTTTACTAATAACACACCGCCTTATTAACATGATTGTTGTTTTTTTTTGAAAGTCTAAAATTTTATTAAAGGAAAGACAGGCTCCAAGGGAGAGCCAAGAACAACAGCAAATTCACATGATTGTTGTAAATGACGTGAGACCCAATGATTAATAGTTAATCTCCTCTCATATTAAGAAGGGGGTGTGTGATTAGCAATTGATGAGATGTGCATATGGAGTTACCTTTATTTTATTTAAAAAATAATAAGACAAAAAAAAAATACATTATTAGGGTTATATAATCCCTCATTTTTCATTTTATATAAAGAGCAATAATTCATGACATTAAAATATAAATTAGTTTATAACTCACGTATTACGTGGATATTTTTAATTAAATTTATTTATATAAAATATATATGAGTAAAAATTAAAACATTCAAAAATAATAATTGTGTTTATTTTTTATTATTTACAGATTAAAAAATAGAGTATATTTATCTTTTTTAAAAATATTAAATTGTATTTATCTTTTATTTTTTATAAGTTGTAATTATCTTTTTGGTGAACGTAGAGGTGACACATGACATTTGATGTTTTCCTATATTATACATAATAACAATTTCCACAACTAATTTAATTTTTTACATTTGGATCTAATTATGATTATTATGGATAATAATGATAGATTTTTATTTTAGGTAAACATTAATTTTAAATGTTACAAAATATAATTTATTACTAATTAATTAATGAAAAAAATAAAGTCAAAATTTAATGCAATTAAGTTAATGTGTTAAATTTGGAAAAAGATGTGGAAAAATAAAATTTTCTTGTATTGTAAATGTGACATATGACATGAATTGTTTTGTTTTATTATAATGTATAGGTTAATCAACCCACTTATTAATGGGTTGATTTAAAAAATACATATTTTATATATTTTAATAAATTATTATAAAATCTATATATAATTAAAAGAGTAAATTACAGAAATGGTCCCTGTGGCTTGTTCAAAATTATGAAAACGGTCCCTCAACTTTCAAAGTTGCAGTGGCGGTCCCTCAAACCACTTTTTACTTGCAGAATTGGTCCTTCTGTTTCTAAATTTTTAAAAATGACGATTTTGCCCTTTTTTCAATTACAAGTTTGGTAATTTCAATTTTGGTCCTTTCTTAATTTTTCATTTTTGGTTTTAAATTTGAAATAATAATTTAATAAATTATGATTTGATTCATTATTAATTATATTATTATTATTATTATTATTATTATTATTATTATTATTATTATTATTATTATTATTATTATTAGTTGTACCTATTTATTTTGTAAACTAAATCTATATTTCTTTACTAAAAAATATTTTTATTTATATACTTAATTAGTTAAGTTATGCATCTTTTTATGTATTCAATTTCTTTTTAAAGTTTTATTTATTTATATTTTATTTGTTAAACTATTTGTATAATTTTATTATTTATACTTTCCATCAAACTATTTCATTACTTTTAATAAATTTGAATTTGTGTAAATTTTGATTTAAATTTACTAATTCATTATGTTTTGATTTAAATTTGCTAATTATTGTTTTTGATTTAAATATTTTGTTACGTTAATAAGTTTTTATTTAAATTTATTATTTTATTTGTTTTGATTTAAAATTTTGCTACGTTAATACTTAAGTGAAAATTAAAATATTTAAGTGAAAACAAATAAAACATATTAATGTATAAACAAAACTTGTAAATCAAAAAGATTAAACACTATATTGAAATCAAAGCGTATAGGCATAACAAAATATTAAAATTAAAATAATAAAATAATAAATTTAAATCAAAACGTATTAACGTAACAAAATATATTATTTTAAATAAAATAAACTAAAAAGATAAATATTATTCATTATTTCTAATATCAATAAAGATTAATAAATATAAAATATAAATACAATATATTATTTTTACATCTTTAAATATTAATAAATAGATAAGATTTAAATCTACATTCAAATTATATCTTATATGTACTTTATCTATAAATCTAATTAAAAAAATATTATTTGTTTATTTATGAAATGATTTGTAAAATTATTTATTTTTAATATATATTAGTAATTTAAGGCATTTTTTTAAAAACCAAACAAATAAAATAATAAATTTAAATAAAAACATATTAGCGTAACAAAATATTTGTAAACTTAAATCAAAACGTAATGAATTAGTAAATTTAAATCAAAATTTATCAACGTAATGAAATAGTTTGATGGAAAAGTATAAATGATAAAATTATACAAATAGTTTAACCAATAAAAGATAAATAAATAAAACTTTAATAAATAAATTGAATACATAAAAAGATGCATAACTTGACTAATTAAGTATATAAATAAAAATAATTTTTACTAAAGAAATATAGATTTATTTTACAAAATAAATAGATATAAATGATGATAATAATAATAATAATGATGATAATAATAATAATGATAATGAGAATAATAATGATAATAATAATATAATTAATAGTGAATCAAAATCATAAATTATTATTTCAAATTCAAAACCAAAAATGAAAAATTAAGAAAAGGGACCAAAATTGAAATTAGCAAACTTGTAATTAAAAGAAGGGCAAAATCGTCATTTTTAAAAAATTTAGAAACAGGAGGACCAATTCTGCAAGTAAAAAGTGGTTTGAGGGACCGTCACTGCAAGTTTGGAAGTTGAGGGACCGTTTTCATAATTTTAAACAAACCACAGGGACCATTTCTGTAATTTACTCTAATTAAAATAAAAAAAGTTGAAAGCTAGTTAAATTAAAGATAAAAAATACTTAGTTGTTTGATATTAAATAAAAAAAATATTATTATATTGTATCATTAAAAACAGATAATATGTGTTTTCAAAAAATGTTTCTTTTAATTTTTATTAACTTCAAATATGGAAATATCAATGTAAGAAAAAACAAAAAACTTCAATTATGTTAATGCGTATATATATTTGAAAATGATAAAATATAAAAATGAAATATCTGAAAATCAACAATCAAAATTTATCATATTCACAATTGAAGTTTTATCAATTAAATTTTAAATCTTGTTAGCAGAATAATTAACAAAAAATTTTAACTTTATTTACTGCACTTCTACATTTAAATCCAAATTTTTACATTTGAATTTAACTATGATCATTAAGGATAATAATGACACATATTTATTTTAGGTAGATATTAATTTAATATTAATTCATTAATGAAAAAATTAAAATCAAAATTTAATGTAATTAAGTTAAGGTAGTAAATTTGGAAAATGAATTAAAAATGACATAGGTTTATTTATTGATTTTAATTAAGGGTACAAAAGACATTTCATAAATAATTATGAGTTGTCATTAATCTGGACCATTAATTTCTTTCCCTCCAATGATCCAGAAACAACAAGTGGTTTTCTTATTTTATATAGTATAGATAGTAATTATCTAATTTTAAATACATACAAATAATTCGTATAAATTAACTTAATTAACACATTATCTACGTATTTATCGGCATTTTTATAATTATAATTTATAAATGCATTAAAATAGGAATAGGAAAGTATCACGTCCTTAGCTTTATTTAGTTAATAAAATTAGTGATTATTAAATTAAAAATAAAATAAAATAGATAGAGTCCATAGAGCCCCAACCCCAACACCAACACCAACCAAACCTCCATTTTCAATTTTTAATTAATTGTTGAGGTAAAAATTCATCATTTCGTATAATAATTACCAACCCATGCAAAGGGTAATGATGGAATTTCATTATTACTGCTGCCCTTAAGTGCATTTAACCCTACACGTGACCCCTATGTTTCGTAATAAAAGCCCCCTCTCCCTCCTCCTCTTATATTTATCTCTCTCTTTTCACTTGTTTACTTTAAATCCCATTTTTTATTTTTACTTTTTATTTTTTAACGAAAAACATCGACTTTAATTTTAGAATTATACTATATTCTTTTAATTTCATTAATATATTATTTTTTTTTAAAAAAAAAGAAGAAAGAAAGAAAAACCAACCCAAGGGACTCAAAAGAAAAACAACAAATAAGTAATAACCAAAGAGTTACTTTCTAGTCCTAGAGCCTTGATAATCAATCATCATGGATTTGTAATTCAAGATTTTTTTGTTCCAATTTCACTTTTGATTTCTATTTTTTATTCATAGGAGCATACGTATTTGAATGGCAAGAAACGCATCTTCATACTTTGATATTAATAAGGAAGAAAAAAAACAAGAGTAAATCACAGAAATGGTTCTTGTGGTTTGTCTAATGAACAATGTTTAGTTGTAAAAATTGATTTGTTATAATTATTATTATTGTTGTTGTTGTTGTTTCGTTTTCTATTTCATCAGGACCGTCCCATGGATTTCGGAGGCCCTGTGCTTGTGAGCACACCATAGTCCCTTAAATGTTTTAAATAGTATATTGGTCATTTAAAAAATCAACTTTAATAGGTATAGTGGAGTTCGTGAATAATTAAAAAAAACTGATTAGTGAGAAATTATAATAAATAATACGAATCAAAATGAATTTGACATGAATTACATGTTAACGCACCGATGCACAACGTATACATGTGAAACAAAAAAAAATTAGTGGTCTACATTTAAATCTTTATTATGACTTTGAGGCCCTACGAAATTAAGGGGCCCTGTGCGGTCGAGCCTTTCACACACCCTAAAAGACGCCTCTGATTTCATCACATATTAATGTTAATGTAAAAGATTATTTTCCTTCGAAACATTGAAGGGACCGTTATTGAAATGATTTACAAATCATAAAAATCAAATCTGTAGCAATGAAAACGGTAAATTCGTCATTTCAAAAGAGTTAATACTCAACTAACTGAACATGGACCATTTTGGAAAACAAATAATGATGTGACAGACTGTTTATGCGACTTTGTAATTTGAGAGACCGATTTCAAATTTGTGGACAAACTACATGGACCATTTATGTAAATTACTCAAAAAAACAATTTGATTGTTCCATGGTCAAATCTGTCTTTCTCAAGTCTCATTTTAAGTATTTATATGTTAAGTGTAGTGTGTAGTTGTTTAATACTTTAATTTACTGAAATATAAAGTATATATGTTTAATTTACCGAATATTTACTTATTTTTAGGTTAACGGACAAAATGTTAAGTGTTTATTTTTTAAATTTATTGATCAATTGTTAAACATATTTGTTAACTCTTTAAAAAAATTATAGGTCAATGGATAAATTTTTGAAAAGAAAGTTTTAATGGTTTTGTATTATGTACTTTTTTAATTAGAAAATTTTTATTATTTGTTAATTTTGTGTGGCAATCCGTTTCGCTGACCCAGTCTATCTTATAAAATATTTTAAAAATTTAAGTATTAAACTTGCTCTAAAAAAGTGACACCGATAACAAAAATTCATGTATACATCCCTGCTCAACCAAGCAAGATAGAAAGAAAGGATCGGAGCCCCCTTACAATCAACTCAACCAAGCAATATAGCAAGAAAAAAAACCATACAAATTATTAAATAAATAAAAAAAAGTTAAATTTTGATTGTGTCATGAAATAATAAGAATTTGTGAGTTTTTATCTGTTGTGAGACTTATCAGACAACAAAATAAATAGAAGGCTTAAGCAAAAAAACCTTGTGGCTTGATGGTTTTTATACATTATTTTTCTTAATTCAAAATATAAAATTTTCTATTTTTAAAATATATCTTTCTAGTTACCATGATGAAATTCACTTCTAAAAACATTGAATTAATAATAACATAAACTGAATCATATTTATTTATATAAAATAATATATTTATCAGCTTAACTTTAACACTTTAAATGACATCCTATAATAACATTTTTTCACGCTAATCTGTCACCCAGATATAATATTGATATGCCAGACACATTTTGTTATCATTATATTTATTTTGAACAACGTTATTCGCTTATTGGCATAAATAATGTCTTGATTAAGGTTTACCAAACAATTTTATTTTAAAATCTTACATTTACCAAAAATTATTGAAATCTTAGAACATAATAGTTTTCATGCACAAAAGAATATAAGGGGGCGTTTGGTTCGCAGATTTTTTTCCTTGGGATTTGCATTTTGTCAAAGGATTTGCATTATGCAGGATTTGTATCTGTCAGGATTTTGTCAAAGAATCTACATAATTTTTTAGAAAAAATTTGTTAATCTGAAAAATGCAAGGTAACTGGGATTTAAAATCCTAGGGGGGAGGCTGGGTTTTTAAATAACAAAGAAGGAATGGATTTCAGAAATCCTGGGATTTCAAATCCTTACTGAAATCTACGAACCAAACACAGGATTTTAAATGCAAATCTCAAGGAATCCCAGGAAATCCGCGAACCAAACGCCCCCTAAAATTATTGTTTTTACAAACAAACAAACCCATTAATCTTTGGTGGGCCCAACCCCCAGTCCTCATAGTCATAGAAGTCAGTCCAAAGATGATTGCACTATAAAACCGGCCCAAATGTGCATGTTTTGAATTCCAACAAACCAATGAAGATTGTTGCCTCTTAAGTTCCAATTTTCAAAGATAATTTCATTTCAGTCCACTAATTAAAGTTAAAGAGTTAAAATAAAAAAAATATAAAAAATTAAATAACTAAATGCGTACACTTTTTAATTGTAATAAAAAAATGTTAATTAAAAATTGAATAAGTTATCTCTCTATTCAAAGCTCCTTCTTCGGTCATTAAATGTATTGATAGACTTCATAAAATTGTTTATGGTGGCTTAGATACAAAATCATTTTTGAGTTTCTTCCACTTTGTTGGAAAGGCCTGATACGACTCACGATAACAACATTCAAGCAATAATTGAATATATTAGGCATGACAATGGTGCGGGACGAGGCGGAAATCTTATTTCTCATTCTCATCCCCGCTTCTTAATCTTCTCTCCCATTGTCGGTCCCATTCCCATCGAGGAATGAGTTTATATCCTCGTCACCGTCCGAATCAGAGATCGGAAATTCCCAATCGGGAAATTGAATTTTTCAACCTTCTAAAAGATTCTTAAGTTTAAATTATAGACAGTAGTTTAGTAGAAAAAGATATGTAAAATAAACTTTAAAACAAATCAATTCATACATATTTGAGTTATTTAGATATATAATTTACAATTTACAATAAAAATATAAAAATAAAAAGACAAAGGATTTACAAAACTCATAAGGAAAAATTAAAATAATAGTATTTTAAACTTATAAAAAAGTTATATACATTGATATTTAATATTATATATAAAATGTAATAAATAATTTACATGGTAGAGTTAAATATACATAATAATTTATATTTAAACATAAAATATAACTGATGTCGGGGATTAAAGGGTCCCCCATCCCAGGGGTGGCTTTTAGGGTGTGTGAAAGGCTTGACCGCACGAGGACCCCAATTTCATAGGGTCTCACGGTTATAATAAATATCTAAACTTAGACCAATAAATTTTTTTTTTGTATTTGACATGTATACGTTGTGCGTCGGTGCGTTAAAATGGAATTCATGTCAAATTCAATTTAATTCGTATTATTTATTTTTAATTTCTCACTAATCAGTTTTTTTTTTGTTATTCACGAACTCGACTTTGCCAATTAAAATTGAGTCTCAAAATAACCAAATTACTATTAAAAAATACTTAAGGGGCTATGTTGTAATAACAAGCACAGTGCCTCTAATTAAATCTATGAGACGGCCTTGCCCCATCCCCATCTCATCCCCGTTATTTTAAATCGGGGATTCCCCGTCCCATTCCTGGTCAACTCGAGAATTTCCCGATTAAATCGGGTTCAAGTTACGGGTTCTGACACTTTGTTCGCGGTTGTTAAATTGGCTGCAACAATGTGAGCCTAAAGGCATTACATAAGCTATATGCTATATATATCTTCCAAGTTTCTTTGTTGAGGTTGGTGACTCTACTTTTGCTGACATTAATTTTTAGTTGAATTAGGTGGATGCTATATATACTTAATTTCCATGGCTCCTATTTATTCAAAACTGGATTTTCTGACCTATTATTTTATATAAAATTAAAGTTATAAATTAATTCAAATAAAGACAAGACAAACTTATATTAATTATATTTTACACACAAAATACTATAACAACATATTTATTGGTTATAAAAGTCTCATCTAATATTAGTACATTAGATAGGATTAATAAGAAGGTGCTGAAACCTTAGTATATATTTAATGTAATCAACCACCACAAAAAAATGTCTTCACTTTGGTTGTAGATCTTTCACTTACCACCTACCTACCTACCCTACCCTACCCTACCCCACCCCACCCTACCCCCCAAATAAAACCATATATATCATGCACATACCCAAAAACAGACATAAACTAAAATGGCTTCAACTCTTCTACACATTAATGGTTTCAAAGAGAATGTTGCAGACATGAAAGAAGAGAAATTTAAAGAAGAAGAAGAGGAGGAAGAAGAGGAAGAGGAAGATCTTTTCGAGATAGATTTAGAGGGTGTCGGAAACCTTCCTCCGCCTTATTATTCGGAGAGTTATTTGACCGAAACGACAAACACCCTTTTTGCTAACTGTTTGGTCCCTATAACCGATGTTTTATCGGCTGTACCAATGGCTAATAACCCCACGGATACAAAGCAGGCATGTTGGTTGGGATCAGGGTCGGGTTCGAGGAGGGTTGTATGGGTACAAGGCGTGGAGACGTTAGGCGCTTTGAGTTATTTGCTACAGAAGACATTGGGTGTTTCATCGTCTTTCGACCAAGGGAAATGAGATCATCATCATTTTATTTATTTGTTCAGTAGTTGAATTTGTTAGTTTTGCAAGAAAGTGATCATACACACACATTTGTACAGGAATATATAGATATGAAATGGTTAAAATTATGTATTTTGATCGACTCAAAACTCTTGTATCTACATGTTTGGTTTGACGAATCTACATCTGACTCGACTCCCATATAATATCACTTAGTTTAAAGACACCTCAGCTCAGGCATCTCCTGCAAATCGAATGTCGAATGGCACTTGTCATTTTTACTATCGAGTCCTAACAGCACTTCACATAACACTGTCCAGTCATCGATCTCCGGACATTAAAGTGTCTTGTGAGAGTGCATGCATCCATACCCATTCCAGACCATCTTGTGCGCGACATATGTCACTTAATTTGTCCCACCAAAGGGCCTTTGGCCTAGCGGTAAGAAGGTAGAGAAATAAGTGAGAGGTCGGAGGCAAGTTGAATTATAGGTGGTGAAAGTAAGTCTTATGGTAAAAAGAGTAGTTTAGTTTGCCGTTAAAAAAAAAAACTTAATTTGTCCCATTCCGAAATGCAAAACACCACACTCCTCTAATATTGCTCTTTATGTGTCTTTTCCACTCCCTAACACGAGGCTCTGTTTGTTTACCTCTTAATGAAATCATCAAGAAATGATTCTTGTAAGAAATGAGGCAAGGTCTTTGCTTCCGAGTACAAATATTCTTGGAAATAATGGGTATATCGCTTCAAAGAAGATCTATATATGGCCTTTGCTTCCGAGTACAAATACTGATCAAGATCTAAGAATTGAGCTGCTGCCGAAGAATTTCATCAGCAGCCAAGCTTTGCCTTTGATGAAACATTCAGTTTTCTTGTTAAACCTAGCACCATTCAAATGCATTCTTGCATGTAATAGCAGGCCCAAATTCAAAGGTAGCCTGTTGCAAAATTTTATCACATTTCCAATTCGAAAAAATTAAATTCAATCAATTATATTGGCTCGCCCGGTATATCTATTCTAATAAACAAGTAAATTTTGGATAAATGGTCCATGTGGTTTGCATAAAATTTTGGATACGGTCCTGTGGTTTCAATTTTGTATAAACGGTCCTTATGTTCACTGTTTACTTGCAAAAATGGTCCCTCTGCCGTTAACTTTAACAATCAAATGGTTAAATCTTTTAAAATGACAATTTTACCCTTTTCTTTGATAACATTTTGGTTCTTCAAGTTTGTAGTTCATTTTAGTTTTGGTCCCCTCAAGTTAATTTTTTTATTTAACTTTATTATTATTATTATTATTATAACTATTATTATTATTATTATTATTATTATTATTAATTTAACTTTTTACGAATTAATTTTTTTTGTTTGTTAAGTTTCCTATATTTTAATATACTTTTTAATTTAAATTACAAACTTAATAATTTTTTTATTATAAACAATTGTATCAAATGAGAATCGATTTTCTTTTTTAACTTTTTCGAGTGAAAAATACAAACATTTTATATTGTAGTTTTTCAAACCAAAAAATTTTAAACATTAAGCTTTTATTTGTTTTTTCAAACGAAAAGAAGTTACTAAACGATTTTTTGTTTTGGAAAACGAAAATAAATACAAACAATTCAGTTATTAGTTTTTGCAAACGAAAAACTACGAATAATTCTGATTTTCAGCTTTTCCAAACAAAAAATCATTAATCTAGTTTTTCGAACCAAACCATTACCTTTTATTTTTTTTCTCCGAACGAAAACCTACGAACCATTACGTTTTAAAGTTTTTTCAAAAAAATGAAATAGTGTGTAGCATTTTTGTTCGGAAAAACTAAGAAAATGGATTGGTTTATAGTTTTTTACGATTGGAAAAAGTTAAAAACGTAATGATTAGAACAACATAAAAATCTAACAAAAAAATAGATCCTTTTTGATTTTTTTTAGCTTTTTCCAAACGTACAAAATACGCTTTTTCAAAAAATGAAATAGTCTATTTTTTTGTTTGATTTTTATGTTATACTAACATTACGTTTTTAACTTTTTCCAATCGTAAAAAACTACAAATTATTCCATCTTTTTTAGTTTTTCCGAACAAAAAGGCACACACTATTTAATTTTATGAAAAAACTTTAAAACGTAATGGTTCGTAGTTTTTCGTTCGGAGAAAAAAATAAAAGGTAATGGTTTGGTTCGAAAAACTAGGAAAATAAAATGATTTTTTTGTTTGGAAATATTGAAAATCAGAATTATTCGTAGTTTTTTCGTTTGCAAAAACTAATAACAAAATTGTTTGTATTTATTTTCGTTTTCCAAAACAAAAAACCGGAATGGGTTGAATCTTTTGGTGCAGAAAAAAATAAAAAATAAATTGGTTCTCGTAGCTTTTTACGTTTAGAAAATGAAAAACTTAAAACATGTATGGTTAGCAACTTTTTTTCCGTTTGTAAAAACAAATTAAAGCTTAAGGTTCAAATTTCTTTGGTTTGGAAAACTACAATATAAGTTTTTTTGTATTTTCTCATTCGAAAAAGCTATAAAACGAAATGGATTCCAATTTGTTACTATTGTTTATAATAAATTAAATAACTAAGTTTGTAATTTGAATTACAAAATATATTAAAATATAGAAAACTTAATTAACAATAAATTAATATGCAAAAAGTTAAATTAATAATAAATAATAATAACAATAATAATAGTTATAATGATGATGATGATGATGATGATGATGATGATAAATAATGAGTTAAATTCAAAATTTTACTCGAGGGACCAAAACTAAAATGAACTACAAACTTGAGGGATCAAAATGTTATAAAAGAAAATGGTAAAATGGTCATTATAAAATATTTAACCATTTGATTGTTAAAGTTAACGGCAGAGGGACCATCTTTGCAAGTAAACAGTGAACATAAGGACCGTTTATGCAAAATTGAAAACACAGGGACCGTATCCAAAGTTTTATGCAAACCATAGGGACCATTTATGTAATTTACTCTACTTTTTTACTTGTCACTTAATTAGACCGTCGTTTGGTTATCCTGCTTCTGACACGTGTCATGACTTTTTTAATTTAAACTTTAAAGTTATAGTAAAAGACACTTTTCTAAATTAGTGACACAAACACATACATTTTTAGTCACTACATATCTATTCCCATTTTACTTTTATCCACACTTTTTGTTGTATAGGTAAAAGATTATAATACCTATAGTGACACTTTTGGATGTGTGTGTGTGTGTCTATATATAATTGTGTGTGTGAATTTTAAAAGTGTGTATGGTTTGAATTTTATATCTGAATATATTGCTTCGGTTTAGGTTTTTTGGTTTTTATAAATTATAAAACCAAATAGATTTTTTCTATTTCGGTTTTAGTTTTGATTTTTCTATTTTGTGTTTTTGGTTACATTTTTTTGCACATCCCAAAATGATTTTTAATTATATTTTATCAGAAGTGATGTTGATTTATATACTCTTATTATGGGTGAGCAAAAACCACAAAACCAAAAAAATATTAAAAAGTCGTAAGTTTGATTTTTTGTTATAAAAATTGCAAGATTCAGGTTGTTTTAGATTATTCAATAAAACCACACCAAACTGCACCAAATGTAAAACAATGTAGATTTCATGTTTATATATATATATATATATATATATATATATATATATATATATATATATATATATATATATATATATATATATATATATATATATATAGAGAGAGAGAGAGAGAGAGAGAGAGAGTAAATTACAAAAATGGTCCCCGTGGTTTGTGCAAAATTACGGAAATGGTCCCTCAACTTTCAAAGTTGCAGTGGTGGTCCCTCAAACCACGTTTTACTTGCAGAAATGGTCCCTCTGTGTCTGAACTTTTTAAAAATGACGATTTTGCCCTTTTATTAATTACAAGTTTAGTACCTCAACTATTTAATTTACTTTCACTTTTGGTCCTTTTCCTTAAATTTTTAATTTTTTGACTATTAATTTAACAAACTAATATTTAAATCTTTATATTATTATTATTATTATTATTATTATTATTATTATTATTATTATTATTATATATACCTATTTACTTTTAAAAATAAATTTATATTTATTTATTAACAAAATTTGTATACTTAATTTATTTATTTTACACGTTTTTTTATGTATTCAAGTTATTTAATAAGGAACTAGTTTATGAACCCACATATTACGTGAATAATTTTTAATAAATAATTGGTTAACTGAAATGTATGTAAACTTAAATTGAATAATTTAATATTAATTCTTATAAAAAAATAAAAAAATTACAATTATTAGTAATATATATTATTTATATATCAGTTTTAATAGTCATGAACAATAGTTATTTTTTTACATTTTTTATTCCTAAATTTATATATATTTAGTCGATATAATTTGAAATTTTTAATTTTACGTAAACTATAATGTTTATATATTTTTATATTTTTATCTAGATATATATTGATAAGTATATATAAGATATATATTGGATGTAAGTTTAAATATTATCTATTTATTCACATTTAAATATGTAAGAAATAATATATTATATTTATCTTTTATAATTATTAATATTTATTGATATTAAAAATATTGAAATATATTTATATTTTAGTTTATTTTAATTAAAATATATATTTTGTTACGTTAATATTTTTTTTTAATTTTAAATATTTTGTTATGTCAATATGTTTTGATTTCAATATAGTATTATAATCTTTTGATTTACAAGTTTGTATATTAATGTGTTTTATTCGTTTTCACTTAAATATTTTGTTAATTTTAATTTAATCATTAACTTAGCAAAATTTAAAATCAAAACAAATAAAATGATAAATAGAAATCAAAACGTATGGGCATAACAGAATATCTAAATCCAAACAAATAAAATAATAAATTTAATTAAAAACATATTAGCGTAAAAAATATTTAAATAAAAAATATGTAAAAAAATATTTAAATCTTTTTGATTTAAATCAAAAATATGTAAAAAAATATTTAAATAAACTAGTTCAATTTAAGTTTACATACATTTCAGTTAACCAATTATTAATTAAAAATTATTCACGTAATACGTGGGTTCAAAAACTAGTTTCTTATTAAATAACTTGAATACATTAAAAAACGCGTAAAATAAATTAATTAAGTATACAAATTTTGTTAATAAATAAATATAAATTTATTTTTAAAAATAAATAGGTATATATAATAATAATAATAATAATAATAATAATAATAATAATAATAATAATAATAATAATAATAATAATAATAAAGATTTAAATATTAGTTTGTTAAATTAATAGTCAAAAAATTAAAAATTTAAGGAAAAGGACCAAAAGTGAAAGTAAATTAAATAGTTGAGGGACTAAACTTGTAATTAATAAAAGGGCAAAATCGTCATTTTTAAAAAGTTCAGACAGAGAGGGACCATTTCTGCAAGTAAAAAGTGGTTTGAGGGACCACCACTGCAACTTTGAAAGTTAAGGGACCATTTCCGTAATTTTGCATAAACCACAGGGACCATTTTTGTAATTTACTCTATATCTTATATATACTTATCAATATATATCTAGATAAAAATATAAAAAATATATAAACATTATAGTTTACGTAAAATTAAAAATTTCAAATTATATCGACTAAATATATATAAATTTAGGAATAAAAAATGTAAAAAATGTAAAAAAATAACTATTGTTCATGACTATTAAAAATGATATATAAATAATATATATTACTAATAATTGTAATTTTTTTATTTTTTTTATAAGAATTAATATTAAATTATTCAATTTAAGTTTACATACATTTCAGTTAACCAATTATTTATTAAAAATTATTCACGTAATATGTGGGTTCATAAACTAGTTCCTTATTAAATAACTTGAATACATAAAAAAACGTGTAAAATAAATAAATTAAGTATACAAATTTTGTTAATAAATAAATATAAATTTATTTTTAAAAGTAAATAGGTATATATAATAATAATAATAATAATAATAATAATAATAATAATAATAATAATAATAATAATAATAATAATAATAATAATAATAATAATATAAAGATTTAAATATTAGTTTGTTAAATTAATAGTCAAAAAATTAAAAATTTAAGGAAAAGGACCAAAAGTGAAAGTAAATTAAATAGTTGAGGTACTAAACTTGTAATTAATAAAAGGGCAAAATCGTCATTTTTAAAAAGTTCAGACACAGAGGGACCATTTCTGCAAGTAAAACGTGGTTTGAGGGACCACCACTGCAACTTTGAAAGTTGAGGGACCATTTCCGTAATTTTGCACAAACCACGGGGACCATTTTTGTAATTTACTCATATATATATATATTCCCCAAATGTATATCGTTTTTTTGCTCATTCTTTAATTATTTTATTTGACAGTCGAAATAAAATTTATCATTTATGTTTTACAAATTACGTTACATTAACTTAGATATTTAATTTACTTAATTTAAAGTAGACTTTAAGTTATAACATGATAAATTTAAGGTTTTCCCTTTTAATTAAAAAATATTTAGAAAAAAAGGAAAAAACAAAAAACCACGGAAAACATGAAAAATGAACTTCACAAAGTCGGTTTCTAGGTTTTATAAAAACAACACATTTTGGTTTCGGTTTCATTTTTATACAAAAACAGCATCATGCACGGTCCTACCTCTTATAAACTTAATTAATTTATATAATCTAAAAATCAATGATGAATATAAACTTATAAATAATTAAAATAAAAATGTATAGCTGATTAAAAATAATTTTATATATAAAATACTAACAATAGTAAATAAAAGTAAAATACTAAAAAAATAATTATATTTGTAATAAAATAATTGTATATATAAATAAAATAATATAAGATAAACTTTGGTTTATAAATGGAAAATAATAAAACCATAAGGACTAAAAGTGTCATAGTTGGAAAGGGTAAAAATGTCATTATCACAAAGTTAACGGTTTGACCGTTAAGTTTAACGGCCCAGGGACTAAAACTGGACAAAATTAGTAATACGGGGATGAAATTTGAGATTATTAAGGTTGAAGGACTGTATTTGGGTAAACCATCAAACCACAGGTACAAAAAATGTCTTTTACTTCTTTATTTATAAATATGCTTATGTTTTAGTATATTCATTATAAATATACTTATGTTTTATTATTTTATTACATTTATTATTGTTGGTATTTTATTTATAAATTTGATTTTTTATTTGAACTAAAGTTTTATATTTTATTTACTAATTTATTCAAAAGGTCATAATCCTTATTAATTTTAACTTTTATAATATTATTGTTGACATTTTAGGTAATTTGGTGTGTGGATGATTGGTAACATCAGGTCACTCAACAATCTAATTGAAACACTTTTAAAAGTTTGACTACCAAATGTGCACAAAAGCAAAAGTACACTACATAAATGTCTACAAAAATAAGTATGACTAAGCATGGTAACCAGTTATACCGGTTATCTAGACATTAATTATCTAATTGAAACACTTTAAAAAGTACAATACGAATGTGCACAAATAAAAATACATTACATAAAAAGTACTTAACACTTGTATAATTGAGTTTCATGGGTCCACCTATGTGCGAAAAAAATCAAACAATTTCGATTATGTTATTTGATATGCTTTTCAATTGACCAATTTCACAAACATTAACACACATTAAAAAGTACTTAATTGTAAATTTTTCATTTTCTTACTTTTATAAAATATTTCACATTTAAGTGACATCATTTCATGTTGAGAAACAAAAATATTTTGAATGCACATAGACATTATTATGCAAAATTGCTGGAAAATCCAAATAATAAAAGAATAAACTCAACGATACTTGATTTTAATTTTAACAACCGAACGTATCACTCTATTTGTATCGTTACACGTATCAAACAAGTCCATTTAAATATAAATGTATACATATATACATGCAACCTAAAAGTTTTCAACACATCTAACATTTTTCCTTTAAACATTGGATTTAAAATTGTTACCGATCAACATTAGATGATGTGAGTTTTGTAGTCGGTCTTTTAGAGAAGAAGGACAATAGAAGTGCGGATCATCTTTAGTACCTCTTTTAGAATAAGTAAAAAAAATGTAAAAAAAGTATTTATAACTAATAATACCGCAAACACACACACACATAAATATAAATAAATATATATATATATATATATATATATATATATATATATATATATATATATATATATATATATATATATAGAATATGGTTCGTGTGAGTACCTAAAAAATGCAGAGTACCGTGAGTACCTGTGAACACACGGGTTTCAGATGTGAACTTGCTCCGAAAAAAAGTTTTTTTTTTGAATTTTTTTTCATATTCATTTAGATACAAATAATATAAGGCTATTCGTAAAATATTATATACATTTACACTTTCTATCATCTTAAAAGTCATGTGAACGTGAAAAAATTCATGTGAACATGCTTAGTTGTGAACACACGTTCACAACAGTAACGTTCATGTGAACACACACGTTTCACATAGTTCTAGTGTGTGTTTATGTGTGATTTTTTGCAAGTAGTCTTGTATTATTAATTTAAACATGATTATGAAAAAAAAATTCAAAAAAAATGATTTTAAGCAAGGTACCTCCGGTACTCCGCAAAACTAGTGGTACTCATTTGAACCCAAATCTATATATATATATATATATATATATATATATATATATATATATATATATATATATATATATATAAATAAATAAAAGTGATAACTAATACTATTAATAATACGTTTACATGCATTAACATTTTAATACTAATAAACATTTAAATTAAGAAAAAGTGTTTAATAACAATCTTACTAATTATAATATAATCTACATCAATTTTTAAAAAAATAAATAAATAAATTAGTTATAAAATATACCTTTCTTAATTCACTAGCTAAAACATCACATCAATGAGAAAGTACTTACTTGATAAATTTTTATTTTCTTTTTTCTACAAAATATTTCACATTTTAATAACATCATTATATATTGAGAAACATTGAATGTCATGTTGACATTATTATTTATTAGTTATGTAACATCTCTAGTCAAATTCATGCAACAAATAATAAGTTCACAACACTTGATTTCAATATAAGCAATTAAATGTACGTATCACTGTTTTTGTATTATGAGATGTATCTATCATACATATCAATTTATGTGTAGATTTTATACGTATCCAAACTAAAATATTTCAGCATGTTTAATGTAATTATCGTAAATGTTCATGGTTGGACTTATATTTGAGAGAAAGAAGGAGAATAGAAGTGGGCTTCTTTTTTACACCCTCTAATGATTATTTATTTTTTTCATATAATTAATACCAATAACCATTTAATTAAGACATTAAATAAAACAATAAATATTCAGAAGTTCTTGAGTATAAAGTTAACAATTTTATAATAATTATAATAAATAATCAATAATTTAATTAAGTAATTAGATATGTTATAAAATATATATTACACAAGACAAACAAAGTTTATAAATATATTTAGAAGACGTCACAATTATCGTGTTGTTTTGATCTTTTATCTCAAACTTACGAACCAACAAATAAATGTAAAAAAGCCAAAACAAATTGAATAAATTATTTTTTTAATTAAAGTCTGTATTTTTAATCAACTAAGTTTATATCTCACCAACATTCATTTTCTATGCAATTTACTTATTGTATGATTTTATTGTGGTTGATTATGCATATATAATTGTTTGATGATAAAATTTGATATTGTATCGGTGAATCTAAAATTTATATAGTAGTCATAACAAGCAAACATTATTGCTAACAATTACATAAGATCAAAATAATAATAAATCTGTCTGATGCATCGCATGAGCCGTCATGACTAGTATATTTAAAAATCAAGTTAATTAATTATCAGAGAATTGACTCATTCATCTAGAAATTAACGGTCCTTCAATTCCTTACTAGTCGATTCATAGGTTAATTAATTAATGTCAATAGTCAAATATCCGATAGATAAATGGCAATGGTCAACCGTTAGATTAAGGTCAATGGTCAAATATCCGTTAGATTAATGTCAATATAGTCGATTCATCAAAAATGGATTGATGAGTGATCGGTCTAAAGAAAATTGTGCAAACTTTCTTGAATTCAAGTATGAAATATGGAGAGGGCAGGCAGGCAGTCAAGTATGGTTGCCATTGTAAGTTATTTTAAATTTTAAATTAAGATTGTCAAATTAAATTAATGGTGGTTGGAATTTTTCAAAATGCCAAATAACCCTCGATTGATAGATAAATGTTAATTTTATAAAGAAATAAGTTCTTCAATTCTTTGAATCTTGTATTCATAATCTCAACCATTAAAATTATGAATATTTTAAAAGAAGAGTTATATAAAAAAAAATGAATGCCAAGAATATCATATTCATTCGCTTGCATGGTAGGCAAACTACCTATAGTAAGTTATGAGTTACACATCACATTTATTCATAAATTGATAGAAATATACGAAAGGTTGAAAATAAAATTATATACATTATTTTATATAAATGTATATGTATACACATAGAAGAGGTATCTAATCTATATATTTATCTATACTATTAAAAGAGTAATTAAATTCAACATGGCATGCTCTCATTTAATTTGCCACATGTCGCTTTTACCATGTCATTTACTGATTTTATTTTTAAATTTTAAAGCAAATCAAATATATGTAAATTTAATATAGATTAATTTAATAACTAACTAACTAAAATTAAGTATACTTTATTATTCATATATTATTATATTATACATATATATAAATATCAATTTCTAAAATTAACTTATGTAATACATAGGTAATAACCTAGTGTCCTATGATGATACTTTCTTTAACAGGGGGAATCGAATAACCAATTTAAAATTTTTTTTTCTCAAATTTTTTATTTTTAATCAATTTAAACATATATTGTTATTTAAAATAATAATTTTTTATTGAACCATAAAAATGCAAGATATTGATTGTACATAAACTATTATCTTCTACATAGAATCTTATCGAGTTTATGTATAAATAAAATTTGATGTTTTATGCATCAACAAAAATAATATTTTTTTTTTAAAAAAAAATAACAATAAATGTGTAAGTTAGTCAGAAATAAAATAAGTACTTAAAAATAACATTTTAAATTAATTTATCAGTTTGTCACGAAAGTGAAATTATATTTGAATCTCTTTATATGCACATATAATTGTGTAGAATATAAAAAAAAAAATAAAAAAAAATCCATTATATCATTGATTTGCAGCTTACAATGTTAGAAATTGGACCAACCCTTGTATGTCAGAATAAACGAGTTCTAGTTTTTGAACGGACTAATGAAAAGCGGGTCACTTGCGACTGCCATTTCAATTAATATTATATTAATTAATTAATTAATTAATTACTTAATTAATTGTTCCTTTGTAATTTCTGTGTGTATATATATATCTCAAGGCTGAAACCCCACTTTCAATATCGATTCATCAATTGTTCCTTGCTTAATTTCTTTCTTGCTTAATTCTTAACATATTAATATTAATTATATTATTAATTAATTCCTTCCATTTTCCTTCACTTTTTAAGTTTATATATATCCTAGGTACGTATTGTAATTGTACGATGATGTTCTCGTCTTTCAATTCTTAATTAAAAGTTCTTAACTTAAAAAATCCTCTTTTTTTTCATAGATTTTGATCTTCTAATTAACGATCCTCTTCCTTGATGGTAACATCAACGTCAGAAGACGCAAAAACGATGAGTAATTCAGCAGTCACCCAGAAATCAAAATCCGGTTCTTCCTACGGTGAGTCTGAGGGTTTGTTTGTTTGTTTACTTGTTAATGAAATCGTTAATAAGTCATTTAACAGTAAAGTATATATGACACTTAAATGATTTCATTAAAAAGTAATAATAAACAGAGTTTGAATCTTAATTATAAAGTTATGATCATTTGCAGGAATTTTGAAGATATTACTAGTTGTTTTCGCTGGGTTTTGTGCATGGGCTTATCAAGTAGCCAGTCCACCACCTCCCAAAACTTTTCCGATTACGTCCCCAAGGATTAAGCTTCGCGACGGAAGACACTTATCGTATTTAGAATCAGGTGTTCCGAAAGAATCGGCAAAAGCCAACTTAATATACGTCCATTGCTTCGACTGTAGCAAGTTTCATAATCCTTTCGCCACAGCCTCACCGGTACGTATGGATTCTTCAATTCGTATATTTCTATATCGAATTAAGTTGATCGAGTAATTAAATAATTACATGAGTATTACATTACAGGCCGTTGTTGAAGAACTAGGAGTACACATTATTACTATAGATCGACCTGGTTACGGAGAAAGCGACCCGGACCCTAAACGAACCGTGAAAAGTTTGGCTCTCGATATCGAGGAACTGGCTGATCAGTTGAACCTGGGACACAAATTTTATGTGGCTGGATATTCCATGGGTGGTCAAGTAATTTGGTCATGTCTCAAGTACATCCCTCATAGGTTTGTGGTTTTTTATTTTTGAAGAAAATCTAATTAATTAATATTTTAACAATTTTGATCGATCATCGTATCGATATCAATTATATATTCTAACGGATATGATAAACTATATATATAGGCTTGCTGGAGCCATTCTTATTGCTCCGGTTGTTAATTACTGGTGGTCTGGTCTACCGTCAAACTTGTCAAACGAAGCGTATTCACGACAACTTCTACAAGATCAATGGTCTATGCGTATCGCTCACTACTTACCATCGATAACGTACTGGTGGAACACTCAGAATTGGTTTCCTCGATTTTCTATTATTGATTCAAACCCTGCTATTTATTCACCTCCAGATATTGAAGTTGTCACAAAAGTACTTGCTGCCACAGACCCAAGCCAGGTACATACGTACTTAATTATTTCTTTTGATATTTATATAAATATTGTATAAGAAATTAATTAATTAACGTAAAAACTTAACTTACAGCAGAATACAAGTTTTTTATATCATATTATAAGACATGTATCATGCATGCAGAAACAGTTAGTTTATATAAGATTGATGTTAGTGAAATACGATTGATATTATACACATGAGATATATAACGATAAAAATATAAGATGCGTTTGGCGAGTGAAAATTTTCGGTTTAGAATGTTTAATAAAATTATCGGAAAACATCATGATTTCTAAGAAAACATATTAAATTTAGAGATGAGAATGTGCTTACATGTGTTATAAATAGTTTTGCGTTTTCATTATTCACCTCACTTTATAACATATATAGATTGAAAACAAAAGAAGAAAATTTCAAAACATGTTTTTAAAGTTTACTTGTAAATTTGAAAGTTAAAAACTAAAAATTAAAAACCAAAAACGTCAAAAAACAATGGATCTAAACCCTTTCTCTAGAAACTCATTTTTTGTCGAAAACAGGTTAACTAAACGGACCCGTAAATTTTGTTTTTTAATTATTATTTTGTTGGTGGCAAATTAAAAAGATATTTGTTAAATAATTAAGGGAAAGACGTACAATTTGTATTTGTATATTTCTAGTAATTAAGATTGTGAATTGTGATCGAGGTAATTTATGTCCCTGCTAGCTAGCTTTGAATTGTTGAGTGGTCCAGTGGGTTTAGAAAGATGAAATACGTCTCTTTTATAAACGCACATAAGAAAGTCACTCAATTCACATATGTGGAGTACGTACGTGTCAAAATCATTTATTAAGAAAAAATTAACTTGAACACTTTTATAGAAAGAAATAATATAGAGAGACGAAAACACAAAATACGTGAAAACATTATAAACCCAAAAAAATCTAAAATATTGTTAATAAGGGTGGTACCTTCAGGACTCCACGAAACTAGTACTACTATCTTGAAAATATATGCATATATGGCAGGGTAAACTTAATAATCTTAAATATCACGAGAACCATAAAAATATGAAGAAAAAAAAAAAAAAGATTTTTGCATCTTTAATTATAAAATTTACATACAAAATTTTTCTATTACAGTAAAAAATTTGCATGATATTCTACAAAAATTAGTTCCACATATTTTTATACGTTGTGTATTGATGATGTAATAATTATCAATTTTTTATTATTTGTGCTAGTTACAAGTATTGAGAACAATACCAAGACTACAAGGAGAATTCGAGTCCCTTCATCGCGACTTAAATATTGCATTCGGTAAGTGGGACTTTGAACCAATGGATCTCGAAAACCCATATCCTCACAATGACGGGTCGGTTCATATCTGGATGGGTGATGATGATCTGATTGTGCCTGCCACGCTCCAACGTTACATCGCCCAACGACTCCCATGGATCAAGTATCACGACGTGAGTAATGCCGGACACTTCCTTCCGTACGCCGACGGGATGAGTGATGCTATTCTTAAAGAGCTATTTAACAATAATTAGGGATGTTTATTAATTAAATAGTTTACACAAACAAATAACTTGTTTGGGTGTGCCATTTCGGGTTTCTTAAGTCAAGCAAATTGTTATCCGGATTTTTATTTTTTTGACTAGGGCTATAATGATGATTTGTAATGATTTTTTTTTTTTTTTTTTTTATATTTTACATGTGTAATATAATAATTCTGAATTGGTATATTATGTGAGATTAATATTTTATTGGTACCTTGACTATTGATTTATACATTGTCAAATTATATTACTGGCAACTTTTGTTATTAATTTATATTGGGTAATTTCATATACACCCCTCAATTGCTAATCACACACACTTCTTTTTTAATGTGATGGAAGATTAACTTTTAATAATCGAGTCTCAAGTCGTTAACAAAAATCTTGTGAGTAAGGGGATATGTGATTAGAAAAATTAAAGAGAGATGGTGTACATATAAGTATATAACAATGACTTTTATATTTTATTAAATCCAGTGGTTAATATATATATATAATTAAAACCATGATTTTTTAATCTTATAATCACTTTCATATAATTTTTTTATAAAAGAACAAAAATTGATCAATGGGTTCAACGTGCCACGTCAAACTTGAACGGGCATGCAAAACTTAAATAAACCAAACTGCATAACATATCCGATGACATTTGTTTTTACTCAGTCTTAAGAGCACATAAAGAGGGGGGAAAAAATGAACTTGAACTAAACTAATTAATCCTTAATCAATGGGATATACTAAAGGAATAATTATTAAAATAGCTAAAATTGCAACCCATTTGTTATATATGTTTTATCCAGATTAAGTGATTTAACCAAAATACTTATTATTTTTGTTATCAGATATACGTTACGCCTATTATTTACGTTACATGTACTTTTTATTAGTTTTTTTAGTAAATTACGTTACAAAATGTGAAACGTATCAAAAAGTACAATACATGTTTGTTACCAAGTCTTTTTTTTTTTCGGGTTAAAGTCGTATAAATATATTTAACTTTACTGAAATTACTCAAATGACTAACTAGTTATTTTTTTATCTCATTGGTACTTGTACTTAAAATTTATTGTTGAGATATTACTTTTGATTATCGGTTCTACCAGTAATGATCTTATATTTGTGTTTTTAAAAGTATGAAAAGGTTCCATATGCTTATGTGGATTTTCTAAATTATTTATGTATATCAAAATCCATGTAAATCCACGTTGTGCTCCAAAATAACTTGTCAATATAGTACGTGTAACCAGTAACTATGTTGATATGGTAAATCCACGTAAGCATCATGTCATTAAAAACATGTCACGTTGTCATTTAAATCAGCATAAACTGTCATATCAACATAGTTACTGGTTACATGTACCATATCGACAAGTTACTTTGGAGTACAACTACGGTAAAAAAAAAAAAAAGAATTAGTCATTTAGGCAAATTGAGAAAATTATGTTGCATTTGTACGAGATTTTTTTTACATTAATTTTTATAACCCAAATTTATGTACGTCATTTCAAAAGATTTCTTTCTATCATTACTGTTATTTACCCTTTTATTAAATATTATACTTGGTATTACATGACCACTTACGTTTCCAAATCATGATTTGGTACCCGAAATTTCATTGTTCGTATATTTTTTGTATGTTACGTTACTGATTTTGTTTGTAGCAAAATTTTATTTATTTATTTATTATATATTAAGTTACTATTTACGTTACCAAAAGTTTTTATGACGAAATTCCAATTTTGGTTTTTTATTTGTATTACGTTACCACTTACATTACCAATTTTTTTGGTAACGAAATTTTATTTATTTATTTATTGTGTATTAGGTTACTATTACCAAATGTTTTTATAACAAAATTCCAATTTTGGTTTTGTTTTATATTACGTTAACACTTACATTACCAGTTTTTTGGTAACGAAATATTTTTTGTTAATTTTTGTATATTACATTACTACTTAAGTACGAAATTACATTTTTTTATATTTTGTATATTATTTTACCACTTACATTACTAAAATAGTATTGTAATGAAATTTCATTTTTAGTATTTTAGGTTATCAAATGTTTTAGTATCAAAACTTCTGTTTTGTTTTTTTATGTACTAAGTAAATAATAAGGGTAGATTTAAAAAAAAACAAAAAGTGTATTTCGTTTCCAAAAAAAAATTAGTAACGCAATATAGAAAAAATAAAATTTATAACAAAATTTTTTTTGTTAACCTAAGTGCAAGGTAATATACAAGAAATCATTAAAAAAATGGGATTTCATTATAAAAAAATTTAATAAGATAGATAGTATCATAACATACAAAAAAGTACAAAAAAATGAAATTTCGTTACCAATTGTTTGGAAACGTAAGTGGTAAAGTAATATATAAAAAAGTTTAAAAATTAAAGTTTTTCGTTACTAAAAATTTTGGTAATGTAATGGAAATGTGATTTATAAAAATTATCTTGAAATAACATATTTAATTTTGATAAAGATTTGGGATAAAAAAAAGTACAAGAAAAACTCTGGAAAATGACAAACAAAAGATTTGGTAACAAAATACGTGATACTTTCCGTTAATTTTTACCTTTTATAACGTAAAATATTAATAAACTAATAAAAAATACAAGTAACATAATATATATATATATATATATATATATATATATATATATATATATATATATATATATATATTGAGGTTCTATGGGGCACCATGTGCATCGGGAACCAAATGGGAACAAAAAATGCATTGCTTGTTTACAAAGGGTGCATTAAGGGTATTTTGGAAATGCTTAATAATATAAGATTTAAATAAACTAGTTTATCATTTATTTAGTAACTAAATAAAATGATCAACCACCTTTCCATAAATTCATCCCCTATTCTCTATCTTTCCCTTTCTCCTTCATGGCTAGCCTCTCTCCATCTCTCTTTCTCTCAACCAGTTTTCACAAGACAACCACTACTACTACCGCCAGACCCAGCACCACCATCGCTGTCCACCGTCGGTATGCAACTCTGCACCATATCTGTGCATCGATGTAGACGAGAATTTGCTTGCGTCTGTTGATCATGTGTTTTGAGTATCAGTTTTTTCACAAACAGTTCATTCTACGATTCTGTATCATGCTTATGGCTAGTAAAAGAATTCTAATATTCTTTATTAATGTTGGTGGTTATTGCTTCCAAGAAATAGTTGGAGCATATGGTATTGGTTGTTTCAAACATGATGCACAACAGCAATGCATCACGACAATGATGAACACATTGAAGACGTTGATCAACACGTTTAAATTTCAGAGATGCATCACGAAATTAACACGTTTAAATGTCGAAATGCATCACGATTTTGGTGATGCATAATGATGGAACAAAGACGAGGATGAATATGGCCGAAATGCATCACGATTTTGGTGATGCATAATGATGGAACAAAGACGAGGAAGAATATAGTTGAAATGCATCATGTTTGAAATTGAATTGGATGAAGATGCATCGTGTTTGAAGACGAATCCAATAAATTGGATTAGATGCATCATGTTTGTTTAGATTCGGATAGAATATTTTCGGAATTCAAGCATCTTCCGATTTTGGCCTTCCGCGCGCGAGAATTATGCACCCGTGCACCCATTTTCAAGTTAATTACCCTTTTGTCACTACAATCGGAACCATTAAAATTCAAGATCTAACGATGCATACAGGTTCCCAAAGTGCACAATGCATACAGGTGCCCCATAGAACCTGACCCTATACATATATATATATATATATATATATATATATATATATATATGTATGTATGTAGAGTCAGGTTCAAATAAGTAACTCTCGAAATCAAGTGCACCCGAAGGTACCACCAACCTTAAAAAACTTTTTTTAAAATTTTTTTCTCATAACCATGTTTAATCTAATGTTATACACATGATATATGAATTTCACATACATTCACACTTTCTGTGTCCTTAAAACTTATGTGAATGCTCAATGCATATTTATGTGAATGGTCATCCATGTGAATGGTCATTTCACACAATGTGAATGGTGTGAATGACCATTCACATAATCTTTTTTTATCATTCACAAGATTTATGATGTTGCTCCTTTTGAAAAAAAGTCTTATAATGTTGTCTTATACATGTCTATTCAAAAAAAAATATATGTGAATGATCATTCACATTAGGGTATGCTGGGTACACTGGAATCTTATAGGTACGCTGATGAACCTGATTATATATATATATATATATATATATATATATATATATATATATATATATATATATATATATATATATATATATATATATATATATATATATATATATATATATATATATATATATATATATATATATATATATATAGGGAGATTCCATTAAGAACTTTTGTGCATCGAGGCACAAAAGAACCTCCATTGTCCATTGGATGAAAAGAATGTGTGGGTTAGATCAAATGACAAAAGAGTAATTAAATAGAAAGTTTTTGCATCAAGTGCACATAATGAAATTCGCGGAGGGGTAAAACATGAATTATGCAATCCTTATTTAATTATTACACTTCCAAAATTAACAAAAATAATACAAATTCAAAATACATCAAAATACATGCATATCATTCATCTCTTCATGCATATCGTTCATCTCTTTCAAAAATAAATCATGCATATCGTTCATCTCTTCCAAAATCAAAATACATCAAAATACAAACATGAATCGTTCAACTCTTCATGCATATTGTTCATTATCAAAATACGTGCATATTGTTCATCTCTTCATGCATATCGTTCATCTCTTCCAAAAATAAATCATGCATATCGTTCATCTCTTCCAACATCAAAATACAAACATGAATCGTTCATCTCTTCATGCATATCGTTCATCATCAAAATACATGCATATCGTTCATCTCTTCATTCAATATCGTTCAACTCTTCCAAAATACATGCATATCGTTCATCTCTTTCAATATCAAATACATGCATATCGTTCATTGCTTCCAAAATCATCAAAATACATCCTTTTATCCTTGAAGGTGTTCATCATTCAAAAAATGCATCCTTTTATCGCGTTTTTCATTGAAAGTGTTCATCATTCAAAAATTTATCAAGCATTCAAAAATGCGGTGATTATATTAGCCGTAGAGAGAGAGAGAGAGAGTGTGTGTGTGTGTGTGTGTGTGTGTGAGACAGATGGCCGGTGGGGAGGAGGACGGTGGAGCAGCGGCCATGAACCGAGATAAGGAAAGGGAGGTGGTGTGATAGTGGTGCAGTTACGGTGGTGTATCGGAAAATAAAGGGGATTACAATGGTGTGAATGTTAATATTGATGACGGTGGAGAAAAGGTGCAAGATTGTGGTGGTGGTTGGTGGTTGACGATTGCCGGTGGTGGTGGCGGTGCTATGGTGGTGTGTGGCCGAGGATGTATGGAAGCAAGAGGGGGCTAAGAGAGAGGGAGAGAGAGAGAGAGAGAGAGAGAGAGAGAGAGAGAGAGAGGGGGTTTTAGAAAAGAAGTTAATGGTGATTTTCATACCAAATTTAGCTATTAATTATCTTAAAAACATTTAAATTCAAAAATAATTTCCATACATTTAATATTCCCTAAATGCCCTTTGTGCACCCTTAGTAGATAGACTGATGCACAAAAGTTCTCAATGGTGCCTCGATGCACAAAAGTTCTCAATCGAACCCATATATATATATATGTGTGTGTGTGTGTGTGTGTGTGTGTGTGTGTGTGTGTGTGTGTGTGTGTGTGTTTAAATGAGTACCATCTATTACACATCGCACCAAAAAGTATCACTCTTAACATTATTTTTTTGATTTTTTTTTCATTAACATGTTTTAATTAATATTATACAGATTATATATAAATTTCACGCAAATTCAAAAACTCTAAGTACATGAAATTACGCATCACATAAATACACGTTCACATATATTCAAAATTTTGTAACTGTACGTTCACATCATTATTAGGAGCTAGGAGATGTGAATATATGTAAAATTTATATATTATCTTCATAATGTTAATTAAAACATCTTTATGAAAAAAAATTAAAAAAAGTTTTCTAGAAGATAGTATCTTCTGGTGCGCTGCATAATGTGTGGTATACTTTCGAATCATATTCTATATACATACATACACACACACACACACACACACCCACACACACACACACACACACACACACACACACATATATATATATATATATATATATATATATATATATATAGATTTAGGTTCAAGTGACACTACATGGAAAACAGTTTACTGCGATGGAAAAATCAGTCGCTAATCCGTCGCTAACGATGCTTTGGGATGGAATGGCGACCAAATTCGTTCGTCGCTAAAATGCTCGTCGCAATTTTCTTTTGCGACAGATTCACGACGGATTTTGGTGACGAATTTGCGACGGAGAATTTTTGCGACAGATTTGCGATAGTTTTATTTTGCTACGAATTTGCGATGGATTTGTGACCGAAATGTTGCGATGGATTTGCGACCGAAATGTTGCGACGACCGAACTGTTGCGATGGATTTGCGACCGAACTGTTGCGATGGATTTGCGACCGAAATGTTGCGACGGATTTGTGACCGAAATGTTGTGATGGATTTGCGATAGAACTTTTGATTCAGATTTGCGATGGAAATCGTTTACGATGGATTTTGCGACAGAAGTTTTTTGTGATGGAATTTGCAACGGAATTAGTTTGTGACGAATATACAATGGATCATATTCGTAATAGTTCCGTCGCGAAATTTAAGATTCTATTTTCTTCCTTACGTCACAAATCCGTCGCAAAATGAAAGAAAATTAATAGCTAGCTTTTGTATTTTTGTTTTTTCCTGTTTGCATACCCAAAATATCATCCGGTACTAAAAACAACAAATTAAAACGAAAATTATCTAATATTAAAATTAACAAATCAACTAATAATATCTAATAATAAACTCAACAAAGTTATCATCATAAACTCCAAGCAACATAACGTTCAACAATCCAATAAAAATCCAAGTGACAAGGTTCTAACCTTCATTATAATTACAGAATGCAAAACCTTCATTACAGACTTCTAAATCTTCTGCTGAAGTTCACACCAACATACAAACTAGAATCTAGCCCAAAAACTTAAAACACCATAATGGCATTATACCGTACACCAAGACTCAAGTGTTGCTTGAACTTGGCACTGCTTTCACAAACAAGCTTCTGGCATCTCCGTCTGCAATTTCACTTCTCAGGTGAATCACGTTTTATAAGAGCGAGCATTAATGGGAGACATAGGCTACCAGCAGTCAGAGAATTGAAACACAAAAAACGGAACAAGATTTATTACGTGTCTTCAGCCTCTGTCTTGGTAATAAAAGTGATGTCTTTTGACGCAATAAACTTCCAGAGAGTTAATAGTTCTTTCTCCTGGCAGAACCTAATTCTGGAATTTTGCAATTATCTAAGATCAAAACAATCAAGTAGCAAGTAAAAAGTTTTACACGAATAATGAGTATCGAGACAAATGCATATTAAATAATCATCCCAATAACTTGTTTTAATCTGATTGTCATTCTTCAGGTGAAAATAGTCCATTTGAAACAAATATCCCCTCCAGTTATGAGATCTTTTAATACTCCACTTTTCATTCCTTTACAGTTCAAAGTTCACATTAATTTAAAGTTGAATACATAATAGGCCATCTATTCTTCATAAACAATCTGTTTGAGTTTGTAATTTAAGATGTGATTGATCATTCTGAATACAGATCCATTTTACTTGGTAAAATTTCTTCAAACAGAAACACACAAGGCCAAAGAATAAAAAAGTAATTAACTCCCAATCAAAGCAAAGGTTACTGAATGAAGATATTCAAGTCAAATCAAATCAGAAGAAAAAAATCCACTATTTGAAATCCTGATTCGGACAACAAACAGAAGAAATTAAAAAGAATCAAAGACGATCATCCTAAAAGCACAGAAACTAGATCGGAAGGAAAAATCAATTAGAAAAACAAGAGTGAAGAGATTAAGGAGAAAAAGATGAACACCTTTGAAACGATATCATCGCACAAAGCAAGATGGGTTTTGTCGTGTTGTGCTTGCTATCCAGAATCAGTTTAAACAGCAGCCAATCATCCCCCTAAATTGATTAAAAACAGAATGATTAAAGTTGTTGTCCATAACTCAGCAATATGTTGACTTACTGGACTATTAAAGTCCCTTAACTTGCAATATAATTAGTTCCTCAACTCGCAAACAACTTAGCATATAAACTTGTGATTAATCTAATCATATGTGTGAGTATTTGTGACTCTAAAACTGAAAATTACAGCAGCAAATTGACAGCAATTAAAACATATATTAGGATGTTTTGTGTGTGTTCCGTAACTCAGCTATATGCTGAGAAACTGGACTTTATTTGTCCCTTAACTCACAAACATAGCAGCCTTTTAACTTCTATATGTGTAATCAAGTTAAGTGTTAATGTTTGTGTGTTGTGGGTGTGCTGATCGAGCAAAACAAAAAACGAGAAAAATAGAAGCAGTCGCGAAAAGTATATATATATAGTGATTTAATTTCACAAATCAAAATATTGTATCTGCATTTTACCTGCAAATCATATTGATTAGCGAGGACTTCGTTTTCAAACAATATATAAAATTTAATTGGCACAATAAAGAAAATAAAAGTAGGTTGTTATTTTAAGAGAAAGTTATACAAAAAATCAACGCACTTTTAATAGTTTTCGATTAAGTCCATGTACCAAAAAAAATTCCATAAAAGTCATTCAACATTAAATTTTTTACGAATTGTGTTGTTTTATAGGATTTTTAAAGGATTTGAAAGATGTTTTTCATAAAATTTCGTTAAGTTAAAGTACTTTTATGAAAACACTTTATGTGCAATGATTTTTACGAAAACGTTTTTAAGTTGAGAGACTTTTATGGATATGTTTTGATGCAATGACTTATTCGAAAAATACTGAAAGTATGTTGGTTTTTTTACATGATTTTCTTTTATTTTAAACAATAATCACTATGTACAACCCTTATTTACCTGTTAACAATTGTTGTTTACCGGGTAGATATATTAATCGGGAGTAAACCAAGAGTTGGTTACATTATTTAGGACAAATTCTGCTAGATTGCTCTAATAAAATAAAGAAAAATGTGTTTGCTATTTTGAACAATTCTTCCCTTTTTAGATTTATTTAAAATGTAATAGTAGTTCCATATATATATTAAAACATATAACACATCAAAGAAAAAAAAGTGTGTTATGTTTTTATAGAAATAAAAATTACAACACAAGAAAAAAGTTATATGTATATATTTATTTTCTAAATGCAACACTTCTAAAAAGTGTGATATATTTACATTTAAAATACAACACTTAAAATAAGTGTTACATTTTTTTAAATAAAATTAAAGTGTTACATTTTTTAATAAAATTTGCAACACTTTAAAAAATGTGTTGCATTAAATCAATATATGCAACATTTATCTTAAAAGTGTTGCTTTATAACTAATTTTATAACAAAAGCAACACTTTTCATAAGTGCTACATCAAAAGTGTCGCATTAGGTTCATTTTGTAGTAGTGAGCCCAAGACTTGTTTTTCTTGCATATATACATACATACATGTGAACGTATTTATAGTGATAGATTTGGCCACGATTTGTTGTTCACATGTGCATTGACTTTTATATTAGCTTGTTTCTACACAAAACACGTTTTAAACAATTTTTAAAATAAAAAATGATAAAAGCTCGTAGCAAATCCATCGCAATTTGCGACAGCTTTGTGACAGAATTTGAGCATTTTATTAATTTAATGCCCTTTCTGCACAATCACAATCTCGAAACACATGAGCATACATGTATCATGTTTTGGGGTCGAATATGTCCATTTAGATACATTCGTTGATGTACTTAATTTGTATGTCGTTAGCTTTGTGATTATATAAACACGCTCGTATATAAACACCGAGTAACATACATATTTATACACATGAATGCATATATCATTATGGAATTGACCCTAATTTTCCATATACATTGACTTTATATTAGCTTGTTTGCGCGTAATACTCATTTTAAAACAAAGAAAGAAACAAAAATTTTCAATAGTCCGTAGCAAATCTGACGCAATTTCGCTATTGATTTGCGATGAATTTGCGACAACCTAAAAATCCTTCACAAATCCATCGCTAATACGTCGCAAATCCGTTGCAAATTGTAGATGGATATTTCCGTCGCAAATTTCCGTCACTGTTTGGGACGGAATTGCGACGGAATATAAATAAAATAAGAAAAAAATTATAATGTTTAAGGTTTTGCGATGAACTTGCGACAAATTGAAAATCCTTCACAAATCCATCACTAATACATTGCAAATCCGTCGCAAATTGGAGATGGATATTTCCGTTGCAAATTTCCGTCACTATTTGTGACGGAATTGCGACGGAATATAATTAAAATAAGAAAAAAATTATAATGTTCAAGGTTTTGCGATGAACTTGCGACAAACTAAAAATCCTTCGTAAATCCATCACTAATACAATGCAAATCCGTCGCAAATTGGAGATGGATATTTCCGTCGCAAATTTTCGTCTCTGTTTGGGAAGGAATTGCGACGGAATACAATTAAAATAAGGAAAAAAATTATAATGTTCAAGGTTTTGCGATGAACTTGCGACAAACTGAAAATCCTTCACAAATCCATCACTAATACAATGCAAAGCCGTCGCAAATTGGAGATGAATATTTCCGTCGTAAATCTCCGTCACTGTTTGGGACAGAATTGCGACGGAATACAATTAAAATAAGAAAAAAAATTTATAATGTTCAAGGTTTTGCGATGACCTTGCGACAAACTGAAAATCTTTCGCAAATTCATCACTAATACATTGCAAAGCCGTCGCAAATTGAAGATGGATATTTCCGTCGCAAATTTCCGTCACTGTTTGGGACGGAATTAGGACGGAATATAATTATATAAGAAAAAATTATAATGTTCAAGATTTTGCGATGAATTTGCGACAAACTGAAAATCCTTCGCAAATCCATCACTAATACATTTCAAATCCGTCGCAAATTGGAGATGGATATTTCCATCGCAAATTTCCGTCACTGATAACTGTCTGTGTTGTAGTGTGAGTACCACCTCTAATGCAGCGCACCAGAAGGTACCACCCTTAAAAGTAAGTTTTTTGAACATGTTCTAAGTAACAATATTACACAGATCATATGTAAATTTCGCGCAAATCCGAACACTGTAAGTGCATTAAAACACACATCACATAAATGCACGTTCACATGTCTTCAAAATTATGTAAGTGTGTGTTCACATCATTATTTAGGAGCTAGAAGATGTGAATGTATGTGAAATTTACATATGATCTTCATAATGTTAATTAAAACATGTTTATGAAAAAAAATTTAAAAGAAGTTCTTTTAAAGGTGGTACCTTCTGGTGCGCTGCATAATGGGTGATACTCTCTCAAACAATATATATATATATATATATATATATATATATATATATATATATATATATATATATATATATATATAGATTTAGGTTCAAGTGAGTACCACCTCTAATACAGCGCACCAGAAGGTACCACCCTTAAAAGTAATTTTTTTGAAATTTTTTTTCATGAACATGTTCTAATTAACATTACACAGATCATATGTGAATTTCACGCAAATCCGAACACTCTAAGTGCATGAAAACACACATCACATAAATGCATGTTCACATGTCTTCAAAATTATGTAAGTGTGTGTTCACATCATTTTTTAGGAGCTAGGAGATGTGAATGTATGTGAAATTTACATACGATCTTCATAATGTTAATTAAAACATGTTTATGAAAAAAAAAATTTAAAAAGTTTTTTTAAAGGTGGTACCTTCTGGTGCGATGCATTTGGATGGTACTCTCTCGAACCATATATATATATATATATATATATATATATATATATATATATATATATATATATATATATATATATATATATATATATATAAAATGATGAAAGACTTGCATGTATAAAATCAACTTAATGGAACTAGTTGATACATCTAGAAATTAAAGACTAGCGGATTCATATATTAATATTTAATGTCTAGTACCCCTGTGGTTGATTTTTACCCAAATCTTTAGATTGATTGTCTACAATTGTGATGGTCGTCTCTTCTCGAAAAAGAAAATTGTGCAAGTTTTCTTGAATATGGAGGGAGGGTGTGCAAGCAGCAGTCAAGAGTAGATATTCAAATTTTAACATAAGATCGCAAAATTAAATTAATGGTAAGAAAATTCTTTATACATTGATGGTTGAATGTTCAAGTAGAAGTTTGAAACTTATATTCATAATCTCTACGTTTATAAATTACAAATATTTTTATAAAATAAATACAATTCATGACGATAAAGGAATTGAATGGACAAGATAATTAAATAAACAACGTAATGAAATGAATCGTTACGATTCTTTGTCGCGTTTGTTTATCTCACTGGAATGAAATGAGTTATTACTATCCGTTGTTTGATGTGTAGGAATATTAAAAGGAATGAGATATAACTGATAAAAATCTCTAAATTTGTTTAAAAAAATTTCATTCCATTCATTGAGGGAATGAAAAAAAAAGCACATCATCCTCAAGGAATGAAAATCATGAAAAGTGAAGGAATCACATTCGTTGCATAGTGGTTCATTCCATTACTATGGGGTAAACAAACAACTTTTTTTCATTCCATCGTAATGATTCATTCCATTAGGTATCTTAT
Source organism: Centrapalus pauciflorus (assembly GCA_020465985.1). Classification (NCBI taxonomy): domain Eukaryota; kingdom Viridiplantae; phylum Streptophyta; class Magnoliopsida; order Asterales; family Asteraceae; genus Centrapalus; species Centrapalus pauciflorus. Next base: position 227,657 of record JAANYP010006488.1, read on the forward strand.
TCAGCGTAACAAACTATGCCTTACAATACTATGAAAATCTAATTCAAGCCATTTTCATTCACCTCGCAAGTATCCAATTGCAATATATGAAACATCACATCTATTCACAAATTTGTTGAAACGAATGAGATTCTTATTAAAAAAAACTTTAATTTTGATCATTTTCGTTATTAAAACCTCCAACCATTTTTGTTGTATCAAATAACCTTCAACAGATTAAAATCACATGAAACTGACATGTTACCTGTTGCAACTAGTTACATTTATCTCTAACGAGTTCTCCGATGACCGTTGAAGCCTACGTCAAGTTCTCTGGCAACCGATTTGGTTTCTCGCTAGAGTTAGATGCACTTAAACTTTTGACGGCGACACCTCCACTTCTTTCGAACCTTGACGCATCTGGAGCTTCGATTTGTTCAACCTCAGATTGTTGCTTTAGACTTTGAATTTAATCTGTTAGACTTTAGATTATTGATTTACTTTTTATTTTTAGTCCAAAATCGTTTGTAAATAAAAGGGTTGCCGAAAAAGGTGGTGGCCGGAGCAAAATATAACCAGTTGAACTGGTTGCACGTCACCCTTTTGTAGAAAATCACTTTTTTTATATGTTTTAATTATTTGGGAGTTTCTGTGACAACAAACATTGTTGGAGTTTTAATAATAAAATGATCTAACTTAAGGGTTTTTACATTTGGCTTGTAAGATTTGGAGAAACTAATGAGATTTTCAATTGAAAATTTTCTTCGGTTATCATGTTTGGTAAAAAGAAGAGAGAAATTTCAATTTATTTAGTATTTCTCAATCCTCTCTTTTAAGCTTTTTGTGTCCAAATTTTGTTGAATAGAGAAACAATGTAATGTGTGGCAATGATAGAGATAACAAATACGTTTTTTTATAAATGTTATGAAGAGAAAAATATTATAAATGTCATATTGTCATGGAATGATACAAACTATATTATCATTGTAAGGTTTATTTACACGTATTAGCAATTTTCAAGTAAAAATTTAACGCAACGGGATTAAGAATAAACCACAAAAACACGATTGTATCTAGAAAACTAGGAACAAAACATAATCATTAATACAATAGAATCATTATTCAAACAATATGAGGTAAAACAATTCAAATGAGATGTTTTCGATGTTACCGGTTATGACACGAACGAGCAATTGACGAACGATCGATCGATCAAAAACTGAAAGGTTTTCTTTGCTAAGAAAATAACAAGAGAGAGAGAGAGAGAGAGAGAGAGAGAGAGAGAGAGAGAGAGAGAGAGAGAGATTTGGTATAATGGTATTATAGGATCAAATTCTTCATTTGTGTTGTGATAGATGATCAAAACCCCTTCATATATTTATAGGGCTAGAGTTGTATATCATATGCAATACATTTAAACTAAAAATATATCCTTTAATTGGATAATTAAATCATATATAATGTAACACCTCTCCCGATCACACAAATGCCACGTCAACCCAATATCATAAGTGACAATCATCGTAATGACTCTATAACACATGTGTCATAAGATAATACAGATCATTATTAATTAAAACTTTTATACCAAAGTTAACACAATACATACATGATCCACTGATAATAAAATCTCCAAAAGATGCTAACATAAGCAGTACACTCTGATTATCACCCAAAACAAGCACAACGTTTCCCAGCTAATTCCCAGTCCCGGCCCAGCAACCCCTCTACCGATCACGTCGCTGATTCCCTGAACATGGTAGACTCGGATACGTTAGCTCGAAAGCTCGTGAGTACGCGAGGGTTAGACTCTGCACATTGAACACATAGCACACACCGCAATCTCTATCCCTGTCACTGGCAATCAACATCATAACGCAGTTATGAACACACATCATGAGATTCTAAGCCCTGCACACAGTATCACTGAGGGGGTACACCTCCCTGGCTAAAAACCGTGTACGGCGGTGGTTAGCGAAAACCCTGTAGCACGGGCGCGAACCGGCTACAGGCCCTGCTGTGTATACACGCCCCAAGAACTGTTAAGGACAATCAACCCGCGCGATCACACATCGCGAATTACCGTCCGTATGGAACTCATCACGAACCCCTAGACTGGATCTCATCTCATGCACATATATCACATATGTAAGGATAATCATACCTGATGCCCGCGTCCCTGTCTCATACTCAGTATACAATACACATACACAATATTCGCTACACATTTATGACTCACAAAAGATCTCGCGGTTCAGAAAAGGACTCGGGTGCTCACCTAGTCAATCTGTCTCAGTCACTGAAATCTACAACCTCTGACGCGGTTCGTCTCGCTATCGACTCGTCCCTGTAACCACACGAATCCCAAACTGTTAACACAAATCCCATTTCCAACGGACGCATATAACAAACCCATAATGAACCCAAACCAAACTCGGACTCAAAGCAAATCCAACAAAACCCCGAAGACCCAACCGAAACCCGACCCAAAACCCCCCAACCAAACTTGGCCCTGGCCCCCAACAGCACCCGGCCCAGACCGGCCATCGCGGCCACGCTTGGCCTAGCCGCGTCGCGACCACGACGCCAGATTGCGACCGCTGCTCGATTTCCATGGCTGCCCAGGAGCGTAACCATCCCCCAAAACCGATTTCCAGCAAAGCTAAACACACAAAATCAACACATAATAACTCCCTACAACTCCCAAAACCTTTTTTTCACAATTTCACAACTCATAACACGAATTTGCTACCAAAATCACAATTTTCTTACCTTTGCTCAAGAACACCACAAGATTGAAGAAAATGAAGGATTAAACCACGATTTTACAACTGAATCTGGCTTCCTGCTTGCTCCAGCACACATACGCACACACACAACCCTTTTATTTCTGTTTTTGGCAAGGAAAGGAGAAGAAATATGAAATCCAAAAGAGAAGCCGCTATATATATTTCCACATTTAGCGGGTTCCAACCCGATAACCCGAACTCGATATCCCAATTTCACAATTAATATCCCCTTAACCCATTTAAATCCACAAACCCATAAACATGATTAATCCACTAATATCACAACCCGGTGACACGTAATTCACAACCCCCGACACGTATATATCCACTAATCGAGCTATCATTCGACCCACACAATAATAATATATTATACATCCACTAAAATAATTACACGCAATAACTCTGAAAACGAGATGTTACATATAATTATCCAAAATTTAAATTGATGCATCATTTTACTATTATCCTTTTATTTATCAAACAAATATAAGATTAATTATCCATAACTAGATAATAATTGTTTATGATATTATTCATTTATTTATCAAATAAATATGTAATGCAAATATTGTTTTAATTAAGTATCCAAAAAATAATACAAATGTAGCAAAAGTGTTCATTATATTTATATGACACCTCATACAAAATAAAATGAGTTTCACAATTTCATGTTACACTATAAAAGAACAAGAAAGTATTGATGAGACCCAAACAAATCAGGGGCCTAGCTTGAATGGTCGCCCCTATTGCACACCTAAGAAACGGTTATGCATGATAATATGACATATCAAAATATTCTTATTTTTTTAATGTTTATAGAAACTATTTTCGTTGTCTACTTTAAAAAGACATAAATTAAAATAATCAAGTTGAATTAGATGTCTGCAAAAAAAAAATTTATTGGACTGAAACCTAAGAAAAACTAGAACCCTAAACCGAAGTTAAAATCGTCTGTTTTGTTTTATATTTTTGGAAATCCAAATTTTTGGTTTGGTTTTGCTTTTAATAAATAAACTAAAGGAAACACTTGCACTACACTGACACACACATGTGATTATTGCAGATTCTTAATTTGGTGTAAAACAATAGATACAATACAGACATTAGAATTAAAATATAACAGTTTGGATAAAATGCTAAATATGTAATTAACATTTAATTAATTTTACTTTTCAGCCTACTAAGTTTGACTACCAATTTTGACTATAGTTATGACCCTTTTTTTAATATGGAATATATATGTTATATGATTTAATGTTACTTCAACACCTACAATGTTGAATATATGATATATAGTGTTACTATGACATTGAAAATTCTCGATATGATATACAGTGTTACTTTGAAACCTACATGCTTTATTAAATCATTTGTCACATTTCACATTTACAAACAACCATAATTTTTTAGCTAATAATTCGATGGACAACGAAAAACCGTGGCGTTGGAGCGTGGATGAGGTATCTTTGAGCGTTTTTCAACTTCAAGTTTTTGAATTGAAATATTGGAGTCTTATTTGTGGACTTAAAAATATATGTTTTTGAGGTTGAACTTTGTAGGAGTGAAGTATAATATATGTTCAAATAGTTTACTATTGATTTTTAGAATCTTGAATTTCTGCACGTATTAGTAAACACAAGTTATTATTAAATTAAGCTTTATGTTGAAAATTATTTAAACAAATTTTTTTTGAAAAAAAGTTTTGGACCCGCTTATTTAATAGTAAATCAAGCTATATGTAATTATTTTACAGAGCTTTATTTTGGTCGGACCTGTTCTTTTAATATACCCGGCTCTATTCAAGTATTTTTAGTGCTTATAAGTAACAAACCGGGCATCATTCATAATCAGAGCCGGTTAAATAATTGTGCTATATTTTGGTATTTAATGAAGTCATCTCCCCTTAAAGTCAGGTTAAATAACCGAACTATATTTGTTTTTTAATCGGACTTTATTAGACTTTTTGTAATAGTTCAAACACCCTGATTAAAACTGACAATCATATACAACACATACATAAAATACTCTCGATCGAGCTATCCATAAATGTTTAAGTTATAAAAATAAATAAACGCATATTTATATATAGATAAAGATATACTTTATTATTATTAGTTGTTATATATATGATAAATTATTAATTGTTTAATAATGGTGTAGCATAATTACTGACAATCCCATTAGTAATGAATAATATTATTGATCAGTATTATTATATATACAATGTTACAAATTGGACCAACCTGTTTGTCAGAATAAACGAATTCTAGATTTCTAGTATATGGGAAGGTGGATAAATAAATCAATAATTAAAAGCAGGCCATTGACGACTAACAGAATCACCTATACGCTTGCCTTTTTATCTTTCTTTTTACATATATTAAAAATTAATAAATCAATGTAAAAATTAGTAAATTATTGATTCAATATACCCGTAACTGATGATTCATTATTTATATATTCAAAATTTGATGAATTAATATGTAAAAAGACTAATAGACATGGCAATGGGGCGGGGATCTCAGTTCCCATTCCCATCCCCGCATCTTAATCCTCTCCACATCCCCGTCGGGGAATGAGTTTCTATCCCATCCCCGTCCCAATCGGGGACCGGGGATCCCCGTCGCGGAATCGGGTTTTTCAAGTTTCTAAAATATTATTAAGTTTAAACTATAAATAGTAATTTAGTAGAATAATTGTTGTAAATTAACTTTAAAACAAATCAATTCAAACATATTTGAGTTATTTACGTATATAATTTATAATTTATAATGAAACTAAAACAAAGAAATGTTTGCAAAAGATTTATAAAACCACTAAAATTAAAAAAACAATAGTATTTTAAACTATTAAAAAGTCATATACAATAATATTTAATGTATTATTAAAAATGTAATGAATAATTTACATTGTAAAGTTAAATATATATAATAATCTATATTAAAACATAAAATATAACCGGAGTTGGGTTCGGGGATTAAAGTGTCTCTCATCCCCGCCCCATCCCCGTTAATTTATATCGGGGATTCTCCGTCCCAGTCCCCATCCCCGATCAACTCGGGGTCGAGTTACGGGTTCCCCGTCAGGTATGAGTTTTTTGCCATACCTATGTATATATTTAGCTTCTTATCATGCACACACACATATATATATGCATTAGATCCGTTGTGAATATTTTATTCATTGTGAACTTTGTGTACAAATAAAAAAAATACAAATAAGCATCCATATATATCTACATGTATTTAAATATAATTTTTATAAAGTTAATTAAAACATGTTTATGGAAAAAATTTCTAAAGATTTCTTTTAAGGATGGTACAATCAGATGCGCTACACACACACACACACACACACACACACACACACACACACACACACACACACACATATATATATATATATATATATATATATATATATATATATATATATATATATATATATATATATATAGATTGAGGTTCAATTGAGAATTTTTATGCACCGAGAAACCTCAGAGAACTTTTATGTATCATTTCTTTTAAGGCTTAAAGTCGTAGAATTGTTGTGTACTTTTAAAAATGTATCGATATGGTATGTATATATATATACATAGAATATGGTTCGAGAGAGTACCACCCATTATGCAGCGCACCAGAAGGTACCACCTTTAAAAAGAACTTTTTAAATTTTTTTTTCATGAACATGTTTTAATTAGCATTACACAGATCATATGTAAGTTTCACGCAAAACCGAACACTCTAAGTGCATGAAAACACGCATCACATAAATGCGAGTTCACATATATTCAAATTTATGTCAGTGTGTGTTCACATCAATTTTTAGGAGTTAGGGGATGTGAATTTATGTGAAATTTACATATCATATGTGAAATTTACACACACACACACACACACACACACACACACACATATATATATATATATATAGATTGAGGTTCAATTGAGAATTTTTATGCACCGAGAAACCTCAGAGAACTTTTATGTATCATTTCTTTTAAGGCTTAAAGTCGTAGAATTGTTGTGTACTTTTAAAAATGTATCGATATGGTATGTATATATATATATATATATATATATATATATAGAATATGGTTCGAGAGAGTACCACCCATTATGCAGCGCACCAGAAGGTACCACCTTTAAAAAGAACTTTTTAAATTTTTTTTCATGAACATGTTTTAATTAGCATTACACAGATCATATGTAAGTTTCACGCAAAACCGAACACTCTAAGTGCATGAAAACACGCATCACATAAATGCGCGTTCACATATATTCAAATTTATGTCAGTGTGTGTTCACATCAATTTTTAGGAGTTAGGGGATGTGAATTTATGTGAAATTTACATATCATATGGGTGGTACTCTTTCGAACCATATTCTCTATATATATATATATATATATATATATATATATATATATATATATATATATATATATATATATATATATATATATAATATGGTTCGAGAGAGTACCACCCATTATGCAGCGCACCAGAAGGTACCACTCTTAAAAAAAATTTTTTTTTTAAATTTTTTTTTATAAACATGTTTTAATTAACATTATGAAAATCATATGTAAATTTCATACACATTCACATCTCCTAGCTCCTAAAAAGTGATGTGAACACACACTTGCATAATTTTGAATACATGTGAACGCACATTTATGTGATGCGTGTTTTCATGCACTTAGAGTGTTCGGGTTTGCGTGGAATTCACATATGATCCGTGTAATGTTAATTAAAACATGTTCATGAAAAAAAATTACTTTTAAGAGTGGTACCTTCTGGTGCGCTGCATAATGGGTGGTACTACTTGAACATATATATATGTGTGTGTGTGTGTGTGTATATATATATATATATATATATATATATATATATATATATATATATATATATATATATATATATATATATGGGTTCAATAGAAAACCAATATGCATCGAAAAACCTCCATGCACCACCACAAATGCATCACAATTCCCCGCGTGATGCATCAAATTCCTGTGTGTTGCATCAAATTCCCACGTGATGCATCACCTGATCTAATGACTATAAAGTGGTTTTCGGATTTTCCGTTGCATATAGATTTTCCATGGAACCCACCCTATATATATACATGTATGTGTGTGTGTATCTCTCTCAAGCCTCAAGGGTGAAACGGCCACTTTCTTTCTTTAATTAGTTAATTTCTACCATTTTTATAGCTTTTTTTTCATACATGTTTTTTTATCTTCTAGCTCAACCTCTTCCTTGATAGTAACGCCAATGTCGGAAGACGCGAACACGAAGAGTAATTCCACATCATCCGGATCTCGTAACCCGAAATCCAAATCCAGTTCCTCCTCTGGTGAGTCCGAGTCTAACTTGCTAAAGAATTTCATTGCTTTTAAACTGCAGGATAATTTAACGGATGATCTGAATGAATTCCAATCTTATAAGTCCACAAGATTTGAATGTTTTAATTAATGTTTTGATCATTTGCAGGGATTTTGAAGTTATCACTACTTGTTTTTGCTGGATTTTGTGCATGGGCTTATCAAGTAGCCTGTCCACCACCTCCCAAAACTTTTCCGATTACGTTTCCAAGGATTAAGCTTCGCGACGGAAGACATTTATCGTATTTAGAATCCGGTGTTCCGAAAGAATCGGCAAAAGCTAAGTTAATATACGTCCATTGCTTCGACTGTAGCAAGTTTCATAATCCTTTCGCCACAGCCTCACCGGTACGTATGGATTCTTCAATTCGTATATGTATTTTTATCGAATTAAGTTGATCGAGTAAATATATATATATATAATTATAAGTATTACATTACAGGCTGTAGTCGAAGAACTAGGAGTATACATTGTTGCAATGGATCGACCTGGTTACGGAGAAAGCGACCCGGACCCTAAACGAACCGTGAAGAGCTTAGTGTTCGATATCGAGGAACTGGCTGATCAATTGAACCTGGGAGAAAAATTTTATGTGGCTGGATATTCCATGGGTGGTCAAGTAATCTGGTCATGTCTCAAGTACATCCCTCATAGGTTGGTTTGTTTTTTTGTTTGGTTTACATTTTATTTTTTACAGTTTAGTCATTCTGCGTTAATTTTTATAAAATTTTCAGGTTATTTTTTTTCCTGGTTTTGAAAATTTACCTAATAGAATCCAATTATAAAAGGTAAATTGGGATTAGAAAAAACAAAAAACTGGGTTCTAGTATGTAATTTTTTTAAAACCAATAATTAAAATAAACTAGATTATGACCCACGGACACGTGTGTAAATTAAATTAAGTTACTTAATTAATATTACAATAATTTTTTTCGGATAGACCCTACTTGTAAAATTATATTTTACAATGTTTGTTTTTATCATTTTGATATTTTTGTGGCACTAATTGTCACTAATTTTACGTCATGTGTCAATTTGATATTTTTATGGCACTAATTGTCACTAATACAGATAGGACTTGAACATCATAAAATATACATGTCTATTATTGGCAAATTATATTATATGCACTTGAACACACTTTATGTGACTTTCAACCAGTTTCAATTGTAATTTAATTTTTTTATAATATACTCATTTGATCCATTGGAGACAAAAATATAACACTAATAATCCATATATAGGTAATGAGTTGAATTAGGTAACTTCATAAATAATTATGAGTTGAATTTGGTAACTTCTTAAAATTAATATATGGCATAGGTGTAATTATTTATTTTAGTTAAGGGTATAAGAGACATTTTATAAATAATTATGAGTTGTCATTAATCTGGACCATTGATTTATCTTCATCCAATGGTCCAGAAACTCCAAGTGGTTTTCTTATTATGTATAGTATAGATAGCTTCAGAATTTTATAGATGAAAATTAAACAGATATACTAAACCAAAAAAAATTGAAACCACATGTTAGTCTTTTTCACTTAAAATCTGATTAACAACTAATATAATTGTATTGATATTTGATTGTGATGGATATAATAAACTATAGGCTTGCCGGAGCAGTTCTTATTGCTCCGGCAGTGAATTACTGGTGGCGTGGTCTACCATCAAACTTATCAAACGAGGCGTATTCACGACAACTTCGACAGGATCAATGGTCTATTCGTATCGCTCACTACCTACCATCGATCACGTACTGGTGGAACACTCAGAAATGGTTTCCTCATTTTTCTATTATTGATTCAAACCTTGATGTTTATTCACCTCCGGATATTGAAGTTTTGACAAAGCTATCAAATCAGGTACTTAATTAGTATTTTTCATATTCATAAAACCATAAATATTTTAAGAAATCATAAAACTTATAAAATGGACGTTAGTGAACAAGTTGAGTTTAAAGAATTGATTCAGTTACAGATACAGAGACATAACGATAAAAATATAAATTTTGTTCTTTAATTAATTAATATTTTTTGTTGGTGGCGCAAAAAAGTCTTAATTGGAAACAAATGACAACTTTTATTTATATATCTTTTAGTTTAATGTCATTTCTTGATTTAACGGTAAATATCAAAAACAAAATTATCGTTAGCTCTACAAAAATAATAATAATAAAATGGTAGGGTTCTAAAATTTATAGTTAAAATTATTCATCATATTTTTTAACAACATTTAATTTTCTATTTATATTATGGTTGGGTTAACATAAAAACAGTTAATATCATGAGAAACCGTAAAAACATGCATTGAAAAACGAAGTTTTTGCCACTTCAACTTTATTCATTTTTTAAAATTTATAGCAACATTATTTGTTTTTTATCATTAATAACATCAACTTTTACATTTTTTTTATCATTTATAGTATAACTTAAAAAGTTGTTGCTATAAATGATAAAACAAATGGTTAATATTGAAAAAACCCTACGAACTTTCATGAATTTATCGATTAAGTCACTGTAGTTTTTTTTCGAGTGTTTAAGTCTCTAGACAATTTTTGTCTTATTCAAAACTATATAATTGACATGTTTAGCAGGTCACTAACCGGTAAACGGTACAGTGACCTAAACAAGAAACAAAAAGTCTAGTGACTTGATCATGAAAATTGGAAAAGAAGGTTTGTCTTTTTAATAATAAACTATTCAAGAAACTAATTGTTTTACCTGTTAAGCAGGTAGCAGGTTTAAAAACATAGTTTTGAATAAGACAAACTTTGTTTAGGGACTTATATACTTGAAAAAAAAAAGTTCAGTGACTTAATCAATAACTGAATGAAAGTCCGTGGGGTTTTATTAATTATTAACCCTTAAAAGAATACAAAATACAAAAGTTGATATTATTCATATGAAAAAATACAAAAGTTGATACTATTAGTGACAAAAAATAAATAATGTTACTATAAATGATAAAAATTCAAAAAGTTATTAATATTTTTAGTAATTGACCATAATTTTTTATTAAATAAAACTTTTTTACGCACTTGCTAAAAGCGTGTAAAAAATAACGTGTACAATTGACATTTTTTTGTAGTGTAGTTATGGTTTTGTATTCATGATGTAATATATTTATATCAAATTCTACTCTTTCTTTATCTGAACTAGTTACAAGAATTGAAATCAATGCCAAGGCTACAAGGAGAATTCGAGTCGCTTCATCGTGACTTGAATATTGGATTCGGAAAGTGGGACTTTGATCCAATGGATCTCGAAAACCCATACCCTCACAATGACGGATACGTTCATATCTGGATGGGTGATAGTGATCTGATTGTGCCTCCCACACTTCAACGTTATATCGCCCAACAACTCCCATGGATCAAGTATCACGAGGTGAGTGATGCCGGTCACTTGTTTCCGTTCAACGATGGAATGGCTGATGCTATTCTAAAAGAACTATTTAACAATAAGAATTAGCTTTACTAGGATAAGTCTTGGAAATAAAAGTAAGCTTTTAGTGTGTGTGTGTGTATATATATATATATATACGGTTCGAGAGAGAATCACTTATTATGCAGAGCACCAGAAGTTATCATCTTTAAAAAGACTTCTTTCAATTTTTTCCTTAAACATGTTTTAATTAACATTATAAAGATCATATGTAAATTTCACATACATTCACATCTATTAACTTCTAAAAAATGATGTGAACATACAGTTACATAATTTTGCATATATGTAAACTTGCATTTATGTGATGCATGATTTCATGCACTTAGGATGTCTGCGTGAATCTTATATATCATCTGTGTAATATTAATTAAAACATGTTTTTGAAAAAATTCAAAAAGGTTACTTTTAAGAGTGGTACCTTCTGGTAGGTTGTATTACAAGTGGTACTCACTTGAACACACACATATATATATATAATAAAGTGATGTATGAATGTTGAATCTATTTGTTTCTTTATAACAATTTTCACGTTTGTAATATTAATAATATAAATATCATTCTGTAAACTAAACGTAAAGAATTTCAGTCGTTGGCGGTAGGCTCCACATACTTAACTGTTCATTAATTAATTTTTAATTAATTATAATATATATATATATATATATATATATATATATATATATATATATATATATATATATATATATATATATATATATATATCTATATATATAGATTGAGGTTCTATGGGGCACCATATGCATCGGGAACCAAATGGGAACCAAAAATGCATTGCTTGTTTACAAATGGTGCATTAACGGCATTTTGGAAATGCTTAATAATATATTGTTAAATTATAAGATTTAATTTAATATTTATCATTTATATTAGGAAACTAAATAAAATGATCAACCACCTTTCCATAAATCCATCCAATTTTCTCTCTCTTTCACTTTCTCTTTCATGGCTAGCCTCTCCCCATCTCTCTTTCTCTCAACCAGTTTTCACGACAATGATGAACACATTGAAGACGTTGATGAACACGTTTAAATTTCAGAGATGCATCACAAAATTAACACGTTTAAATGTCGAAATGCATCACGATTTTGGTGATGCATAATGATGGAACAAAGACGAGGATGAATATGGTCGAAATGCATCATGTTTGAAATTGAATTGGATGAAGATGCATCGTGTTTGAAGACGAATCCAATAAATTGGATGAAGATGCATCATGTTTGTTTGGATTCGGATAGAATATTTTCTGAATTCAAACATCTTCCGATTTTGCCTTTCCGCGCACGAGAAGTTATGCACCCGTGCACCCATTTTCAAGTTAATTACCTTTTTGCCACTACAATCTGAACTATTAAAATTCAAGATCTAACGGTGCATACAGGTTCCCAAAGTGCACAATGCATACAGGTGCCCCATAGAACCTGACCCTATATATATATATATATATATATATATATATATATATATATATATATATATATATATATATATATATATATATATTGGGGTTCGATTGAGAAATTTTGTGCATCGAGGCACCATTGAGAACTTTTGTGCATCGGACTTTCTACCAAGAGTGCATTAAGGTATTTGTGGAATAAATTTATAAGAAAATTAATTAATTATAGAAAATTAGGTTTAATTAGATTAGGAAACAAATCAATACATTAAACAATTTACCAAAAATTTCTCCCTCTTTCTCTCCTCACCTCTCTCTCTCACCATGATCAACCTCTCTCCCTCTCCATCCCCATGTGACCGCCCCACCCCCTCTCATTCTCAAAATCTGGTCACCGTCTTGCTCTCTCAGCCGCTGCACCACCATCGCACCATCGCTCTCTCGGCCGCTGCATCAACATTGCACCACCGTTGCACCGACCATCTCTCTCTCTCTACGGCCAATAATTACCGCATTTTTTTGAATGCATGTTAATTTTTTGAATGGTGAACACCTTCAATGAAAAACGCGATAAAGTGATGCATTTTTTGAATGATGAACACCTTCAAAGATAAAAGGATGTATTTTGATGATTTTGGAAGAGATGAACGATATGCATGTATTTGATTTTGGAAGAGATGAACGATATGCATGAAGAGATGAACGACATGCATGTATTTTGATGATGAACGATGAACGATATGCATGAAGAGATGAACGATTTATGTTTGTATTTTGATGTATTTTGATTTTGGAAGAGATGAACGATATGCATGATTTATTTTTGGAAGAGATGAACGATTCATGTTTGTATTTAGATGTATTTTGATTTTGGAAGAGATGAACGATATGCATGATTTATTTTTGGAAGAGATGAACGATATGCATGTATTTTGATGTATTTTGAATTTGTATTATTTTTGTTAATTTTGGAAGTGCAATATTTTACCCCTCTGTGAATTTCATTTTGTGCACTTGATGTATAAAACTTTCTTTTTAATTACCATTTTGTCATTTGATCTAACTCACACGTTCTTTTCATTCAATGGACAATGGAGGTTTTTTTGTGCCTCGATGCACAAAATTTCTCAATGGAACCTCACTATATATATATATATTGCAGAACCTAAATTTAGTGTAGAATTGTAGAACCAATATTGTCCATAGATTAGATTAATCTAATGGTCTTGATTAAAACCATAAAGTTTTTAATTAGTGAAAAAAAGATTAATATTAGTGATTTTTTAATTCATAGGTAAAAAAAGAATAGATTGGAAATAGGAAAAAGATTGACATCAGCAAAATAAATATCCTTTTTCTTTAGATTTAAAATAACATTAATATGATTAATTGTTAAATCAAAAAAGTTATACCATAAAAACGAGAATTTTATACTCTTTAAAACGAGACCGGTCAGATATATTTTATTCGTAAAAAAATTACGTGTTTATTTTTCGTAAAAATGTTTTTTTGTCCAAACCACGATACAATATAGCATACCGAGATCATTCAATGTCGAATAAACACTTGATATCGTAGATTCAACGTCGATGCAACACTGCATATACATTCAAATATTCAATATTAACATAGCCAAAATAATGGTCAAAGATAGTAGTCAAAGTTGGTGTATTTAACGAGAACGATCATGATATATTTTTTTCGAAAAAATTTTACCTGTTTATTTTTCGTAAATTTTTTTTTACCCAGACGACCATTCAATATATTATATAAAGATCATTCAATGTCGAATTACATTTTCACATATTCAACGTCGAAATGATACTATATCACACATATGCAACACTGCATGTACATTCGATATTAAAAGAGTCAAAAAAAGTCAAAGTGGACAGTCAAACTTGGTGGCTACTATTATTTCAACATTAATTGCATAATTATCATATTATCCCTAGTGGTATATTATAATCCAATGGTTTAGATTGGTTCTATAGTTCTGCACTAAATGAAGGTTTCGCAATGATCCCAACCCTGTATGTATGTGTGTATATATATATATATATATGTGTGTGTGTGTGTGTGTGTGAGTCATGACATTGAGGCGTTGAAGTCTCGAGATAGAAATTACAATAGGAATACATTTAGTCAATGACCTACTGATAATTAAATTCGTTCAAAAACGGTGAGTAACATTTTAATTCGTATATTATGTTTGAAATTGTAATAGTAAAATATGATTTTAAGCAACGGATAGCTAACCGAGATCCACATGATTCATGCAAAGCCGATACTATCATCGTTAGGGTCCAATCATTTTTTTTTTTAAAAAAAGGTGGATGCTTTGTTTGTTGTTTTAATCTATTCCAATATATTACCAGTAAAAAGTTCATATTTTTTCAATCGTAAAATTTTAAAATCGAAAAGCAAGGTGACTTTAGTTATATAAATCTGAACATAACAAAATTATGTAATTATTACATGCTGAAAAATCAATTTTACTATAAAAGTTAGGGTTTTCTTTTAGATATTATGACCTACTAAAAAGTTTTATAAATGATAAAATATAATAATTTCTTCGTAACTATAGTTAAAAATTCAGAAAAGAAACCAAGACAATGGGTCGATGAACTCGAATACATTTAAACTGGGCCGACTAAATTTAATGAGCTGGTAATGCAGATCAATGAAGATGGGCTATAAAAAAAAAGGTAGCCCATAGCCCCATAGTGAAAGAGAAAATTTGAAAGGGGTCTGTTTTGAGCTTTTTAATGGTGAGGAAAGGAAAAATGAAAATATAGGTAGATTACTAGATTTCAACATAAAATCTTTATACAGGAGAAAGTCAAAATGTCGTATGAGGTTTTCATGTTTAATCATAAAGGATTATTATAATTACAATAATTGATTATATTTAAATTAAATTAAATATGAATACAATTTATTATTTTTAAAATCTATAAATAATTAACTTTGTTATTATCTAATGACTTATCGTCGTTGTCGTTTTGATATTTGTCAATTTATTAGCTAATCTAAATTTAAATTAATAATTATTCATACTATTCTTATATTTTTCTTTTCTAATTAATATTTATATATTTTAAAAGTTTATAGTTTTATTAAAAATGTTCACGTGACACATGTATAAAACTACATATATTAATTAGTAAAATCATATTTCATAACATTTTTTTATTAAAAAATATATCGTTGTTTATGTGTTTATCAATATGAATCATCTATTAAAATTAAATCTAAATTTTATCCCATCTATGTTTGCACTAAAAATTTATTTTATATGTTTATAAATGACTTTATTATGAAAAAAACCATCATGTTTTCACGTCTTTTGCGATTTCGTCCCTCCATGTTATTTTTTTCCGTAAAAAACCTTAAGTTATTGTTTTCTTTTTGGTTTAGTGAAATTTGGACATTAGACCCCGGTTTATAATTTGTGAACCGGGTTTTAGAAAACTGAAAAAACCGGGTTCTAATGTCCAAATTTAAGTAAACCAAAAAAGAAAAAAATAACTTGAGGACTTTTATGGAAAAAAATAACATGGAGGGACGAAAACGCAAAAAATATGAAAACATGTTGGTTTTTTCATAATAAACCATTTATAAATTTATTAAAATATACTAAAATCTATAGATTCTTTATTAAAAATTTTAAAATGTAACTTAATCGGTAAACATGTTTCATAAAATTTTATTTATCATAATAAAATACATGAATATTATGTCATGCATAAACTAAAATATGAATTTATATTAATTAAAATAAATATAAATTTTTTTAAAAAATATAAAAAGTTAGTTACCATTTATGTTTGTTTATAAAACTAAGAGTAAATTACAGAATTGGTCCCTGTGGTTTGCATAAAACTTTGGATACGGTTCTTGTGGTTTTAATTTTGCATAAATGATCCTTATTTTCACTGTTTACTTGCGAAAATGGTCCCTCTGCCGTTAACTTTAACAATCAAATGGTTAAATCTTTTATAATGACTATTTTACCCTTTTCATTGATAACATTTTGGTCCCTCAAGTTTGTAGTTCATTTTAGTTTTGGTCACTCAAGTAAATTATTTTATTTAACTCCTTTATTATTATTATTATTATAATAACTATTATTATTATTATTATTATTAACTTAACTTTGTACTAATTTTTTTTTAGTTTATTAAGTCTCCTATATTTTTATATATATTTTTAATTTAGATTACAAACTTGATAGAATCTATTTCTTTTTTAGCTTTTTCGAGTGAAAAAATACGAACAATTTATTTAACTCTTTTATTATTATTATTATTATTATTATTATTATTATTATTATTATTATCATAATTATAATAATAACTATTATTATTGTTATTATTATTATTATTTTAACTTTTTACATATTAACTGATTTGTTTGTTAAGTTTCTTATATTTTAATATATTTTTTAATTTAAATTACAAACTTATTTATTTACTTTTATTATAAACAATTGTAAAAAATTAGAAACAATTTCTTTTTTAGCTTTTTCGAGTGAAAAAATACAAACATTTTATGTTTTATTATTATTAACTTAGTTTTTTATTTTTTCTACACCAAAAGATTCAACTCATTCTGATCTTTTGTTTTCCCGAAACGAAATAAATAAAAACAATTCTGTTATTAGTTTTTGCGAACGAAAAAACTACGAATACTTGTGATTTTCAGTTTTTCCAAACAAAAAAATCATTTTATTGTTCTAGTTTTTCGAACCAAACCATTACCTTTTATTTTTTTTTTTCTCCGAACGAAAAACTACGTACCATTACTCTTTTTAAAGTTTTTTTTTTCAAAAAAATGAAATAGTGTGTAGCCTTTTTGTTCGGAAAAACTAAAAAAAATGAAATGGTTTGTATTTTTTACGATTGAAAAAGTTGAAAACACAATGATTAGAATAACATAAATATCGAACAAAAAAATATACCCATTTTGATTTTTAGCTCTTTCCAAACGTAAAAAATACGATTTTAAAAAAAAATGAAATAGTCTATTTTTTTGTTCGATTTTTATGTTAGTCTAATCATTACGTTTTTAACTTTTACCAATTGTCAAAAACTACAAACCATTCTATTTTTTTTAGTTCTTCCGAACAAAAAGACTACACACTATTTCATTTTTTTGAAAAAACTTTAAAAAGAGTAATGGTTCGTAGTTTTCTTTCGGAGAAAAAAAAAGGTAATGGTTTGGTTCGAAAAACTAGAAAAATAAAATGATTTTTTTTTGTTAGGAAAAACTGAAAATCAGAATTATTCGTAGTTTTTTAGTTCGCAAAAACTAATAACAGAATTGTTTGTATTTATTTTCGTTTTCCAAAACAAAAAATCAGAATGAGTTGAATCTTTTGGTTCAGAAAAAAATAAAAAACGGATTGGTTTTCGTACATTTTTACGTTTAGAAATTGAAAAACTTTAAAACATGAGTGGTTAGTAACTTTTTTTCGTTTGTAAAAACAAATAAAAGTTTAAGGTTCAAAATTTTTTTGTTTTGAAGACAACAATATGAAATGTTTGTATTTTTTTCATTCAAAAAAACTAAAAAAGAAATGGATTCTAATTTGATACTATTATTTATAATAAAAGAAATAAATAAGTTTGTAATTTAAATTAAAAAATATATTAAAATATAGGAAACTTAATAAACAAATAAATTAATATGTAAAAAGTTAAATTAATAATAATGACAATAAATAATAATAATAGTTATAATAATA
Source organism: Centrapalus pauciflorus (assembly GCA_020465985.1). Classification (NCBI taxonomy): domain Eukaryota; kingdom Viridiplantae; phylum Streptophyta; class Magnoliopsida; order Asterales; family Asteraceae; genus Centrapalus; species Centrapalus pauciflorus. Next base: position 246,431 of record JAANYP010006488.1, read on the forward strand.
ATAGTTATAATAATAATAATAATAATAATAATAATAAAAATAATAATAATAATAATAATAATAATAAAAGAGTTAAATAAAAAAATTTACTTGAAGAACCAAAACTAAAATGAACTACAAACTTGAGGGACCAAAATGTTATAAAAGAAAAGGGTAAAATGGTCATTATAAAATATTTAACCATTTGATTGTTAAAGTTAACGGCAGAGGGACCATTTTTGCAAGTAAACAGTGAAAATAAGGACCATTTTTGCAAAATTGAAACCACAGAGACCGTATCCAAAGTTTTATGCAAACCACAGGGATCATTTTTGTAATTTACTCTAAAACTAAAATCACAAATAATTAATGTTTATATGTTTTGATTTTACTTTAAATAAATTTTACAAAAGTAAATTTTTTTTAAAATATCCGTGTAATACATGCATTTAATAAGCTAGTGAATTGTGAACTAATGTAGGGACCAAAATACCAAATCATAATGACTATCCATAAAATGTCCATTGGTGAGACACAGTTTGCATAGGCGTTAATCCTCATAAAGATAATCAATTATCATCTAAGCTAATCAAGTTTGTGTATAAGGGTGTTTGGATTTGCGTTTGAAAAATTGCTGTAACGTTTTGGAAACTAATAATCAGATAATAGCTGTAACAAAAAGTGCTGCAGGAAATGTAGTGTTTGGTTTAGCTTCTGCTGTTTGCTATCATAATTATCAAATAATCAGTTTTTAAAGTGTTTGGATTTGCGTTTTTACTTGTAAAATGACCAAATAATCACTTATGAAGCAAATAAGCTACAATTTTTAACTTATGAAAAAGTGTGGTAAGATTAACGCTAAACGCAAATAATCACTTATTAACGTATGCAATCCAAACACTTTAAACTAATTATTTGCGTTATTGTAACGCAATAAACTGATAATCTGGTTCATAACGCAAAACCAAACACCCTAAAAAGATCAAAATCTTTATTTCTTTATAATATAAGATGAATAAATTTATTTATAATAGAATAAAAATACGAGAGTTTAATTTTTTAAGCATTTAAGCTGATAAAAACTTTATAAATTTTAAATGTTTAAGATAACTAAATATTGGTTTTTAATCCATTAACGTAACGAATTACTTAAAATGATAAAAAGAGAGAAACACCCACAAAAGTTAATATTTTTATATTAAAAACAAATTTAATTACTCTAAACAATAAAAAATATAAATATAAGGGATAATTACAAAAATAGCCACCTCTCACATCTTTATTCACTTTTTAGCCATTTTATATACATTTTACCAAAATAGCCACACTTTACGTTACCACATTTACGTGATAGCCACAATTTACGAAATTTGTACTTTTTTTTCATTTTTTTAATGCATTACGTTACAAAAGGTGTTTGGTCACGTAAATTATTGTACTTTACGTGACCACTTTTAAAAATTTGCTCACTCCCCATAAAAATGTAATGATTGCTTAAAAAAACATTTTAAAGTGTGACAAGACATCCCACCAAACATTCATGGGGAAGGAGCAAAAATGGTCACGTAAAGTACAACAATTTACGTGACCAAACACCTTTTGTAACGTCATGCATTAAAAAAATGAAAAAAAGTACAAATCAGTGGTCACGTAAAGTACAACAATTTACGTGACCAAACACCTTTTGTAACGTAATGCATTAAAAAATGAAAAAAAAGTACAAATCACGTAAATTGTGACTATCACGTAAATGTGGTAACGTAAAGTGTGACAAGACATCCCACCAAACATTCATGGGAAATGAGCAAAAATGGTCACGTAAAGTACAACAATTTACGTGACCAGACACCTTTTGTAACGTAATGCATAAAAAAATGAAAAAAAAGTACAAATCACGTAAATTGTGGCTATCACGTAAATGTGGTAACGTAAAGCGTGACTATTTTGGTAAAATGTATATAAAGTGGCTAAAAAGTGAATAAGCATGTGAAAAATTGCTATTTTTGTAATTATCCCTAAATTTAATTACCTTAATTGACAATTAAACCTTTAAGTCAGCCCATGCCCTTAGATACATCGTATAAAGCGGAAGATGCAGAAGATACGCGCATAAAGGGGACGATCGAAAAGGAAAACTGATGTCGAAATATCAAAATAATGGCAAACCCTAGAAGAACGTCATCATACCCAAGCAACAACGAAATCCCAATTTACAATCAAGAATTCAACTCCCCTTTTCAATCTTCACAAACCCTAGCATCAAGACTATCAAGACTCAAGTTTTTCTTGAAAAAGCCTCAAGCTTTCCCTTTTCTTCTATCCATTTTCCTAATCCTAACCTGGGTTTTCCTCAGAATCCAACAACGCAATTCACAATTCCAATCAAATCCCACCAAACCCACCACAACATTCTCAATCGACGGTACTGATCAAGATCGCGACGCCAATCTCATTCGATTCTCAGCCGGATTCCCATCCTCAATTACCAAAGACAATCGCGGTTGGATGCTCGACCCTGTTTCAATCGCCCTGAATTCAGGAATTCCGGGTGGGGCATTGATTTGTGGTTCTATCCATGTGGGTGAAATTAAACCCGGTGGTTTGAGGGGAAATCATAGACACCATAATTGCAATGAGACGATCTTGATTTGGGGAGCTCGAACAATGTTTCGATTGGAAAACAATTCATTAGAAAAAGGTTATGCTCAAGTAACAGTTGATGCAGATGAGGTTGCAGTCGCGGTTAGCCCGTATGGAACGGCTCACGCGATTGTTAATATGGACTCGAAACGGTCTACATTCATCATTGGCTGCCAAGATAGTGTAACCACTTATAATAAGTCTAGTACTGATTACAAAGTTTGGGAAGATCTTTACTCATAGCTAGCTTTCTTTGTTTCAATACATGGATTTATGGAAGTTTAGTTGATATATATGTTATTGATTCGTGTTTAAATTCGTTGTTTTAGCATTATTCATGGAATTTATGTCATCAAATGAGTATAAAGTTTGAAGCTTGATAATCTTTTTTAGTAATTGGAATGATATGTGAAAGGATAAGATGAAATTGAGTTGATGAGTCGAAAAAGGATCAAGATCTTTGAACAATAAAGTACGAAGCTGTGCAGAATCGCACACTCGTGAGGATGTGATCTTGGAAAACGGCTCCTAACGAGCAAATCAGTATTTGTTTAAGTATAAAGTGAAATGTGATAGAAACATGATAATCGTTAAACATATGTTGCTAGTTACGGATGATTGGGCAAACCATTCAACCAGTTGCATAATCGAATAACAAATCATAACAAAATTCAGTTATTCGGTTGCTAATACATATTACGAGGCGCTAATTACTAATTACTATTTACTTCAAGAAGCGCTTTAATAATCGCATCAACCACCATATCCTCGTAAGCCATCAAGTGTCCTAAACCCGCAAGCTCGTGGTACTTGACCCATTCAAGTTGTTGGGCTATATAACGAATCAAAGGCACAGACACAAACCTATCTTCATCCCCCATCCATAAATGAACCGATCCATTTTTGTTTGGAAATGGATTTTCGATATCTGTTGGACCAAACTCCCACTTTGTTTGTCCAACGATAAGGTCACGATGCAGCGACTCGTAATCACCTTGTTGTCTATGTTGCGACCCCAACAAACGGTTCTTAATCACAAAGAAAGGAGTATCATAAGCATACACATAATGCATATATCAGTTTTTCACTTTTAAATAATAACATATGCATAGCCCCTGCGTAGGATATGCATGGTCATATTGGGGCTTTTCTCCTAAATTCCTATTGTAACTTAAATTTAGGTCTACTCCTTGAAATTAGAGTGTAAATGAGCAGAGAACTCGACTCGTTAAAAGCTCAAAAAAAGCTCAAATTCAAGCTCATTTAATAAATGAGCCCGAGCTTCGTATAACGGGCTCACAAGCCTAAATAAGCTTAAACGAGCTCATGTTAATAAATGCGTGTGTATATATATAGAGAGGTTAAATATATTAAAATAAAAAATATATATAATATATAAGAAAACCATATAAAATTTATTTAAAAAATTAAAATATATATAATAAACGAGTCAAGTCCGAGCCGAGGTTGAGCTCAGAAAATTACTCACGAGTCGATCAAACTCGAGCTTTATATACAAATCTCGAAACTAGCTAAGCTCGAGCATATATGGTATTTTTAAACGAGTCGACTGTCGAGCCCGAGCGGCTGGTTTGCACCCTTGCTTGAAGTCAATGTTCTATGTTTCGTCCTTTTTATTATATTGTTGATGTCCATGACGGCAAATTGATTGCATCTTGTTTTGAGTACATTTTTTTTTTTATTTTCAAGAAAATAAAGTCATACCAAAACAAAAAAAAGAAGCTATATTACATAAGGGAACTTTTATTATTTCTTTAAGAAAAGAAACTATGTAAAAAATATACATATATATATATATATATATATATATATATATATATATATATATATATATATATATATATATATATATATATATATATATATATATAAAAACTTTATAGTAAAATGATGTGATTAAGAGGTAGTACCTGTTTTTCCAGACCGGCTGATAACTTTAATACGTCCCTTATATCACTTGAAGAAAAATAGCGATCGCCGTGATCGATAAGAGAGTAATTAGGAAACCATTTTTGCGTGTTCCACCAATAGGTCAGCCATGGTAGATACACGCAAAGCCCATTGATCTTCTAAAGGGTGAATTCGTTTATATTCTCTGTTGGCCAAATCTGAAGGTAAGTGTGGCCATCGGTAATTGATCTCGGGAGCAATAAGAACCGCTCCTAAGAGCCTATGAGGAATGTACGATAAATGTCTTCCATCACGAAGCTTTATCCTCGGGGTTGTTATCGGAAGCCCATCTGGAGGTCCCAACGCCTTCGGAGGTGGTGGAATAACGTTTTGATAAACCCACGCACAAAACACCACGAACAAGATAACAAGTAGACCATATACCTTCATGATCGATCGATCCCTAAATTTGGGGTTTTTGATGAGTGGAGATCGGTAATTGAAGTAAGTTGGACTTAAGTAAGCGGTAATGTAGGTTGTCTTTTTGGAAAAACAAAAGTTAATTAACTCTAGTTGGTCCGCTAGAGCAGTGGCCAATGGGTAGTGAGCACGTGGAGGTTGCATATGAAATTGAGTGACGTTTACATCATGCGCAACATAGTCTTGTATCTATATATTCTTTACCTAATTTAGACATTAGATTAAGAGACAACCTTAATTAATATTAGGGAAAAAAAACATAAGCTATTAATTAGGGATGAACATAGTCTGTCCAGATTTCAAGCCGAAGTAATTAAGTTTGTTTGGCAGGAATGAAAGATTATTTCACAACCAAACACGTTGAAAAAAATTTCAAAATGAGTTTATCATTTAGTCGAAATTTTGTATTTTTTTTTAACCGGTCGAAACAAATAAACCGGCTGAGTTTAACCTTGAAAGAATAATTATACCGGTTGATATCAAATCAATGGTTTGAATTGAAATTTGGTTTTAAGAGTGACTTGTAAGTTTGTTTAAGTCCATTACATTTTCTATAAATAAATAAATAAATTTTAAAAAATCTTATTATCTGTCTCTCAAACTTAACTAGTTTAATACTCATGGGTTGCTCGGGTTTTAGTTTTGTAATCAATATAAACCTATATTTCATGAAAAAGAGACTGATAAATTATATGATTTAAAAATAAATATTATATCAACATAAAATTGATTGCCATAATAAACAACCCAATAAATCATAACAAAAGATATATTTACCAGATAATCTATATCTATATATATTAATTAAAGAAAACATTTCACGCCACGTGTCACTACCTTATTTATTTAAATTTGTGATTTCCCGCATTTTTTTCATAATTAGATTTCTAATTTAACTAATTTATTGTTTAAAAAATATGAAATATATTTCAAATACTTTCATATTTTATCCATGTAATTAAAAAAATAAATACTTTAAACATTCTAATACATTTAAGATAAAAAAACATTCTAAATTTACATTAATAGTTATGTATTTTATTTTTTACTTATATACATTTTATATAAATAATATAAAATTTATTAAAAATAGGGTAAAAATAATTGTATAATATATTTACATAAAATTGATCGTTATAATTAATAACCCAATTTTTTTTAACAAACAATAAATAATAAATTTAAACTCATAATTGATACATGTGCTTTTATTTTTGGGTTAATATTGAAAAAACTCAATCAACTTTTCTTATTTTTTCAATTAAGTCTTTAATTTTTTTTCCAATTGTCAGTGTCCCTATACTATGTTTATTTTATTCAAAAATATATATTTTTTACCGGTTACGGAATTAGCCGGTAAACACAACTAATAAAACAAAATGAATTTAGAAGGCGTACGGAGAGAGGAAACTCATGAGTATTATTAATGTGTTTCGATTCTTGATTACCCTTTGTATTTTTTATTTTAAACAATCAAACAAATAATATATTTGAAACTTCTACGGTTCTACCCATTTTTTATTTGTTTAGGTGATTATAATATTATTAGTTTAGCTAATTTCATTGATTTGTGATTCTTTGTTATTTAGTCTTTAATGTAGTTTTATAAAGTAGTTATATTAAATTACTTTATTAATTTTGGTTTATATAATCTAATACTATTTCGATAAATATATTTAAGTACATTTTTTGTTCATGTTCTTTATTGCTGTTATTTGATTTAGTCCCTCTATCTTAGTAATTCTAAGTTTCTTTCTTATCTTGCAATTTTTTTGGTTTTAATTCTTCGTTGGTTAAACTTAATTAACAACTGTTATGTTTTAACTTTTAACATGAACATTTTATTTATTTAGTTATCCTTTTTCAAATATTTTTTTTAAAAGACTACCTATACTACCACCTATGAGATATATACATTTTTTAAAATTTATTTTCTTTTTTAATAAACTGGTTCTCTTTATAAAGCAATTATTTTACATATAAAAATATTATTTCCTTAGCAAATATTGTTTTCTAAATATTTTTGTTATAAAAAACACTTACATACAAAAATATATATTATTTGCTAAAAAGACCATCAATGGGATTAATTTGAAACTACCCATCTTTTTTCGAGGTCAGAGGTCTTTGAATAAATTTAATCTTAAAAAAAAACTTAACAATACAAAAAGTAAAATGAACATTTTTCAGTTAAGTTTAACGGTTTATTAACCAAAATCAAAATTTAAATTTATTAATGTTGATGAACTGAATTCAAGAAAAACATAAACCAGAGAGACAAAAAAAAATGTACTTCACTCTAATAAATAAAATATAACTTTTTCAACATTACACATCCTAAGCTAATCTTTCAAACACATTAATAAGATTATTCAAATTATATATAATTAACAACACTAATTAACCGAGAAAGTCGATAGACTATCCTATAATAACATCATCTCTTTTCGCTTAATTGAATTTTTCATCGAGGCCAGCTCCTCGTTCTCATCCTCATCCACTACAAGAAATTTAGCATTTTGCGACGACAACAACAAATATCGTTCCACAACTATTGCAAACAAAACAACAACGACTAACTTGTTTTTGCTCGACACTGATACTTCGATTAGTACTTACGCTAATTACTATTAACTTCAAGAAGCGCTTTAATAATCGCATCAATCACCACATCCTCGTAAGCCATCAAGTGTCCTACGCCTGCGAGCTCGTGGTACTTGACCCATTCAAGTTGTTGGGCTATATAACGAAGCATAGGCACAGACACAAACCTATCTTCATCCCCCACCCATAAATGAACCGATCCATTTTTGTTTGGAAATGGATTTTCGATATCTGTTGGACCAAACTCCCACTTTGTCTGTCCAACAATAATGTCACGATGCAGCGACTCGAAATCACCTTGTTCTTTATGTTGCCTCGACCCGAACGTACGGTTCTTAATCACCAAAGAAAGGAATATCATAAGCATACACATACTGCGTGTGTGTGTGTGTATATATATATAGAATATGGTTCGAGAGAGTACCACCCCTTATGCAGCGCACCAGAAGGTATCATCTTAAAAAAAATTGAAAATTTTTTTTTCACAAACATGTTTTAATTAACGTTAGATCATACGTAAATTTCACATACATTCACATCTCCTAGCTCCTAAAAATTGATGTGAACGTAGACTTACATAAATTTGCATGAATATATGTGAACATGCATATATGTTATACGTGATTTCATGCGCTTAGAGTGTTCGAATTTGCGTGAAATTTATATATCATCTGTGTAATGTTAATTAAAACATGTTTATGAAAAAATTTCAAAAAAATAATTTTAAAGTGGTACCTTCGAGTGTGCTGTGTAATAAGTGGTACTCACTTGAACCTAAATCTATCTATATATATATATATTATCAGTTTTTCACTTTTATGATAATAACATATGCATAGTCCCTGGGTAGGATATGCATGGTCGTATTGGGGTTTTCCTCCTAAATTCCTATTGTAACTTAAATTTAGGTCTGCTCCTTGAAATTAGGGTGTAAATGAACTGAGAACTCGACTTGTTAAAAGCTCGAAAAAAAGCTCAAATTCAAGCTCATTTAATAAATGTGTTCGAGCCCGAGCTTCATATATATAACAAGCTCGCAAGTCTAAACAAGCTTAAACGAGCTCATATATAAATATATTTTTTAATTAATAGATGTATATATATGATATATAAGTTAAATATATAAAAATAAAAAAATATATTTATAATATATAAGAAAACCATATTCAAAATTAACTAAAAAATATATAATAAATGAGTCAAGCCCGAGTCGAGATTGAGCTTCGAAAACTATTCACGAGTGGATCGAGCTCAAGCTTTATATACAAATTAAGCTTGAAACGAGCTGAGCTCATGCTCCAAGTCGAGCATAGTACGTATTTTTAAACGAGTCGAGCTTGAGCGGTTGGTTTGCACCCTTGCTTGAAGTCAATGTTCTATGTTTCGTCCTTTTTATTATATTGTTGATCCATGACGGCAAATTGATTTCGTCTTGTTTTGAGTACATTTTTTTTTTTTATTTTCAAGTAAATAAAGTCATACTAAAACAAAAAAAAAAAAAAAAAAAAAAAAAGCTATATTACATAAGGGAGCTTTTATTATTTCTTTAAGAAAATAAACTATGTAAAAAATATACATATATATATATTTCTATAAACTATATAGTAAAATGATGTGAAAAAGAGGTAGTACCTGTTTCTCCAGGCCAGCAGCTAACTTTAATACGTCCTTCATATCACTCGAAGAAAAATAGCGATCGCCGTGATCGAAAACAGAGTAACCAGGAAACCATTTTTGCGTGTTCCACCAGTAGGTCAGCCATGGTAGATAGTATGTCACGCGCAAAGCCCATTGATCTTCTAAAGGGTGAATTCGTTTATATTCTTCGTCGGCTAACTCTGAAGGTAAGTGTGGCCATCGGTAATTGATCTCGGGAGCAATAAGAACCGCTCCTAAGAGCCTATGAGGAATGTAGTTAAGACAAGGCCACGAGAAAAGCCCACCCATGGAGTATCCAACTAGATAGAATTTTGATCCCAAGTTCAATTGATCAACCAGCTCCTCGATATCAATTGCCAAACTCTTGGGAGTTCGGTTAGGGTCCGGATCGCTCTCTCCATAACCAGGACGGTCGAATGCAACAACATACACCCCTAGTTCCTCAATAAGAGCCGGTGTGGCTGAGATGACGAAAGGATTGCAGTACTTGTCAGTGTCGAGGCCATGGATGAAAACTATCTTAGCTTTGGCTGAATGTTTAGGAACGCCGGATTCTATATACGATAAATGTCTTCCATCACGAAGCTTTATCATCGGGGTTGTTATCGGAAGGCCATCTGGAGGTCCCAACGCCTTCGGAGGTGGTGGAATAACGTTTTGATAAACCCACGCACAAAACACCACGAACAAGATAACAAGTAGACCATATACCTTCATGATCGATCGATCCCTAAATTTGGGGTTTTTGATGAGTGGAGATTGGGAATTGAAGTTGTTTTTGAAAAAAAAAAAAAAAAAAAAAGGTTGGTAATTAAATGAGATTGGTCTGCGAGAGCTGTGACCAATGGGCAGTGAACAAGTGGACGTTGGATATGGAAGATAAACATGTGGATATGATAGTGAGGAACGTTTATATCATGCGCAACAAAGTCTTGTGTCTATATATCTTTACCTAATTTAGACATTGGGTCAAACTAATAACTTTTTGATTTTTTTTTTATCGTTTATAACAACGGTATTTATTTTTTGTTAATAATAGTATCAAATTTTATATTTTTCATATAAATAAAATCAACTTTTGTATTTTGTATTTTTAATAACATTAACTTTTGTATTCTTTTTATCATTTATAGCAATGATTTTAATAAGTTTTGCTATAAATGATAAAAAAAAAAAAGTTAAAATTGAGGCTATTAATAAATAACGTTGCTATAAATGCTAAAAATATATAAAGTTATTTCTATTCTTAGCAATTAGCTCTTTGACATTAGATTATGCGACAACCTTAATTAATATGTAGTTAATAATTTCAAGTCTACGTTAGGAAAATAAAACTTAAGCTATTAATTAGGTAATTAGGTTTGTCTGGCAGGAATGAAAAATCATTTCATGACCAAACACGTTTAAAAAAAATTTCAAATTGAGTTTACCATTTAGTTGACAATTTGCATTTTTTAAACGTTTGAAATGAATAAACTGATCGAATTTAACACTTGAAATAATAATTATACCCATTGATATCAAAAATGTATTATGAGAAAGGAATCTCAATTTCTTACCTATTAGGTAATAAAATAAATTCTAATGGATGAGGAAAAAGTCTATGTCAAAAGGAATTGTATTTCTTTTTTCTTTAGCAAATCAAACACACAAATGAATGAAATTTTCATTCCAATCCCACAGAACATTTCAGGATTATATGAAATAAACAGACGTTGATACTCTATAACGTTGATCTAGTAATCATAATCACTGATTACTTAAAACCATAAGTGGTTTATTGATTTAATTAGACACAACCAATCATTGAATCAACAATGACAACATACATTGCTGAATCTATTTGTACGCTCGTATTTTCAAAAAAATTAGGGGTGACAATTTCGGTCCATTCAAACAAACAGGTCGATGACCAAAAGATAAAAATTTAACATACTTTTTGAAATTAAAAAAAAATTGTTTAATATACCATTTTTCTAAAATTTCAGGTTTTAAAAAAATTAATGTTCCAGCTTAGTTTTTTACTACGGGTCATTTTTACCATCCCGTCTGTTTTACTCATTAGTGTCGAAATTGTCACCCCTAATAAAATATTTAAATACTAGAATTGACGAATTATTCAATTATAGTCGTTAAATATGAATTAAATTCTTGAAATATAAACTAGAAATTTAAAGCAACCAAATAATGATAAAATTATACTTTAAAAATAAAACCAATTAAACGTAAATTTTCGACGAAAAGTTAAAATGTGATGCCTAAATTCACAATTAGATGGTGATCTTTTGTTTTTTGTTGACATCCAAGAATCAATCAATCGATTCTATTAAATGAAAAAAAAATTTGATCATTTGTCATCACCTTAACAATGTTATGTGACTTCATATCCAAGTGACATTTGAAATTTTTTATTTTTTTAAATATAAATATCCGTTTCTTTTTAAATCCCTAAAAATGTTCCTATTCTCAAGGATCTATTAAAAATTTTAAATTACCCGATCAACATTTAAAATTAATTAACTAATTATAAAAATGTAAACTTTAATGTTATTAATATCGACTATCTTTTTCATTTAACTAACTTATACTTAAAGCTAATTATAATAAAATATGTTAAGTATCATAAGTATAAAAAGATTTTCAATATATCAAAATTTAATGTAAACTTTTAATTTTTAGTTTATATAACTTATTGAGAAAAAATATTTATTAAAGTTATCCGTGTAATACACAGGTTAATCTTCTATCTATACTAATAAAAGAGTAAATATATTCAACTTTCATGAAGCCATGTGTCATGACCATGAATCGACACGTGACATTTATAGTTTTAAAAAATAATAAATAAATTTAAACTATATCTATCCATATATAATAAACACTACTTTTAAATTCAAATCAAATCAAATCCAACAAAATCTAATATTCTAATAACTTATTAATTATAATATAATATAATAAATGTTTAAAATGTTTAAAAAATAATCATATTCATGTGTGTGTAGAATTATACAAAATTAATAGGTCCATTGGACCCTAATAATTATATATTTTTGTTAAAAAATAATATTTGTATCTTTACCTTTTAGGTTATTATATTTTATATATATGAAAAATATCCGTGTAACATGCGGGCATTACACTTATGTGGGTCTTATACCTCATTGTGCATTCATTCTCCAAATTGTCTTATGCAACGTTTGACTTCCTTTTATTCAACTACTATCACTTCTTTCATTTTTTTCCAAACAATTGCAATTTCATAATTATTAGGGTATTGAGCTCGAGAACTTTTGAGGGCAGCCAAGAATCCAGCATTTTCATTCTTGAGATAAGGTTTCGAAACCCACATTCCCAAGCCCTTGATCTATGATTTGTTCATGAGATAATATGAGTTTATAATGACTTAGAGATTGCAATTAGATTTGTCATCACTCTACTCAACATCTCTCCATTTTGCAAGATATTCCATTTGTTAGGAATTTGTATCGGTTTTTCATAAAAACATAAACATTAATCGAACTAACGCACAACGGAAACATTTTAAAAATTACGAATTCGTTACACGGATCATCAAGTAATACATAACATAAGTAAACATGAAAGCATTAAAAATCGTACATTTGTATTTGATGACAAAAATACTCAAATGAGATGCTTTCGGTATCCACCGGTGATGACACGGTCGAACGGCGCCAATTACGCAATCAAACACACGAAGAACGGGAAAAACACAGACGTAAGTGTGTGTGTTTGGTACGGCCAAGATCCCACCAAAAACCACACACCCAAGAATGTGTTCATGTATTTATGTATATCACGTATCTCACACATATATCTCCATATATATATGGTGGCAGTATATATATAGGGGTGGGTTTCAATGGAAAACCTATATGCATCGGAAAACCAGGGAACCACTTTATAGCCAATGGATCAGGTGATGCGTCACGTAGAAAGTCGATGCATCAGGTGGGAATTTGATGCATCACGCGGGGAATTATGATGCATTTGTGGTGGTGCATAAAGGTTTTCCGATGCATGTTGGTATTCCATTGAACCCCCCTTCTCTCTCTCTTTATATATAATTAAGAGTTTTTGTTTTAATCAAACTATAATATAATAATATAATATATATCTTAATAATTATCTTTATTATTTAAATCTCATATAATTATCTCTATAATTATATATCTATTAAATAATATTAATCTTTAATATATAATCTAATAATATATAAATGACTAGATAATTATTTATAATTATCACTTATTTATTTGTTTATAATTATCTAATAATAGATGATAATATTAATTCAAATAAATGTATCTTTGATTTAATATCCAATAATAAATGAAAGACAAGATAATTATTTAATTATCATCCAAAGACAATAAATCACTACAATATCTAATATTGTACTTTTAGTCCCCGTACTTTGAGATATTATTAATCATCCATTAATTTAATCTCAATGATCATTCCGTGTCATAAACAATATCCAATATTATTTATTAAATCGTCTGATTGCATCTGCTCAGTTGTGCTCATCGGTGTAACCCTCAGGCCTCAAGTGTTTTATGAAATCAGTCATGATGCAATAGTAATGTCATCTTTACACACCATACACTAACACCATTGATGAGCCTCCAAGGATTTTATTAGAGTTTATCTCCAAATCATGAAACATCAAAATAATATTAGTGACAAGTTTATGAATTAATTTCTAATTTGATTTGGAACTTCAATCAAAGTTTTTAGGCCAATCGAGAATTTTAGTTTTAAATAAATATATATATATAGTAAAAATTAAGCAATATATGTTTATTTTCAGGTCGGTAGTCGAGTGTGGTTGATTCAAATATTTCAGTTGGATGTGGTTTCTTCGAACGAGCTTTGAAGAGCCAATTTTGGTGGCATTGTGAGTAACCGATTTATGTGCACAAATAGTTATATGTGTTTATGCATATTTGTTATATTGAATTCATTTGTATCACTCTACCATGTTATTATTATTTTCATGATTATGTTACAAATGATACAATTACCCTACCTTTTTATTAAAAGTCTTTTTCTATGTGATATCGTAATTTTCGTGTATGCATACTTATATCACATGCTTGGATTGGGCGCCGACGCTACTGTGTGTACGCCGGGATGGTTAGCCTTCCAAGTTGTTCGGTTCAATTGCCGCCAGTTCGGATGAGGAGCATGTACGATTTAATCAGCACCAGCTCAGAGTAGGGATGCGACGTCAGCTCGGATTTGGGTCGGGAAGGAAATTATTGAACTCCTTGTTTCATTTCTATTCATGCATATTTACATATATACTTTTATGCTTTTAAATCTTATTTTTCTATGGGCGACTGCTTATTTCGGCCGTGGAGACTTTATATTTCAAGTGGAGCAGGTAAGATTAATGGTCCTTTATAAAACTGTTAACTTTCGATGACTGAGACGTTAATATTTTTGTACTACCTTTTGTGGGTCGGGTAGAACCTTAGATGAAATTGACATGTAAAATTAAACTTATTTAGCATACTCTAAAAGTTGTAAACTATTATAACACGTGGGTGATTTTAGTCAATAAATGACTTTAAATTTTTTTAAATTATCCTGTATTTTTTATGTATTTTGCATATGAATTATGGAAATTTAGTTTTAAAAGTTTTTGGTTCTTTCCCTATTGTCATTACATATGAATCAATTACAAATAACTTATTTATTGTGATTCAACCATATTTAATGAAAGGATTTAATAGAGTTCGATTCAAAATAGATGCATATTTGATATAGATCGAAAACTTAAAACTTCTGATCAAAAAATAAATATCAAAACTATAAACTTAAAATTTAGAAGAGCTAAAAAAAATCAAACGTGCACCTATAGATTGTATCACTATTTTAAACTATTACAATCAAGAAATTTTACTTTTTAAAACAATTAAAAAAAATTAATAAGAAGAGTTCATTATTCAAGAACAACCCACGTTTGTAACGTTAGAGAAAAACTCAAACAAAAACTCAAAGATCGAACCATCGTGGAATAAACTCAAAAACTCTTTTTACTATGATTATGAAAGTGCAATGGTGTCTTCGTTGAAGAAACTCGATCGGGTCGAACCACTTGTGGAATCAACGATGTGGTATCTTCGTCTTCACCGTGAGAGATAGGGTTGGTGATTATCGGAGAAATCATGGTCAATGGCGCCATTTATGCATGACCAGTCCTAAAGAGGGAGTCACACGGGCTACCGTCCAGAACATCAAATCTTTGAGGGACATTAACTTTTTAGTCCAATAATTAATATATTAAGTTTAGTTTTGTTGTTCAATATTCATATCTAGTGCTGTAAACGAACACAAACGATGTTCTGTTCATATGTTCATGTTTCTTCGTTCGTTAAGGAATTAATTTTATTCGTTTATGTTCGTTCGTTTAACTCATAAACGAATGAAATGAAATAAAAATTATTAAACGAGCATAAACAAATGAACATAAATAAACAATTAAACAAACATAAATTGAATGAACGAAGTCAGTATTCATGTTTGTTAATTTAATTAAACAAACACAAGTTTTGTTAATGTTCATTCGTTTGAACGTAAATGAATTTCCTGTCAAACAGTTTACGAACCGTTCGTTTGAAATTCGGTTCGTTTACAACTCTATAATATATCTTCATTGTCAATGACAAAAATTATAATCTTGGACAATAAGAACAATGAATTTAGAAAATGTAACAAGTGACAGAAAAATATTAGTGTCAAAATACACAAGTTGTGCTAGAAGAAAGAACGATAAAACTTCTCAATCAAATAATCATTGTTTAAATTCTAATCATTCATAAGAACTGAACAAACACATTTAAAAATAGTATGTTGTATTTTAAAATTCTATAAAGAGTCATTGTTTTTTTAATATTGCCCTGGATATGAAAATATTTAGAACATTAACTGCATTTATGGTTACGGGGTAAGACTATGACACTACCTACCCCGCCCAATGGGGGGAGACTTCATATCTCACCGCCCCACCAACCTCGGCCTCGCTCTACCTCACCCCGCTCCGACTCCTCCCTTTTTATCTCTCCCTGCAATTTAATAATAATGACTATTATGGTAGAAGATTTGGGTTCAAATGAGTACCACTAGTTTTGCGAAGTACCGGAGGTACCTCGCTTAAAATCATTTTATTTGAACTTTTTTTCATAATCATGTTTAAATTAAGGGATAATTGCACAAAAAACCCCTAACTTGTCCGCTTTTTGTGATTAAAACCCCAAACCATTTTCATTGCATAGTAAACCCCGAACTAACTAAAAATCCGTAAATCAAGGTTTTATCAATGGGTAACCGATTGAAACCGATTATTAATCCTACAGGAACCGGTAAATAACCTAAATGGGATAGATTTTAATTGTTGGAACCGGTAGCCAAGTATTACACATCATTTAAAACTCCGTTGATAATTTTTAATTGTAATTTTAAACGGGATTACCTTATCTACGAGCGTTAAAAATGATGTGTAATACTTGGAAATCAGTTTCAACAATTAAAATTTATTCTACGTAGGTTATTTACTAGTCCACGTAGGATTAATAACCGGTTTCAACCAGTTACTCACTGATAAAACCTTGATTTACTGATTTTTAGTTAGTTCGGGGTTTTCTATGCAACGAAAAATGGTTTAGGGTTTTAATCACAAAAAGCGGACAAGTTTGGGGTTTTTTTGCACAATTATCCCTTAAATTAATAATACAAGACTACTTGCAAAAAATCACACATAAATACACACTAGAATATGTGAAACGTGTGTGTTCACATGAACTGTACTGTTGTGAACGTGTGTTCACAACTAAGCATGTTCACATGAATTTTTTCACGTTCACATTACTTTTAAAATGATAGAAAGTGTAAATGTATATACTTTTTAACGAATAGCCTTATATTATTTGTATCTAAATGAATATGAAAAAAAATTCAAAAAAAAACTTTTTTTTCGGAGCAAGTTCACATCTGAAACTCGCGTGTTCACAGATACTCACGGTACTCTGCATTTTTTAGTACTAACACGAACCATATTCTATGGTAGAAAGATAGGTAATTCTAAGATGGTAGGTTGGAGAGAGAAAAATCGATTTGACGTTATGTGGCTAAAAAGATAGAATAAGGTGTCGTTTGGTTTGAGAATTTAGACAACCCATTTAGGATTCGGATTTGAAAATTTCCATGTCATCTTTGGATAAAAAATAAAAAGAAAGGATTTAGCTTCATTTAACATTTCATATTCCACACTTCACTTTTAATAATCCATTCATCTCCTTAAATATTTTAAAGTTCTATCATTTTAGTATCTAATATTTTAAATTAATACAATCTAAACGGTGCTGGATATAACCACCAACCTGAGGTTAAGGGTGTGTAAAAGTGATCAAGATCAGAACCCAAACGGTCTGGTTTTCGGTTCCTGACTTATAACAATTTTCGGTTCTAAGCACCATCTAGTCTCGTCCGGTTTAACAAAACTCTTTGTAATAATGGTAAAACAAACTATTGCACCCATCTAGCTTAATGTTATAAAATTCCGTTAAATCTTGTGGATTATAATTATACAGATTTTAAACGCTTTAAGGCCACCCGTCCCTATCTGCGAATTGGTGTTACACTTCTCTTATCCAAACATAAAGTGGCATTTGATTCATTAGAATGTTTGTAAACGAAATGAAATTTGTCAAACGATCAGAACAATTAAATCTGAATTTCATTCCATTCCAATTTTCACAATTTCAAGCGAACCACGCTAGGGTTGCTCGTGAAATTGTGACACGGTAACAAATCGAAATAACGTTTCATTATTCCTTAGTATATATATACCATAAATTTCAAGACCAAAACCAAACATTATTTTTTGGGTTTAATTTATTGAGGTCTCTCTGTTAACAATAGATAAAACAGTATTAGATATATGTACCTGATGTATTTTGATTTTAGTACTTGCATCTGATCCTGGCCACACATCTTGTTCTAAACCACACAAGCTGAATCAGAAGCCAGGCTCGTGAACCAAATCGAGTCCGTTTGAGCATCGTCGTTTCGATGCCATGTCCACTGCGCATGACTCACATTAACCACTTGTAACTGCCCGTGCCCGAAACTTGCCTCCCTGAACACCGATATATCTGGTTTTGGATCATTATACCTACGACAAACCAAAAATGTTAATCACCACAAAATCCTTACACTTTCGCCACAATGAAAAAAAAATCCCCTTTGATCAATGTTTGTTTGTGATGCCGAAGCGAAAGTTTCTAAAGAAATACTCTCTCCGTCCCAAAATAATTGTCCACATTTGGCTTTTGTAGTCTTTCATTTTCAACTTTGACCTCAGATATATTAGTTTGTGTTATATAATACTTAATGAAAATTATACCCAATGAAAAGTCCTTTAAAACCAAATCCTTTAATATATTTTGCATCACATATTAGATAACACAAAGAAAAATATTTAATGTCAAAGTTGAGAAAAAAATCCTTCAAATGTCAAAATGTGGACAATTATTTTGGGACGGAGTGAGTATCAACTTACTTCGTTGCAAGACCTTCACGATTTCCACCATCTCCGATTGTGATATGCACCGGGCCACAATTATCGGCTGCATCTTTGTACACACGAGTCTTCCATAAAAAAAGGGAAATCGTTAAAATCGATCTATCGATAAGCATTTTGATTCAATTGTTATGATGGTATTTATACATTACTTACAAAGCGTTCATATGCATGAACATGACCAGCGAAAACGATATCCACACGAGCATTATAAAGCAAAGTTTCCATCGAATCTCTCATACTAGTACTTTCTTTCTCTCCTTGATGGGCGGTATTCGAATTGTACCATGGTGCATGAACAAGAGCAAACAGCCATGGGGTCTGTTTCCTATCGACTTTCTTCATATCAGACTCGAGCCATTTGTACTGGCTCGAGTCTGGTCCAAAGTCCGTGTAGGACCCTAGCATGACGACATGAACACCAGCAACTTCAAATGAATAGAACAAGTTTGAAGGGGAACCACTCTCTTCAAAAGGCATATGCCATCTAGCATTGTAAGCTGTAAACCGCTCTTTGTGGATGAACGGAATTCTCTCGACTTCATGGTTACCTTGAGTCACCATCCACGGTCGTTTGCTAGCCAATGGCTCGACCAGGCGACCAAACGAGTCCCAAAACGGTTGGTAAAAATCGGCATAGGGAAGGTCTCCAGGGAGTAGTAAAACATCATAACCAGTTTTCTCAATGTGTTGGAGGGTTGATTTAGTCCATTCAGTCTGTCCAAGATCTCCTAAATAACATTCAGAATTATCAAACCACAAAGTAGCATATATGTTAGCTCGGAAAAACTAATAAGTCAAAATGACATAAAATAACAACAAACTTTCAAGGTTAGTCCGATTAATTTGTACTAGCTTTTCGGCAAGAAAAATGTCGCGTAAGCGATAAATATGTCACGAAATTATCAAATTAGTCCGTCAAAAAGTTAAATCGATCGAAACAAACATAAAAAGAAAAAAAGTTTATTACGAAAACGGACCAACCAAGAAGTTTAATATACCTATAGTGACATTTTTTTGACAACAAAAAGAGTGGGTATAGATATATAGTGACTAAAAATGTATGTGAGTATAGGCTTCAAGTATTTTTGTGACAAAATTTTTGTGGGGTAAGAAATTGCTCTATACCAACTTTTTTTCATAAGCGACACTAAAAGTAAGATATAGTGACACTTTTTTGTGTCACTAAAAGTATATGTCACTAAATGACACTTTTCTTGTAGTGTTTGCTGGTATTTTATGACATTATTCCAACAATCACATCCAACTTAAATTCGTAACGAATTGCTAAAACCTTATAAGCTTAATTAACATTCTAATTTACCAGAAACCGCAAAGTTGATCGGAAGTTGAGCAGGAGGAGTTTGGAAACTAAGTTCGGGGCTAGAATCAAGGCCACATTTGTAGTAATACGTTGTGCTCGGCTCCAATGGACCGATGACTACATCGTGTATTTGACCGGACTTGTATATAATGTATCTATACGTAGAACTCGTTCCGGTTTGTGAAACATCGTATTTTCCTTGAGATACACCATATTTTACGGTTGATGGAGTCGAATCTTTCGTGATCCATGTAATTCTCATCTTCGAAGTTCCGGCTAACGATATATGCACCTATAGGATTACACAAACACAATTAGCTAGTGATTAAATACTTAGTAAATTAAGAATATAAATTAAATACAGACACCTGTTGAGGATGCGTTTGACTACGATCGTCTGATAGGGACGCATAAAGCGAATTGCCAGCCGGAGGCCGGACATAGTCATCGGCATCGACGAGTCCTAGGAAGACGATGAACAGTGACAACACATAATATGCTGGTCTTACGACAACAGCCATGGCTGATCTTGGAGTTTAGAGAGAGAGAGAGAGAAAGAGATAACAAATAAATAAATAAAGTGTAGAAAATGAAACTGTTAAGTTGTATTAATAGAGACATTAATTAAATAAATAGTACAGTTTAAATTCTTATTTTCATTAATGAAGTGAAAGTCAAACGTTGTTTCAAGTAAAGCATGTTGGAAGGTGAAAAATCATGGTACAAGTGATTTGATTAAACCTATCGTGTTAGAAACATTAATTAATTAATTAGCAAGAATGACAGATAATTAACATATATAAAACCACTTGACCCAAATCAAGTGGTCACCACCAAATGTGGAAGGGGTTCTCCTTGGTTGATGTCTCGAGTTTGATGTTTGCCAATGGCGTTTCTCCTTAGGTGGAAATGTCGGGTTTGGTCCTCACCTTCAAAGTGACTAAAAATGGTTCTATCTAATTACTATCGATTAACATCTACGGTTGAAAAGTTTAACATATATAGTCTTTCAATTATAATAATATCGTAAAGATAGTTTAACTAACGGTTAATTAAGACTAATGTTATCAGAATAAATATCCCCGGGCCAATACTCTTTGTGAGAGGACACAAAACTTTTGAGAGTCGAGAGTATTTATTCATGTAGTCCTACGAGCCAATCAGTTAGTATATATTAATTTCTCTTTGAGGGTGTTTGGTTTTGCGTTATAAACGTGATTATTAGCTTATTACGTTACAATAACGCAAACAATTGATTTAAAGTGTTTGGATTGCATACGTTAATAAGTGATTATTTGCATTTAGCATTTGTCCTACCACACTTTTTCATAAGTTAAAAATTGTAGCTTATTTGCTTAATAAGTGATTATTTAGCAATTTTACAAGTAAAAAACGCAAATCCAAACACTTTAAAAACTAATTATTTGATAATTATGATATCAAACAGCAGAAGCTAAACCAAACACTACATTTCATGCCGCACTTTTTGTTACAGCAATTATCTGATTATTAGTTTCCAAAACGCTGAGCACTTTTTCAAACGCAAATCCAAACACCCTTTTTGTAGTATGTATATTAAGACGTTTGTTTACTTTTTGATGAAATAAACCATCTAATGATAAATAATTTTGTCATAATTACGTTAAAAAGATAAACAAACATACCATAATTATACGATATAACCATTAAAATTGTTTATTTATTTATTTATTTATTTATGGTTTTTTAAAAATTATTAATGTGTTAATTTGGTGTTAAGGTGATGCATGTTGACTTAAGAGAAGACGGTGGATGGATCACGTGATGCAAGGGAGGGGCACGTGGGCATGGTCTGAGACGGTCGTATAAAAGAATTCATTCAGCTTATTACTTATAAATTGGGGGAAGGTGTTTTCTGGTGTCAAGTAATTTAGTTCCTAAAAGTATTCTTCTTTTTCTGGGAATTGTCACAAATCTCACGGGTAGTTATGTTTTTTTGGGGTTTACATTTTAACACAACAAATCCAAAACTTGATGCTTATCATGATTTGTATTCAACTCTTTTTTCTTTTCTTTTTTTTCTGTTTGATTACGTTTATTCTAACTGATTTGGTTATTTTAAGACAGTTCGTATGTATCGCTTGACGACATTAAAAAGTGGTTGAAGACTTTAACAGAATATAGGTACGGCTAATTATAGACACTACTACATAGGCTATTAGCCTATTATCATACCACATGGTCCAAATATGTTACCGATTATCAAAGGGTTTTTTTTTTTTTTTTTGGGTAAATCGATGGCAATCAACTTTATATGTTCTTTTCCATTTTGAGGAGTAGAATGTGTTTATATATTATCATTCAAGAGTAACCTATTACTCGAACGTTTTTATTGAAAACCAATGTGCATTGATTTGTAAGTTTATTGTTATTTGGGGGTAATTACGCTTAAGTAATTATTTTCTTCTTTTACATTCTAGAGAACCAAATTATTTTTTATTGTTTTCAGTGATGACCATAAGTAACAAGTTGTATTGCTTTTTAACCCGAACATTTTCGTTATGGTCATTTTACTTTTTTCCTTATCGATATGGTCATTGTATTATGTTTTTCATACTAATATATTCACTTGTACGTAAAAACAGACTTTATTGGTAACGAAGAATCACACTCTATTCAATATAAGTAACCATATTGGTATGATAAAAGATTAATATACTCATATCATATCTGCAAGAAAAAAATAGAATAACCATGAAAAAAGTAAGTTGGTAATGTGCGGTGACTAAGAAAAGACAAATTTATCGTAAGAAAATATAATCCAAAACAATCAGAAAAAATGAGCTAAAATGTTTTAGGAGTTTTCATTCATCTTCCCATATATTACAACTGCATAAATCCAATAAGCATTTATGATCAACAAACTTGTTATAGAGAAGAATGAGAGAAGTTCAAACGCAAATTTGGTTATAAAAATAAATTGTCATGCATCAATTTTCTTGTTCTTATTTTTAAGGATTTCCTTAAGAGGACTCAGAGGAGCACATGTTTTTCTTTTAAATTTATATTAATTTAAATTAGTATTACTAGTAATAGTGTTATAAGAGGTTGACTTTATGTTTTAAAACAAGAGTATTCAATCACAAACCAGCTTAATGGAGCTATTCAAGCTCGAATTTTGTATTATTATGAAATATCAATATTATTAATTCCCAATTTTTTTTTTAAGCAGGAGACGTTAGTGGTTAGTAATTAGCATCATTGTTAGACATCTTGAGGGTGAGAATCAAACCACACACCCCCACTGAATGAGAAACGTCATTGGCAAAGCTCGAACTTGAGAGCTCAACCAATGAGAACCCCTCCCACCTTTGGTAGTGGCCACTAGATCTATGTCAAGCGGTTATTATTAATACCCATATGCTACGTGGGTTTTAAAAAATAAATATGTATAATATATAAAAAATAACAATAATAATTAGAGTTTATAAAATTTTGGTTAATTAGTTATAAAATTGGGTAAGTTAGATTTTAATATACTGAATTTGTTTGATTTAAATTTAATTTAAATTAGATTGTGTAGTAAATGACGTAACAAATTGAGAAGACGACAAGTAACAAGTTTTTACTTATTTATTAGTATTTATAAATATACATATAGATAGATTATAGATATAGATTCGAGTTTGAACTAAAACACAAATAGAAAAAACTTATTTTAGGACGATTCGATATACGAATACTTGCTAAACGAAAATATATTATACTACTACAACTACAAGTGTCATTCTAGATTTCTAGCCCATCTACTCTAAGCCCACTTCTTTTTAAAACAAACAAAACTCACGTACTTACCGTTATGAAACAAACAAACTCTTATTTAGAGTTGATACGATAGTACAAGGGCGTTCGGTTTGCGGATTTTCTGGGATTCACTGGGATTTGCATTAAAAATCTTGTGTTTGGTTCTCAGATTTCAGTAAGGATTTAAAATCTCAAGATTTCTTAAATATCTTCCTTCTTTGTTATTTGAAAACTTAGTCTTCCCCCTAGAATTTTAAATCTCAGTTACCTTGCATTTTTTAGATCAACAACTTTTTGCTAAAAGATAATACAGAATCTTTAACAAAATCCTGACAAATGCAAATACTACATAATACAAATCCCAGAGAAAAAAATTTGTGAACCAAACACTGATAATATTTGGTTTGTAATTGAATAAATCAAAATTCAAACCACATTGAATTCTTTTTTTGACCACCCTATTTTGAAATTCAGCTTTCAAAATGGTTCAAGAACAAACCAAATTTTAAATTAGGTTTATGATTTGATTGGGTGTAGATCAAACCAAACCAAATCTAATCAACCAAAAAAAAGTATTTTTTTTAATTTCTTTTATTATCTATATATATTATGATACTAGACTTGTGCTCATACGTTAATAGGCTGAATCTGAAATTTTTAAGTTTAAAACCAAAAAGCAAAATCATAATCCTATATGTAATCACATATAATTACTATTTGGTATTTGTCTTTCAAATCAAACTGAACCAAATTGTAATCCGGTTTTCGGTTTGGTCTGGGTAATAAGTTTTTAGTTTAGCACAAAAAAATTTTCGATTCAAGGAAACCAAAGAAATCATAAACCAAACCGATGTCAAACGCTACTCTTATTTGAACCTCGAAGAAATGATACAACAAATCAGACCAACTAAATCAAACCAAAGAAAGCCTGAAAACCGAACAAACTCATACATTATGTACCGGTTAAAGTTTATTCTAGATTTGTCACCGGTCATAAACATAGTTAGCCAAACGTAAATCCATGTGGTTTATTAACATCAAATTTGATAATAAAATTTTACATTGATCTAAAAAACATGTCTTAATGTAACAACATTCTAAGATCGATCCCTATGGATCGGGATCGAACAAACAACTATGCTAACAAACAAAGATACACAAAACAAGCAAATTAGAAAGAATACTAGCAGGATATACGATTCAAACTAGACCGAAGAATTAAATACACAGCACGCCATCCGGCTTGTGTTGGGTGCACTGTGTCCCAGAAGAACGTCGAATCAGGATCGTTACACACTGTATACAACTTGTTTCCATTTTCATCGAGGCTTCCACAGTTTGAATCTCTGCTTGTTGGCATGCAGCATGGCTTCAATGGAGTATCAAACTTCAAGCTCCCTGAATTCATCAGATTCAGGTGTTATTTGTTTTTTAAGAGGTTAAATGTCTGAAGTCTGAAATTAAGAGAAAGCCTAAGATCTGAAAATAAGAAGCTCTTAATTTTAGTTCGGACAACTCTCTTTCTCTTAATTTTAAGAGGTAAATTCAGAGGTTGCAACCTCTAAATTCTGAAACTAAACAAACAATCTGAATTCATCATAGATCTGAATTTTAGACTTCAGAGCAAATAAGGCCTAAATCACATGATCCCATACTGATATTCAGTTTTACGACACTTCTATTCAGTTGTAGAAAGTAAGACTTGTAAACATTCGAGTTTTCATAATCAAATGAACATCAAGAAGTGGTAAGAGTATCGAATACCTGTAAAATCTCTTCTGTTTTTAAGGACTGTGGTGAAGGAGTTATAAAGATCAAGGACTATAATTCTCGAAGTATTGGTGCTATTATTCAATTTCGCAACAACTTGTTGCAACAGTTGGTTGTGGAAATTTACAGCCGAATTCTGGGTATCATTGCATTGTTGGTATGAAGAAAGGACTGTGCTTCGGGGGAGGCATCCGAGAGGCTGCAGACTATTCACCAACACTCTCCGGACACCCAAATCTTGAAGTTGCTTCAAGTTTATTTCCATTTGATTAACAACGCGTGTGATGAATGCCGGAAGACCCTACAAAAACCAGAGTTTTCAAATTTTGAATGTTAACTCACAAAGTTCAGTTATACATATAAAATGGTTCCATCAAAAAGTATAAAAACAGTACTGTAGTACCATATATGGCATAAAAGGAAGTATGTTACGCGAGGTTACCTGATCAGAGCCACCGCCATTAGTGTAAGCCCCGTAGTCATTGCCGGAGACAGTAACAAGAGCCAAAGATGATTCTAAATCGCGTTTTGTGTAGACCGAGTCTTTAATTAGACCCTCAAGAAAGCCAATCTGAGTGGTCATGTTTGGCTGAAAATTGCCCGTGTCAAACACCCCGGTTCCACCATACGCAAAATTGATTCCACTGCGCAGCTTGGCCGGCAGGTATTTTCTAAATTGATACGGCAACGGAGACTTGATCCCCATAAACCTGGCTGCAAATTTATATCATTTTAGAGAGTACCCATGTCCTATAATTTGCAATGTAACCTTAATATGAAATCTTAATTGACCCCATTCATGAACTTGTTAGCATAACAACTTCAAACTTGTTAATGGTTCTAAAGTTTTTATTAGATAAAAAAAGAGAATTTATGTTTTTAGTAATTAAGGCATCCATTTTGAATGGGAGGTGATTTGTACACAATAAAATTTTTCCATACACAACAATCTCATTACAAAATGTTCATCCTACCCTTAAAAGTAACTTTTGAGTACTTCCATGATTAAAAGCTAGTAAGGACAATATAGTTATTTTAAGTGTACAAATCACTTCCCATTTTGAATAGTTACTACAGAGGTATCTATTCGTTTTATAATGGTGTATAATAAAATATATAAATAATGATTTCTTAGAACAGAAGATGGAAAACAGTATGATAACAGATTAAAAGTTAAATTGCAAAGACTAAAGAGGGACAATTTAAGGCTGGCACAGAGACATTGTAGCACACTAGCACTAAATATTTGATATATACTCACAAAAGCAAGCTTTTTGCTTTCTCTTTTCCTTTTTCTTGGGCATTGGCAGTTTGGCACCACAAGGAATAAATAGTAAAGGCACACTAATCCTAACATGCATCACTTAGTTGTACTATAGGCATTGTGTAGTTGTGAATTCTTTAATAAAATTACTTATTTTATTCATATAACAAGTAATGTGGTATTAGACAATTAAGAGAATAAGTACTATTTACACTTTAGTACCAAATTTTAAACGATGGAAAGGGATATAAAAGTAGAGGTAATGGAGGTGTAACAGTATTAAGTAGTTTAGAAATTGTTATAATTATTAACATGGTTCGTAATTGAGTTATAAATTATACAGAATAGTTGTTATGATATCTAAAAAAATATGATTCGTTATAGTTGGGTGACTTTGACTTTACCTTGAAAAACCGAGAAGACAAGAACTCACACTTCAAGGTTGTGTGTTTCTTTACCTTTCCTTCCAAAAACGGGATGAATGAATTTAACCTCATTATCCATCCGTTCGAATCTATTTCCCTCCTAAAGAATTTTGAAGAACATGATTTATTTTCTTGGTTGCCTAATGGCCTTTGGATGGTTTATGATTTTACATGCCCTTTTGTGCAGAGATTGTTGTTAAAAATCAGGGAAAAGAAGAGAAAACAAAGATTTTTTACAACTTTTACATAGGTATTTCATGAATTATACTATCATAATATGATAGAGCATGTGAAAGGACAAAACTACCCCAACTTTGATATCCCTAACAACATCAATCAAATTGTATATTGATTCGAAAGACTAAAATTTAGTTGGCTAGTTGGCATAGAGATGCAAAAAGCAACACCCAATTTATAAGCAACACATGTTTTACAGGGTAAATGTGTTCTTTTGCATTTACAATAGAATCTGAAGGGTGTAAATTGTAAACTATCAAAAGTGCAAGCTTCTTTGATGCATATGATAATATGATATGAGATGGTGAATAGGTGATGATGATGATTAAAGTGTAAAAAGATAAAGACAAAACATAGAAAGAGAAAGCTAAAAGAGCAGGTAAACTTAAAATAATCCAAAAAAAATTCAGCCAAATATGTGGTAATTTACCTATATGCCACCATGGGCATAAAATAGCAACATAACAATTAACACAAATCATACAAAAGAGAGGATAAAAAGGGAATACAATAGATAATATTAAAATTAAAAAGGAAAAAAAAAAAAAAAAGCAAAAGCAGCCAGAAACATAAAGTGGGGCATGGAATGATATTATCCAACTCACTCCACCACCTTCTAGTATCTAGATGTAGTTCAGTTATCACTACAAGAGGATCAAAATTCATTTTTCCATATATATATAATATCCTTTTCTATATTTTTTAGTATTTATTAATATTTGTGTGAATTTTTTTTAATAACATAACATGGTTACCTTTAATGTATATTTCAGTTATATTTATGTATATGTTTTACTCACAGGCTTGATCATTCAAAAGCTTGATATATCCATGATTGACTAGTTACATATTTGTAACATTTTTCTAAAAAGATTTATCAAATTTTATTTCAATTCTGAAAAATAATACGTCTAAGCTATCTTGTGATATTATAAAGAATATAAAAAAAGTATTATTTTGATAATAACATTGTTTATGTAATAAACTAATTGTAAAAGTCAAACATACCGTGAATATGTTTGATAAAACTAGTTGTAACTTTGAGGTGAAACCGTAGGTTGAGCTTTTAGGATTAAAAAATGTGTTTAACAAAAGGTGTTGTGACTTTTAGTATTATAAACATAAAAAGATATTAATATAAATTAGAAGTCGCAGTTTATAATAATTAGAAGTAGTCTTTTATGAAAGTGTCCTTATTTCGAAATGTAAAACTCAACCTCATCATCCAATTAGAGTTTTTTAGTTTTGATCTTTTAGAAAACAAAAATTAAAACTTCTAAAGCTTTACCAAACGCATCACAATGATTACTTTTCTTATCCTAAAAGTACATATTTTTATGTAACTTACCCTCACAAAAATCAACATTATTTATTATAGCAGATATCATAAGCATACAGCATGATATCATCATCAGGTCAAACTTGGATAGTAAAGCATGTAACATTATATATAAAGGATTTTTATCAAGAAAAATAAGGATATTTAATTACACTTGTTGTGCAAAATATTATCCAAGTTTATACTAAAAAAATAAAGTATAAAATTTAAAAGTAAGATTTTGTTGAATATTTTCTCATACGTATGAAAAATTGTTATATAAGAGAAGGTATGCTCAGAAGTTGGATGACGCATTAATGGTAAATTTCAGTTAAATCTGCAAACCAAAAGACAAGCATTAAAGCATTTTATTTTCTTAAAATGCATAATAATAACATTTTGTAAACAATTATAGCATATGGATCATGAGAGTATAATGAATAATAATGAATGCCAAACATACAGATTTTGTTTTAAAAGAAAATCTGTATGAATCAAGATTATAATACATTTTATCAAAATAATCATATCTTTATACATTAAGATTTAAAAAATAAATCTTGGTGAATTTTGAAAAAAAATCATGTGAATGATACAAATGATCATCACTTAGATAACCATTCACATAATTATGCATGATCATTCACAAAAAAAAATTTAAAAACTTAGAGTTGGTAAATATATCTACTTCACATATCATGTGTGTAAAGTTAATTTTGTTTAAAAAAATTTAAATATAGTTTTAAGTAGGGGTGAGCGACGGGTACCATTTTCCGAACCCGAACCGGTACCGGTACCGACCGGTACCGAATTAATATATTCGGTTCGGTATTCGGTTTCTAAATTAGCTAAAATTCGGTACTCTCGGTTCGGTATTCGGTTTTTAAATTAGCTAAAATTCGGTATTCGGGACCGAACCGGCACCGTATAAAATTATACGGTTCGGTATTCGGTTCTTTCAAAACTAATAATTCGGTTTCGTTATTTTCGGGATCGGTACCGGTTCGGTTCGGTCCGGTACCGAGCTCACCCCTAGTTTTAAGATCGGTACCCTCTGATGCACTAGATATTGAGTGGTACATTTTTGAACCTAAATCTATAAAATTACATATGTGTATATGTGTGTACACACACATATATATAATTTGGATCATAAGGGTACCCTAAATAATCAAAAGTACCGAAAGCACCCCTTTATGAATGATCATTCACAGAATTTTTTCTTACATAAACATGTATAAATAATATAATAAATTTTTTTTATACATTAAGATACAAAATATAAATCTTATGAATGGTTGAAAAATATCATGTAAATGATATTCACTTGGTTGACCATTTATATAAAGATACATGACTATTCATAAAATTTTGAATATATTTGAAATTCACATGTGTGAAACGTTAATTTAATCATTATTGTGAAAAAAAAAATTTAGGAAAACTTTTTTAAGAAGTATACATTCGGATACACTCGAATTTAAGTGATATTTTTTTTAATATATATATACACACATAGAGAGAGAGACTTTGGTTGTGTATGTGTATATACATACATACATGTGTGTGTTTTTGTGTGTGTAAAGGTAATCCTATTTCCAATTTTATACGTATATTGTTTTAAATTGCAAGTGGCAAGAAGTTGAGGTGTGCATTCGGAGTAGAAATCTCAAGCTTTAACCGTTAAGAAGTTTTTACATGTTTTAATAATATCACTTAACTTAAACAAGAAAAATATAGTTATAAATTATTATTTTTAATAAATTTTTGTTTTAATATTTTAATATAAGTATTTAACTTTTTTATAATTTCTAGTAATAACTTAAATGTACGGGGGTTGTTGGTACTCGTAATCTCGATCGAAAACCCAATAATAACAGAAGATTGATGATAACATGTTTTCATTATTTTATTTGTAGAATAATATTATTTAATGTCTTCAGGCCACGTGGAAATTATTGAGAAGAGAAGGATGAAATCAAATAAATGTCTAGCATTATGCACAAAAAGAAAGCGACTGTATATAATATATATATATATATCTTTGAACATACCGACGTAATCGGTGAGTACACGGCCGTCGGAGTATCTTCCGGCCGGTTTTCCAGGAAAAGTGACACCATAGGGTGTTTTCCAAGAGCTAGCCAGTGATTTCGGATTGTTTCCGGTATCAGAATACGAATCACCGAATACAAAAAGCTTCGTTGGCCGGAATCCTCCGTTCGTATGATGAGTCAATTTCTTCATTCCTTGATTCCGTTCATTTCCGTATACCGTTTCCGTTTCTCCTACACACATACACTCATCGATTAATACAACGGAACATCTGAATGTTTCTAACGTTTTGTAACCGTCAATTGTAATTTCCGATGAAAACTTACCGGCGACGATGAAAAGGAATAGTAGGAAGATGTAAGAGGGAAGACGATG
The DNA here is from genome assembly GCA_020465985.1 of Centrapalus pauciflorus. Classification (NCBI taxonomy): domain Eukaryota; kingdom Viridiplantae; phylum Streptophyta; class Magnoliopsida; order Asterales; family Asteraceae; genus Centrapalus; species Centrapalus pauciflorus. Next base: position 277,865 of record JAANYP010006488.1, read on the forward strand.
AAGCTCCATTTATGTGAGGTGTATTGAAACAGAAACTGAGCGAGTACATCTTCTCTTATATACAGAGGACGGAGGGGGCTGGGGTTTCAGTTAGCTTCACTTAATGCCCTGCAAGTTTGGAATAATTGCATTTATAACCCCTAAATTTGTGGTTGGATATCTTTTGTGATCCTAGTAGTTAGGACTATTTTTTAACTCTAACCTTCATCATTCTAATGCTCCAACGTTTCCTCCTTTTCTTTAGGAATACAATTTAACTCTTGCTTTCAAAGTTGAAAAATATGAGTATATAAACTTACAAAAATATATTCAAAAAAAGGTTTAATAATTTATCTATACTGGTTTAAAATTAAGTTTAGAGTTTTGGACTGATGTAAATTAACGGTAAAAAAACATAGAGTTACATAACCATGTTGTTAAATATATTGTATAAAATTTGTTAAAAAAATATAAAAAAAATTTTGTTTATTAGATGTAAAATGTGTGCAAATTGTGTTAAGTGTGTTTATTCTATAAGTTACAATATAGATGGCATTATACATATACGTTTTTATTATAATCCATTTAATTTATGGTTTAGACTTGTTTGCATTATTATTTTTGTTTAACAAACGTTGAAAAAAAAAAAAGAAATTATGTCATAATCTGATATATATATATATATATATATATATATATATATATATATATATATATATATATATATATATATATATATATATATATATATATATATATATATATATATATATATATATAGGGGTGAGTTCAATGGAAAACCACTATGCACCGGAAAACTGTGGAAACCTACGCATACCGTC